>WKFP01014853.1:811899-824707 GCA_011057875.1 Pterocles orientalis | reverse complement strand
GTTCCACGGCCCTGCCCTGTCCAAGACTATCTGTACCTCTGCAAGGACGGGAACAATGAGCTGCAGGTGCCACGGCTATCCAACCAGAAAGATGGCAGACACCGTGCCAAGCACTGTGACGAAATCTTTACCCTGAGGAGAACTTTGCTTGTTATAATGTCATTATAATACCAGAACACACCTCCATCCCAAAGGCTACCCGCCTCCAAGGTAGAGGAGGAGCAAGGTGTGTAGTTTAGCATAAAAGGTCATCCCCTAGCAACCTAAAGTTGAAGCCTTCCCCACCAAGGATCGACGAGGATCGATCGTTAGGACCGACGGGACGCTGTTGGCTCCGGGCCCGGGGGACGCCTTGGACCCGCGGTGGTAGCTATATTCCTCTTTTCCTCTTTTTACTTACTTTTCACTCCCTTTATCTATCGCACGTCGCTTACGGACACAAAATAATAAAGTTTTTGCTGTTTAACTAAAGCTAACCCCTTTTGGCGTGGTCGCCTTAATTTTGCACTTAGAGATCTCAGCAAAGAACCACCACGAGTCCTTAGTGGACCGTGACAGTTCCATAAACAGTGAAATTAGAAGACAAAGTTTCAAATAGACGTATGCCTACCATACACTGCTTTGCTTTTCATTTGACATGAAAGGTACACAGTAAAACTCTTTCTACCATCTTAGCACTTACTATGAAGAGAAATTGTTTCTCTAATTCTGTTGATAAAACAATCTAAGAAAAACAAAAAGCCTAGTCATGTCTTAGCTTCCCCCTACCCCAACCCCATGGTAATTTACATAAGACCTTCAAATAGTCATACACCTGTCTTTTCTTCCCTTTCCTTGCTAGAAATGCCTTTTCTGGTCTTTGGTCTACTGTTCTGTTTCCATTTGTGTGAGACCCTGCTTGGATGGAAATCACTACTGAGACAGTCCTGCTCTAGTGTCCTTGACAAACAGTTCTATAAGGTTAAATACTTCTTGTTTGATATTCCCATACAATAACTTCTAGTGAAGTCCTTTATCTCCTGAACACAAATTCATGATGAAAAATCTATAAAGTTAAAATGTCTAATATTCTCTTATTAAATATTAGGTTTTTAATTGGGAAGACTTCTAAACCATAAAGAATACAATACCTTTAGACCTGAGTTTAGAAACAATATGGTTGTATTTTACATGATACAGTATATGGCCAAAATATAAACATTTCTGAAAGAATTCAAGCATCCCTTGCATGGTCAATTAGCAGAGAATTTAGTATAAATTGGTAGCCTGCTTTCTCAATGCACTTTATAAAGACTTGTCTTATATTTCCTGGTAATGCATACTAGTTCTTAGCTGCAACAAAGTTAAATGAGGTGCTGGTTTTCTATTAAAGACAAAGTCTGCATAGTTACATAGTGTCAGTCATGACATCATGTAACGATACAGTGATGACACAGCTTTTTAAGGAAATTACCTGGATACACGGGTAGCAGAAAAAAGTGCTACTTTGTAATTTATTAAATTATAAATATACATCAGCATATATAATATGAATGATCATATACATGAATGCAAATATAAGCACCTGATCTTTCTGCATGAGAGGTTTTTCTTAGCACTGAGTATCTATATGCAAAGTAGCAAATTAGATCTCTTGTGTCACAGAAGAGACACCTGTTTGATGCACCAAATGTCATTCCTAATTTGAATTGTTTCTCCTACATATTTGCATGTTAGAGCTCTCTGATGTCCTTACATGGGGAAAGAAGACTTGCTTACTTAATAATATATAGCTATGCCTGATAAACTGCATTCTATCATCAAATACTTTTATTTGTAAGAAACATACACAATGTGCAGTACCCTTCCTTAGCTGTGAAGCGCTGCAATTTGCTCACAGTTCTCTCTTTAGTAAATAATTATGTTGGATGTGGGGTAATAAGAAAAAAAAATCAAATTAATAGAAAAAGAACTTGTTAATTTGCACTTTATTCAGGAAAAAATCCTCCTTTACAAATGACAAAGCTAATAAAGAATACTAAAACAAGTGTCACATCTTTATATATTGCTCATTTATAAAGTAACTCATTCTTACAGGTCATAATTTAAAAAGAAATACTATATAGTTCATTTCTTACCCTTAATAAAGACTTCAGTAAAAGAAAAACTGCCTGATATATTAACTAGGTTGTGAAATACAAGGAAATTCAGAGTTGACTGTAGGATGTTTAGCATTAGCAATTTTTGGTATGTATGAATTAATATATTTCCCTACAGTCACTTTGGTATAAAAGTTCCATGAACATCTGAAAAAATAAAACCAATATTGTATTAACCAACATAATTATGATTCAATTCTACAGCTGAAAGATAAGTAAAGATTGTTTAGATCAAATTGTTTCTTTCTCATAAAGTTCTCAACAAGAAACAAATGCTTTGCATTTTCTCTGATTAAAATATGTGTAAAGACTAATCCATGTACTTCGAACAATCTTGGTGTTCTGTTCAGCAGGAATGGAGACTCCCAGGGTTCTGTGGTTTGTTACAGTGGAATCCTGACACTGCTTGAACACAAGGGTGCAGAGAAATAACCTTTGTGTTTCAGGGGAAGTCTTCATTTAGTAATTATGATCTATAGTTTTCATGGAAGCAATGCCTTTTTTGTCAGAAAAATAAAACATTTTAAGAAAGCTGCTTGGTGCTCCTTCAGATGTCTGCTTTCCAATTACAAACAGACAAATATAAACACTGAGGTGAGTATGTGTGGTGGTGCTCTTTATCTTACTAGGATAAGGATTATAGCCTTAAAAGAAGCTGGATTGGGCAGAAAGTAGCCATATAAACTTAAACGTTCTGAATTTTTTTTATACTAATGGAGTATGTGAACACTAATGTGTTCAGTCTTCTGCACTGTTTACTGCTGTGTGATTTATAATTAAAGATAACATATTCTCTTGTCACACATTTTGTAATTTTCTCTTCTCCACAAAAATGTTTCCATTAATTTTATCTCAATAGATTTTAGTATTGCACTTTCAATAGCTCCTTATTGAATCATTATCAATATTCCCAGCTGTGTCGTTTAGTAAAACAAAAACAAGAGCATTTCCTGCATACAACATCACATTTAATTACAGTATCTCAGTACCAGGAATCTTGATCCTAGTAGTTTTTAGAACATGTTAATTTAAAGGGCAAAACCAGTAGATGTAACTGGTAAAAACCATTGAGAAGTGAAAAGTAATTAAGCTATTTTTGGAAAAGATTGCACTGAAAGGTGCCAGATGCTTTGTTAAGTCAAAGAAAAACTGGGTATATGGCTGTCCTAAATGTTGGGATCAGTTTCAGTTTTATGACCTTTAGATGAAAAATCAAAACAGCAGAATAAAAAAAAAAGTAAGGCCTACTCTAAAATACTTAAGAGGTGCTTTGTTGGAATTTCATGCAGAACATATTGTCATCTCAGGAGAAATAGTCCACTATTGTGAGGAATATCTATAGAAGACAAATTACATTTTGGTTACCATTCTTGGAGGTCACAAGTTTATGGGTTTTGTCCAAGTCTCTATAGAGGTAGTCTGCCACTAAAACTGAAGTTTGAAGTTCCTAAGTCATTAACAATATGGTTGAACAAACCTTACTCGGCTGTTGAGTATATATATATATATTTTTTTTTTAAGGACTGTCAAGTTAAAAGGACTGCACGTTCTCAGAAGGATGAGCACAGATCAGTCATTTCTCACCCCTCTCAGTTATTTCACTTTTTCTCAGTCTGAAACCTTTGCATTCCAAGAATATCACTGTTGAGAGCCGCATTAGTCAAAACACATTTAAAAATATTAATCTGCGAGTCTTTCTCCAACTTTAATTTAGAAATATTTAAAACCAATTATAGGAAGGTTCCAACATAACTAGAAAAGGTGGAAAGATCAGTATGGAGTGGCTTCTGTATTAGGACTGTGACTTTTAATTTTGGAAGAGAGGCATCTAAAGGAGGATGCAATTATAAAATCATGAACAATGCTAAGGAAGTGAACAGGGAATTTTAATCACTGTATCGCAATACAAGGATTTCTTGCACTGCCTATAAAATTGTAGCACTGTCTTGTGACTGAAGTCGCAGCACATGAATACATTCATTTTTGAGGATTTTTATGTTCAATCTGTACTGAATCATTTGCAGAATATTCTACGTACAGTGTGGCTGCTCATTCACCAGCAATTACCAAAAGCCACCAAAAGACCACATGAAAGGTAGCTATTGAACTGGACTGAGCAGAATTTAGAGGCTGGTAGCTGATTCCACCTACATGTCACAAGCAAGTCACAATTCCCTGGCCCTACAGAAATTACCTTGGTAACTGATGGAAGTGCCGATAGCCAGACCATCTTCTTTGATAAATGTGGAAACCCAACAGCTTTCCTCAGGTAGCGGTCATGTATTTCACAAGTGCTGAGAATATACAGAGCACAAGCAATGGCATAGCCTCCCCAGTTAGAGACCCCTGCAAAAGAATGTCACCATGAAACCAAACTGTAAAAAAAACCCAGAACCACGGTTATTGCAAAGATACCTAACCTGCATAAGCCATTAGGCATGTACAACTGGGTCACACGTACCGATGGTGAAATGGAACGTGGGTATGAATTAAATATTGACAGGAATTTGGAACATTTGTTTCAGAAATACACAACTACTTAATATATTAAAATGTGTTCAGTAGTATTTCAGAGTGAATTTCTGCAAGTTTCCATCTAGCTTAGTTTGTGGTTTGTCTTTCCAACAAAGCAAAAACTGAAATGGGCATGACCTGTAATGCAATTCCACTTGGCTTAATGTGAAATCTGTGAACTGTGAGAAGCTGTGTTACAGCCCAGTATCTTTTGCTTTTAGCCATGCAGAGGTAGGAGATTTTCATAAAGTGTCGGCAAATTTTCACTGGGGTCAGATTTTATAATGGAATGCTGTAACCTTCCAGAGAATACCTTTTTGGTCACAAATTATGACTGAGAAAGAGTTCAGCTGTTTTATAATATATGAGCCGTGGTGATTTTTCAAGAATATTCAGGATTTGCCCAACTATTTCTAACTAAATGCACTTTCTTCACAGAACATCTTTAGTTTTTGGTCATTCCTGCTGGACCTATAGCTGCTTAACTGTTCAGAAAATGGACAAAATACAGAGACAGATCTGTTTACTAATGATGACTTGGTCAAATTAGCTGGAAACACAGATGTTTTCTCGACAGTTCTATTTTCAAACATCAAGAACTCTCCCACCCCCACCCCCACCCCAAATCCCTTACCAGCTACAATAGTAAAATCAGCTTCAACATCACAAGCTATAACATCTCCATTTTTTATGTGCTTCTTTACAGCATCTTTTACTTTGCCCATTCCTAATTCATTTCCTCCATCTCCAACACCTTTATTAAAAGAGAAAAAGATCAAATGAGTATGAATCCAGCATATAACTAACAAACCATTTAGAAAGGATCCAGTGTCTTCCCCAGAGCTGCTGTGACAGTTCATAGCTCCATACAAGATGATTTATCCTTATTCATCAAAAGTAGCTAAAAACCAGAAGACTGTGAATGAAACAGCTGAAAGCATCACCTTATCACATGCTATCACATGTTGGGCTGTATCAAAAGAATGTGACCAGCAGGTCAAAGGAGGTGATTCTCCCCCTCTACTCTGCTCTCCTGAGACCCCACCTGGAGTATTGCTTCCAGTATAAGAAGGACATGGACCTCTTGGAACGAGTTCAGAGGAGAGCCACAAAGATGGTCAGAGGGCTGGAGCAGAGAGACAGGTTGAGAGTTGGGTCTGTTCAGCCTGGAGAAGAGAAGGCCCCAGGGAGACCTTACAGCAGCCTACCAGTACCTGAAGGGGGCTACAGGAGAGATGGGGAGGCACTCTGGATCAAGGAGTGTAGTGATAGAACGAGGGGTAACGGCTTTAAACTGAAAGAGAGTAGATTTAGATTAGATATTAGATTAGGAAGTAATTTTTTACTGTGAGGATGGCGAGACACTGGAACAGGTTACCCAGGGAAGCTGTGGATGCCCCATCCCTGGAGGTGTTCAAGGCCAGGCTGGATGAGGCTTTGAGCAACCTGGTCTAGTGGAGGGTGTCCCTGCCCATGGCAGGGGGGTTGGAGCTCAATGACCTTTAAGGTCCTTTCCAACCCAAACCATTCTATGATTCTATGATTCTAACTTTTAAGTGGCTATATGTGATATATGCTGCATTGGTTCAGGCAAAAGAAATCAAAATTATCAAGTGCTCATGAACTGCAGACAGAATTAAGACAGTAAACTTTGCTTACAGAAGGCCTTGAGTGTTGTCTATAATGTATTATCATAAGTACATTAGCACAAATAGAGAAAAAAGAAAATGAATCCAAACTAAACCTGAGAAATTAGCCTATGATTCTATAATAAAGCAAGCATAGAAAACTTAGGCTTGCTACAAGCCTTAATTTAAAAAACGAGATTACAACTAGCAACTATTACAGAAAGATAACTAAAAATATATGTAAGGACTTTGACAGAAGTAGGACTTACTGCACTGTCAATCTGTTTTACACAGATCACTATCATTGGTGCCATAGTGTACAAAGAGCCTAAACCTGTGTGTTTTCATTTTTCCTAGGAATTTATGCAAAAAATAGCTGATTTTTTTAAATATTCATATATTCAGGATGTGGGGTCTTGATTTTTGTTGGTCAAGCAGAAACACTATGTAGTTGTCTCGGTGATTTCAGTAAAATCAAGGGGACCTAAGTTATTTCAGGAAAATTCTGGGCAACCCTATGTTTGAGACATAAAATTGTTAGATGTCATTCAGAGATTTGGAGACGAGGATAACACCTTAACTAGCAGTTTACATGAAAGCTGCATAGTACCTTTAGTCTCTTGCCAATGTGTAAAAAAAAATAAAAATCTGTCTAAATAGAAATTGACATTTCTCTTTCACCTGTTAGTCTAAATGGCATCTTCTCAAGTTTGAAGATTTTATAGAAAAATCCTACTTAATGTCTGTGAAACAGAACAGTGAAGAGCTCCAACTCGTCACTGCAATGTATCATATTTGAATTTGAAATGTGACTGCTCTAATGCATAACGTGTTACAGGAAAGAAACTACAGTATTTATAATTTACACTTCAAGCCCTGAAAATTGAAGAATTTAACACTTTTAGTAACTGCATAAATATCTCACATAAGTCTGTAGCAAATTTCTTAAGTGAAATAGAAAATTATTTCTCAGAGCATAACTGAGTGACACATAACTTACATAAAAGGATTTGCCATGGAACAGCTACTCTTTTTTCTTCTCTGTTTTAATAACCTGTTCACATTTATTTTGATGTTGGAATTTAATGGTGTTTGCTAAAATCTGTTGGTTGGTAGTACTTTTCAAATAGGTAATGACATAAGGTGCTTCTATCATCATGTATAAATACAGTAGTTACTACTGTTTTGTAAAAACCCACACAATGTTTTGATTTTTCTTATATTCAAAATCCAAAATTTTGCTCTTAATATTCTTTAAAAAGGTTAAAATGAATTCTTGTCCCTTGAAGACCATCAACAGTTTCTTTAACTGAAAGATAATAATCTGTTTTTCAGGGTTTTTTTGTATCAACCTTGCTTTGCTTTTCCTTGTCTTCGTGGAAGTCCTGTCACCAGGATGGTTATGCAGTTAGATCTACTGCTGTGGATGGATCCCATTAGAATTACACTGGGAGAAAAAGAACACCACACCAAAAATTTTCCTGTACCATCTGTTTGCTTCTTCCTCTGCATGGTGGCAGAGGACTACATTTTACTGTAGATTTCCAGAGTGAGATTCACCTGACAAAACGCAGCGTTCTACACATGAGCTAGTCAGCTAGTCTTTTAAAGTCAGCAGAGAGAAACAGACCCTTCAGACATTCAGTTCATCTTGCCCCAAGGCAAACATCTCAAATATAGATGTCTGAAAATAGACAACATGAATCCTCTTCTCCTAAAGGCCTGAGTGCTTTCCAGGCATAGGAAAAATAGTTCTGTCGGATCTTCCATGCAAGTTTTCACTGACTACATTGGTTTCTGAAACTACATTCATAAAAAATGCAGGAAATGTCACTCTTCTGTGCTAAAAATCATTTGTCTGAAAGGAAGACAAGTGTGACCACATTTATTCATGCAGTACTTTGGAAAGCTTTTCATTAGCTCAAATAAAAATAGCATATAGCTATGTCAGTTGTATGACAGCTGAAAAAATAGCATATGGTTTTGGTAACATCTCTTAATCTTTCATTTCAATCTTTTGGGGAAAATGAGTCCTTCCAGCCTCAGCCTTTCATGTCTTCTTATTTTGTATATTCCTGAAGGTTTCTGCTTACTCCATGACTTTTTACGATATTGGCACCCATACAGTTGTAGGCATTGATCACCATTTGTCTGTGGTCAAACTCCTAGATCAGATTTTTTTAAACACAGATCTTGTTTTAAATGCAAAACTTGACAGTAACTAATCAGCATGTAACAAATGTTCTATTATTTCCCCTCTCCACCTACTAACACAGTACTTCTTGCCACTGAGCGCACTATACAAAGACTTCTGTAAAGCCAAGAACATGATCTTTCTAGTAAGGTTATCCCAGTACCCCTCCCTAATGGGTGCTGTAAAATATTTGCATTTTATTTTGGAACTAGACATATGACTCCAAATTCCTACTGACCATGAAGAAAGTCAGGTAGCCCCACCAGAAAAATTTATCATAATCAGTAGCAACACATCATCATGAGTAATGAGAGATAAGATGCAAAGGCCACAGCCCGGATTCGTGCCTTGCTAAGCTATGCTTTGCAGAAAGACATTGAAAAAGCCAACAGCCATCCCAAGAAATTGCAATCAAACTGAAAAACAGACACAAAAAGTTAGTGTGACAAGCAAAATAAGAAATGTTAACTGGGTAACAGACAATGTAAAAGGAATTACATTGCTTTGCTATAGATACTCAATTAGGTCTCCAGTGTAGAATATCCATGTACTCAAATTCCATGCAAGATCAGAGCAGAGGCCCTCATTGTTTTTTTGAAGCCTATGACTTATTAAATCATTTTCTGTGTAGAAATCTCTTTAGAAAAAATTCACATCAGTGCGACACAGTGAATCTGGGTAATTGCCTTTCTTCTTATTCACAAGCTCGTGATATTTTTAATTAATACATTTGAATATTCAGAGAGTATTTAAACCAAACTAAATTCTGCTGAACAGATTCAAATGCCCACCCACCAAATCAATAATATACTTTGAGCTGCTCTGAGAGATATTTTAAGAGATTAGGGTATTTGATTAAAGGAATCAGGATGTGATGTTACATGAGTAGCTGAAGAGACCAAGTCCTTCTATCAACAGTCTAAAATCAGGGATAACTGCAGCAGAGAAAGATCTGAGGCATTTTGCTAAACGGCTTTACGAAAGAGAGCTTATTCTATCCTTATTCAATCAATCTTCAGTTTCTCTGATGAGATTGCCAACAGAGTGCCATCTAGAGTGCTTCTTTTTGAATGTTGAAAGTTATTCCTTAGGAAAAGGACAAAAATATGAATTAAATCTAAGTAAAATCTATTACAAGTTTAAAGATAATACAAAAAAATTCCAGTGAACTTTTCTGCCCCACAGCTTTTAAATTATTCCAATACAGTGAAATCGGACTACGCATTATCTCTGCAGGAGCTTTCTAAATTCTGTGGAAGCATTTGAAAAAACATCACTACTGAGAAGTCAAAGTTCCAGTGCTTTTGGTAATATTTAGGAGTGAGTTCACAGCACTACAAGAAGAAAAAAAGCCAGATCAGCAGACATGTTCTGATGTGTCTGAAATCAGCCTGGCATGGATAATTATTTCTAATTTTGTAATACTTTTTGCTAATTTTGTTTCTAATATTTATTTAGATTACATGTCTCTTAACTACATTTTGGGCCATACAGTATAGCATAAAGCATTTGATAGTACAAAGATTTTGTACAACACTTTATATATATATATGGGAATCCTTGATCTATGGCATATTGTTTCAAAACCAGATACAAGTCAGTTTTCAGGAAAAAAGGGCTGTTGGCAAAGGAGAGGAGTACCATGTTGACAAAAGCACCCTTATTAGATGTATTAGTCAATGATAATGTAGTTTTGGCAGAAAGGACAATGTACTCCTTTAAAGATAATTATTGTATACACATATTTTCATAGAGAAGGCACTATTGTAATAGATGCAAATATGCAATCTATTCTCAAGAGAATGTACTGTTAAAAGCCAATATAAACTAAGATTCTATCCAGACAACCATAAAAATAACTATAAAATTTTAATATGTAAAGTTTCCGTTCAGTAGTCATTTGCTTTCTATACTGCCTTTCACACGAAAAATGCATAATAGTGTTAAAAACTGCATTTAGAGAAGCATATGTATGCACATGATGAATAGATAACACACATATCTGGGCTTGCTTTTTTGTCCTTAAATAACTTTGAAATTAACTTCATTGTTTTTTGGTTGTGAGAACTCCTCAACAGAAACCTCTAATTTTTCCCCAGCAACGGTCTCTAAATTCAACAATGACAAACAGCTGTAGCCCACAGGTAGTTATTCAGCACCTGCCTCCTGCTCTTTTCATTTCTAGTAAGAGTTCTTGGTTTGTGCTTCTCTTGCTTCTGAGAATATAACACAAAGTCACACATACCTGTTGTTGTGAGTCCTGGAATGTTTCGTGCAGCTAGAAATAGTTCATCTATGGGATCCACTAGATGTTTAATGTTAACTTTTCTGGCATTGTAATAATTGCCATCAGCAGCCCTCCCAGCACGCTCTATTGCTATCAAGTGATCAAATCTGGTTAGAGACAAGTGAGAAAACAGAGGAGAGGGGTTAAAGCTGTGATTCTGATACAACAAACCAACCCTTTTGTTGGCTGCTTCTCCTGTTGTGCTTGGTTCTACTTTTTGACCATTTGGAATTTAAGGTAAAACTTGGATTCTGTTTTGGTATTTCTGAACGTAGTTCTGTACAGTTCATTTTCAAAGGTTAGTCTAGTTTCTTTATAGCTTTAGCACAGCTCCCTCTAACTACATTTGCTACCAAGAAATTGAGAAGTTCCTGAAATCCTCCTACCTACTAGTCCTTTGGGTCAGTCATCTGGCCTTGCTCTGTTTCATGTTAAAATATATAATACCTTGTAAGGCATTAGTCTCTATAAGGGTTTTCAAAGAAAACAAAGAAGTGGTAAACTAATGATCATCTAAATCCTTGTTAGTGTAAATAGAGTCTCTGCTTAAAGTACATTGTTTGGCAAATGTTAATTTATTTCTAGTTACGGAGTTTTTTTGGTTTGGGTGTTTAGATTTGGAGTATTTTTCTTTCAGTCTATGGCTTTTTTGCTAGTTATGAAAGTAGACACGTACTGCAGATGTCCTACATTTTAAGCAGAATTTCAGTACTCAGTTTTGTCATTGTACATTAGAATTAAGTTATTTTGCTTCTGTTTCTTAATTTTACTGTCATGAGGTTACTAATTCTGATGAGCTACTTAATGTTTTTATGGGTGGGTATCTATGGTGACTCTGGAGACCTTAAACAGGTTAGCTGTCTACTTTAAAGAAGCACTTAGCTTTTTGGGACTGCGGGATCAACTGAAATAGAAACTGGCTATATTTGTATTATGCATAGCTATAAAATACATTTTTAAAACAGTACATAAAAAATGAAGACAGTATCATGCATACTATTACAGCATACAATTACAGCATACACTAACCTACGGAAAGAAATGGGAATTGAATAAGTTGGTGAAACAAATACCAGGGCAAAAGATCTTTTTATTAAAGAGAACAAACTGAAGGCAGCTACATTAAAATGCTTTACAAGGAAAGATCAATAAAAATGAGGAATGTATGCATACTTAAAGGAAATGTAAACTGCCTGCTAAGTAATGAAATGTGTGTGGAGCTACTTACCAAATTCTCCAGTGCATTAACCCTAATCACACACTTTGTATAAATCTGGATTTTTGCCCAACATTGTACACTCAACAATGCATATGCAAACAGTTCAAATCAATATTGAGCAGTGCATGCATACATCTATAATTTCGGCTTTGGCTGCCTAAAGACAAGAGGATGATCACTTTTACACTATTACAAACACATGACATTTTATTAAATCAGATCAGATTCCCCAGTTGTCAGACTTCATCTAAAGTTCTAGAAAGTGAACACACTCCACAATGTTTCCCTAGCTCTTTCACTGACTCTGACATACTACTTCCCCTTTCTGATTTTCTCACTGATTTAAAAACTGGTAAAATAACATAAATTGTGTTTGTATATCTATATCTATGGAATAACAGCTGAAAGGCTTTTAGAAATTTTTCAAAGGAAAAGAGCTATTGATACATGAAGTATCATTTTTTTTTGTATTCCAGAAATGCTTAATTGGAAGCATAATAATATGGAATTCTGTACTCTTACGTCTGCTCCAATGTTTGGCTTCAAAGTTTGTTCTGTTCATTCCAGGTCTTAAGGACTTACTTGTAACCATTACACCTTCTTAGATCATGGTCATTATTTTTATTATAACTTTACAGGGTTGAGGTGTGACCCAGTCTCAAAAACTGAATACACATACCTAGGTCTTCCAGGATTCCCATTCTCACACAAAAACATTAAAGCTGAATCAGCACCTTCCCTTTGATAACTCAGTAGAGGGACAGGTCTCTTCAGGATTCCTACAGGACACCAAAATACAATTCAGATACTATGTACCTTTTTTTTTTT
>WKFP01014853.1:786430-811879 GCA_011057875.1 Pterocles orientalis | reverse complement strand
TCTTTTGTTTTGTTTTCTTTTGTTTTGTTTTCTTTTGTTTTGTTTTCTTTTGTTTTGTTTTCTTTTGTTTTGTTTTCTTTTGTTTTGTTTTCTTTTGTTTTGTTTTCTTTTGTTTTGTTTTCTTTTGTTTTGTTTTAAGACCCAGCAGTCCAGGAGTGAAACATTCCATCCTTGAGCTTCTTCATATAGATCACTAAAATTTTCAACATTATGCATTTCTTGCTTCAGTATATGCAGCATATAGTGTGGTGAGGTCAGTACATTCTGAATACTGTCAGAAAACAATGATGTCCTCCCTTTATTTAGGGAAAAACCTAGTAAGTATCACACAGTGACAAATCTACTTGGTCTGAATCAACCCTCTGTATTTGAATTCAGGGGAGCTACAGCGCTCTGTAACATGCAAGGGTCAGGAACTCCTGCTGCTGGCAGTATCCACTTCCACAGAAGCAGCATCCCAGTTCCACACATACAAAATCTTTTGTGTCTCTAGAAAGGCCCAATGGAATCCATCAAGCACCTTTTCTATTCAGAAATAAAGCAGTCTGGCTTTTTAGAACAAAATGTCTGATATCAAAGTTGCATTTGAACATAAACAAGATATGTAGACAAGCTAGAGCTGTATAAAAATGTTAATTAACAATCTTTGTAATAAAAATCATACCGGTCACTGAAGAAACACACTATACAGTTCTTCACAGTATTTATGTGCTATAAACAACGAAATTTTCCTAATTCTGAAATGTTATAAGCAGACACATAGTTGTATTTTTTTCTTTAAGCTTGGTAGAAGGACTTATGTATGAGATACATTTGTGTGGTCATTTTCACCAGGAGTATAGCAAAAAGATTGTGGAACAGTAACACTGAAAACAACAATAACCTTTGTCTAGTAGAACAGCATCTAAACTGTACAAAAAAGGTATGCAGAAGTGTAATTAAGTGTTCTTAATATTAAAGGACCTACCTACTGGAGCCAGAATTATTCTAGGACTTCTGCCAACATTAAAATCTGCACTACAAGCTTTCTGAGCACAGTTATAATTTTCAGTGCTATGGTAGATACCTCAAGTTTTTGGGAACATCTCTCCCAGAGGTCTGAGTTCATAGCAGATATGCAGTTTAAAGGCTAAACTGTCACAGGAAAAATCCAAAATCTGTCTGACATACATGCAGAAGAAACTGCCACTGTGATGGCTCTGAAAAAGAACATTCCTACAAGCCAGAGCTGGTAAGGAGAGCAGGACATGTATAAAGTCATGGCCAGAACAGTCCATGGGTCATCAGTTGAAACAGAGAAGGCAAACCAGAACAGAATCCAAATGGAATGGCTGTCACAGCACACAGGAAAAATTTTGTCATCATAAATGAATAAAAAAACAGACTGGCCTTACAGGAAGTTGAGAAAAGCACTGAACTGAGGCCAAGCATGTTTTACCTTGTATTTTTATGCACTCAGCGCTAGCACACACCTAAAGTTACTATGCAGATAGGAAAAAAAGTTCTGATTTTGAGTGACAGGTATACGCACAAAATGTGAATATGAACAAATACTCAAAGGCAAAGTTACAGAGACTAAGTGTGTGTGTATATACTTACCTTATACATGCTTACATTACATTTTTGCTCAACATTTCTTACAGGAATGCCAGCATTTTGGACTGCTTTTTCAAAAGAGAAGCTGCAGCCTAAATAAAATGTCACCATGTCCTTAAGTTGTTCAGAATACTCCTTTAGGCTTTTCAGTGATCCAGTACAAGCTCCATGCTCGTATATTCTGTACTGTAGGCAGTCAGTTCTAGTGAAATAAGAAGTTATCACAGCTTTATCATATTTTTTGAAAACAAGGTGAATTATTTGAGTTGACATTAACCCAGTACCAAACTACAAGATACAGTCTATTTTACACATTTATTTTCTTTCTGAGAAACAATGAAACAAACACATGCAAAGACCCCAGAATACCTTTTTTTGCACAAAAACAAGCCAGTAAACAGAACACTGTTGGAGTCTGGTGTTTTTTAGGTAAATGTTCTTTATATGCATTTTGTCTTAGGGCTTCAAAAATTTGGGAGCTGTTTTAAGTCTTGCTTTTAGTGTTTACTACAGAAGTACATCTTTCAAATTTCAGAGACTCTGCAAATATCATGTAGTCACCATGCTTGTGTTACTACTAAATAAAACAAAGGTAAAACCCTATTGTTTAATTCTGCTGGCTCAGACTGCAAAATATTCAGAAATTACACAAAATTTCACTTTTGTATTAGAGAAATACTTGTAATACTGACAATTATCAGTGCAGAACTTTGAGAAGCAAGAGCTGGTCTGTAGTTACCTGATATCAGAATCACTACTCAGAGAAGGACATTTCCAATCACCTGGTTTACTTCTGTACAGCAGTGGCAGGGGTCCATCATTTGCCTGGCAAAACTTCTCAAAGTCATCAGCCAGGGACTTCTGCAAAATCACAACATTGGCCTGTTTATAGCCTGAAATTGCGGAAGGTAGGAATAACTGGTTATTAATTTAGCTTTTTGTTTGTGAAACAGTAACTTTTCTGTGTAGATTTCTTTAGACGGTCTATAAAAAATTACCTGAAGGAAATTTTTGATTCATAACTCCCTCATCAAACAACTTTTAAAAATGTTTTTAAAAACATAGCTGGATATATGCTGTATGTGAAGTTGCTGACAGCTAAAATAGTTGGCAGACATGGGTAGTAATAGAATTTGAAGACAGCATTGTTGTTTTGATAAACACTTCTATGAATTGATATATAAACATAATTTCTTACCTAACGTGGGAAATTAGCATTCTACAGGAGAATGCTTGACTTTTCAAATGTTAGCACAGAGCCAAAGAAAGGCTATTGCATACCACACTTTCACAACTTTTTTTTCATTTAAAACCAAGCTATAAGTCATGACCAGTCCAACAGTAAATTCCTGGTATCTTGACATTATGTAGCTTATTCTTTAAAGTTTGTTATGTATGGAATTCTACAGTGGGCTACAATTTAACAGACATAATAACAACTCTGGAATAAACTCTTGCTTGTCACACTGGATCTCAGTCATTTCTACTGTTTCTAATTTAAAAAAAAATAAAATGAACAGAACTGCTACACTTTCTTCACTTGGAATCAACTTTTTGATTTAAAGGGTTGACTACTATCATGCAATAACTTCTAAAGACATTAACATTTCTGCAATGAGTATCAGTGAAGAAAGCTCACCTTCATTTATTTAGCGAAAATTTATTTTCTAAACAGTAGTAGTTAATACCAATGCCATTTTAACTTTTCTGCATGTAAATACTAGCTGTTCAAATACGGAGAGGAAATTTGGAATACAACTGATCTGTGGTGTATAAAAATGCCAATTAACTGTCCCTAACTCCTGTATTCATACTGTCTTGAAAAGTTATTACTGTGTCTGATATCAGACAGGCAAGTAAGGGGCTGCATAGAAGCTCCAACTTTCTTAAATATTGTGGTAGTCTGTCCTCCAAGAGGCAATCTTCTAGTTGAAATCAATGATCTGCCTCAAAATGCTGTAGAAAATCAGCCAAATCTTACTTTTGACTAAAGCTAACAAAGAAACCAAAAGATAAAATTCTATTCCTGATGGAAAAATGTAAAGCAAAGGCTGAGGTAAGCATGTATTTGCATACTGAATGTGCCCACAAACTGCTCTCTTGGGAGTATGCAGCACAGAAATTCATTTTATTACTAGCAAAAGTTACTAAATAGAGAAACAGTTTCTTGCTAAATACAGAAACACATTTTTGTTAAATAAACATACTGAATTTACCAGTGAATAAAATACTACATTCAGTTACCCCTCAACTTCATCCCCAGCCATCCATGTGAAATGCACAGGCACCTTCTGCTTTGCTCGTGATATTCAGGAATTCTTAAGATTGTGGTTTTAGTCATTTTAGTCAGTGCATTCAACTCAGAAAAGACTTAATTTCAAATACTAGTCACACTTGACAGACTGAATCTGAAGGTAACTTCCAGGTATTCTATAAACCCAGGAAGCTTCATTATAACTCTTTGACAACTTTATTGCTCCTCTTGATAATTATCCTTTCTTTATAGATGAAAAGATATTATTCCCTTCCCATATCAGCGTAGCTATCTACTTGCATTATGTATCCATCATTATGAATATATTTATGAGCAATGAGTGAAGCTGGACCCGCTGATCAACCCATGCATTGATCAACACACTCGTGTCCCAATTCAGAGAAGTTTAGAAGAGTTTTTAATTTATTTAGTGAATGACAATGAATGCAGTAAGAAATAATTATTTTAGTAGTATATTACCTAACAATGTAAGACAATCTTAAGGATTCTGGGAAATGCCAGTTACCCTAGTTTTTTTACTCTTTGCATAATGGAGCTGTATGCTCATGGCTAGAAGCCTGAACTTGGTTTGTATGTAAACAATACTTCTTTCAAATGTTAAAACTAACACATTTAAAACTACTGCAGCAATACATGCACTTAAAAATACAGATGGGGCCAACTGCAGATTATTAACATCGTAACATGTTTTCCATTAGTATTTTTCAATTTATGTAGTGATGGAAAAGAAAACCATAATCTCAAGACTCACTGTGCTTCTATATATAAAATGACCCTTAACATTCTTATGTTATAGTAACACTACTACACACAGCTTTGTTGATCAGCTACTTGCCACAGTATTTATATTTAAGTTACATTTTAAAGTTGATGAGAACAATGCCAGACTTCCCTGCTTCTGTAAAAGTCCAGCTATGAGAAGCAAAGCAGAAATCCATTTTCCAAAATGCACTCAGTTTTCTGAGAATTAAAACTATTTTTTTCCTCCCCCTTATAATTCCCAGTCTTGCTGTGTCAGTAATTTCCAACTTCTGCAACAAGTGAAGTGGAAAACCACTTCTGTAACTATACGCTTCTAATTCTTCCCCAAAGTGTATCCGATGCATTAAGTAAACCAAGGTCTCTGTGAAGAATATAGTATGTCATCCTTACAAAGTGATAACAACATATGCAAGAAAAGCCAGATTTGGTTAAAGATTTTTCAAATATTTTCTGCATCTGTAATTTCTCAGTGATGTATCTGGGAGCTGAGGGATGCACTGCAAACTTTGAAAACAAAGTTCACGTACTTTGCACAGGTAGGAGGATATATTTTCTCTTGTGTAGCTTTATGATTTAAAAACACAATGTCAGGTGTTCACAATGTAATTTCAAAAACACTCAAGGGACTTAAGAACATAAGTCAACTTAATATTTTCTTCTGCTTTAAATCAGTGCTTTTGGTATTCCTACATTCCTGCACAAAACAAAAAAGAAAACACATAGCTATGAATCTAAAACAGTCACTTTTGCACTTAGAGCTGTTAGGTTTACTTACCCTCTGCCATTCCAGAAGTATTACTAATACTGAGTGTGTTGCATCGAATTATTCTTCTTAGCACATGGGGAAGGAGAGATTTCAAGCTTCCTGTCAAAATCATCTCTTCAGCCTTAACAGAAAGATAATTATAAATTTAAACACAAAGCACCTTTTTTTTTTTTTGACATTTTAAATTCTGATTTGCTGGAGAACTTGGCTTAAATTTCCTCCTTGTGCACCACCAAAGTTATTCTCACTGGGAAATTCTAAGTTATAACCCAAAAAGGCAGATCAAAGTCAAAAGGTTATTTCACCTTAATGATTCTATAATTCACTGACGTTTTATGACTAAATGCCAGAGACATGCACTTTAACATTTGGGATAAAACACAAGGTATTTCTGCCCTGTAATGTAAGAAACGGATTTCTTTCCTCCCTGATAAATATTGATTTCCTAGAGTATTCACTTTGCCAGAACTTATTGTAACTTTCAAATTGCAAAAGCACAAATGGATTAACCTACCAAACTATAATCTGTAATATTACTTCTTTGTTCAAAATGCTTTTAGACAATTAGCAATGCAGCCTTAAGGTAAAGAGAAAAACTATACTCATAAAATGTCTTTTTAATACATTCCACATGTATTATACATTTCAGATATTAATTATGTAGAAGTGAATACTCCTTTGGCTGTTCTTCCACTGGGAAAGCAGACATACAGGTGTTTAAGTCACTATTTACAATCTGGATAAGAACAGAGAGAGGTACCCTAATTACAATCAGACTGACTCTTTTATATCTTTTGGAGTTTTAAGATATCCTTTTGCTGCAATCTAGTCAAAGTCCACATAAAGTTTTTTCCCACACCCTAATCTACCTAATAACTAAAAAGGGTTTATTAGATCACTATTAGGAAAAGTAAAAGATTGCTTAGGGTAAAATAATAACTTGTCTGCTTATGATTTTAACCTTGGTCACTTTTAAGTAAAGAAACCGAACTATCCTCCAAATAATCAAATTACTAACCTCCAAGTTCTTTAATTCAGAAGAAGCCATTCTTGATGTCAATCATAAGAAGTAATAAATATGATAGAAGCTGTGCTGCTTTTTTTAAAAGATGCCAGTAAATTAATGTACAATGAGATGTTACAACCTTCTAGCAAAAGTTAACTTTTCTGGTAAAGGTCCACAGATTTTGTACTGTAACTATGACAGTACAAAGTTTCACTCTCACAGTGGAGTGGAGTACAAGTGAAACACTTTGTTATGAAAATTTATACCCCTGAGCTACTCATTCCTTAATTAACTTGAAGTAAGAGCAGTGATATATTTTGACTGAAATTATACTCTCATCATAGGTTGTCTGTCCAAAATATTTCCCAAAGCTTGCAGAATTCTGAAAGGTTAAGTCAGGTGCACTGAAATTTAGAGAAAGCTTTGCATCTATTTTAAATTCTGAAATATTTATATAACATTGTCAGCCAAAAGAAATCAGTCTGGATTTTTTTTCTGAACTCTAACTTACTACATTCTAATTCTTCTCATCTTTTCTGCTTTTACATTATCACTCTATACGCTGCATAAAAAACAGTCTTCATTACAAAATCATGAACAATTCCAAACACACACTTTAAAGACAACAAGACATTGGATTTAGAAATGTAGCTTAGTGCTAATTGAGGCCTGTAAGTGTCAAATTAAGAGACATTATTCTTACTGCAAAGTACATTTCTAACACCAGTCTGGGATTATTCATTCAAGAGGTTTCAAATTAAATGCAGTGATCTTAATGAAAAATACCAGGTGTACATATTATGCTCTTTCACATTGTTTTTCTTTACTTCTAAACACATTTGAAACCATCTAAATAATTTCTAGGATTGATGGCTTTAAGAAGTATTAGCATACTTGGATTTGAAAGACAGTCTGAAGTTCAGGGAACTAGTTCGGGACAAAAGCTATCACTAAAGTTCCTGTGGTGATTTTACAAAACTATAGGGAAAATCCAATAGGATTAATATTCTGAGTTGTGGCTTTAGACCACTGTATTTGCTATACAGTATCAATAATAGATTATGCTGCTGTTTTACTTTAAAAACTGTTAGATGCTCATAGTAAAACACAGTTTTTGTTATTTGACTTCCTCAGGAATGGCTAGTTTCTATGCAGTATGTTATACCCCTATGCTAGGAGGCATCGTCAGGTTTAAATTCCCCAACCATCTCTAGAATCTCCTGCAAAACCGTTGGAGCCATCATGACCATGGCCTGTTTGGAATGGCAGAGGAGAAGCACCAAGGTAACTCAGGTCTTACAGCATCTTTTACACTTTGTCCCATCAGGATGCCCAATGAAGTGAACAAACTGGCTCTATGGGGCTCGCAAGCAGCACTCTAACTAAACTATCTGGTATAGCTGTTAATCAGTGGGATCTGTCCCCTGGCAGAGGTTTTTCAACCCCTTTCATATTGCTCTGAGAGAGTTTCAGATAACAGTAAGTATCAGTTATCTCATGGGAGTATGTTGGACCATGACACATATAAAGACAGGATGCAGGGCAAGTGTTAAAAGGTCCTGAAGAGAAGATGCTGACAGAGCTTAGGAGATGGCTGTTGTGCCTCAGGGCATCCTATAAGGTGTCCCCTCACTAAGGGACCCTAAGATCTGGCTTTCCAGTCTGGCTTGCCTTTAATAGAATGAACCCCTAAAGCAGACTAGATATAGGCTGAGTAACCACTATTTGAAAATCAGGTCATTTACTGGATGTGTAATGACAAAATTCATACTCAAAGCACGCAGTTTGAAAAACACCTTGTTCTAAGTCATGTTGCTCATGTCAGCCTCCCTGACCTACACTACCAACAACCAATACTATAAAGCTTCATAGCTCTGAAGTGTCAAGATCACTCTCAAAGAACTTTTTCTTAAACATTTGGTTCCACATTAGATGCACAATAAACCCTTTTCATTTTAGAGGCTTACATGAAGACTCAACGTATTTTGTGTATATTTTGAGTTTTACATACTGAACTTAAAATGATTAAATGTTAAAACATATTGCTACCTGACACATTAAGATGGCAGTTACCCCCTACTGATTTGTGGGCACTACCAGATCTTGAGCTGCACTTCCAGATCTTGACAAGGATGATGGAACTTCAAAGCCGTAAAGAGATGATAATGTACAAGACTATCTATAAGAATGACATAAGGAGCTGTGTGATCAGACAGCGATGGTGGTATGGCATATCCTGTATCAGCAGTTCAGAAAAATGAATCAACTTGTCAGAAACAATATTGTACTGAAATGTCATTATATTAAAAAGATATATATATTCAGGAAAAGTTGCATGAAAGTGGCAGTCAGGAAGTACAGATATGTACCAGCTTTGGTAAAAGTTTTAAATGGATCTTGGGTCTGGTTTTAATAAGTAACGTAAAATTGTTAGGTGACATCTTCATTTAATATATATCTGTGTAGCATCACTCTGTAGAGTTAAGCAGATACACACTACCTAATTAATTTGGCCCAGCTGATTTGTGAAATCTCCCATTACCTAGACAATAACAATTTTCAGGAAAGTCAGATTTGGAAGGTGAATATTTTCTTACTCAGAAATTGTGATCAGTTGTTGCCATGTGAAGTTCTAAGTCATTAACCATTTCTACATGCTGTTCTCAGCACACAAGTTGAGTATGGGTGACTGTGCAATGAGGTGCTGATCTTTGCTGAAGTTATTGGAATGGGACTGGTTCTAAGCCTCATCTTTATAACTGATTGTAGAGTGGTGTTCTACAGAGGTCAGTATTGGGACCACTGTTGTTTAACATCTTTCTCAGAGTAATGAGTGCACCCTCAGCAAGTTTGCCAGTGACACCAAGCTGTGTGGTACAGTCAGCACGCTGGAAGGAAGGGATGCCATCCAGAGGGACGTTGACAGGCTTGAGAGGTGAGCCTGGACATAACTTCATGAAGTTCAACAAGGCCAAGTGCAAGGTTCTGCACATGGGTCAGGGCAATCCCAGGCACAAATACAGGCTGGGACGAGAATGGATTGGGAGTAGCCCTGAGGAGAAGGGCTTGGGGGTGTTGGTTGATGAGAAGCATAAGATGAGCTGGCAATGTGCACTTGCAGCCCAGAAAGCCAACTGTATCCTGGGCTGCATCAAAAGAAGCGTGACCAGCAGGTTGAGAGAGGTGATTCTGCCCCTCTGCTCTGACGAGACCCCATCTGCAGTACTGTATTCACTTCTGGAGTCCTCAGCACAGGAAAGACATGGATCTGTTGGAGTGGGTCCAGAGGAGAGCCACAAAAATGATCAGAGGTTTGGAGCACCTCCCATATGAGGACAGGCTGAGAGAGTTGGGGTTGTTCCGCCTGGAGTAGGGAAGGCTCTGGGGAGACCTTATAGCAGCCTTCCAGTATTTAAAGGGGGCCAACAGGAGGGACGGGGAGGCACTCTTGATCAGGGAGCGTAATGATAAGATGAGGGGTAATAGTTTTAAGCTGAAAGAGGGCAGATTTAGACTAGATATTAGGAAGAAATTCTTTATTATGAGGGTGGTGAGGCACTGGAACAGGTTGCCCAGAGAAGCTGGGCAAGGCCAGGCTGGATGAGGCTTTGAGCAACCTGGTCTAGTGGAAGGTGCCCCTGCCCATGGCAGGGGGGTTTGAACTGGATGATCTTTAAGGTCCCTTCCAACCTAAACCATTCTATGATTCTATGAATATGCCCTATTTCCCCCGAGTCCCACAAATCATGCCAGGAAAAAGGCATGTTGAGAGGAATGTTACTTTATTGTGTCAAAAACCCCTGCTGCTCTCAAGAGACATACCTGTGCCTGTCATATTGCTTACACTGGTTTCTATCTTTAAGCCTTGTCTGGTAGCAAAGTTTGTTACTGTATATCAGAGTAAGAGTTAAATATTCAACAGTAATGCTTAGAAAAAGTGAACGATACCATCCACCTTTGCCAAATAATCTCCAACCCAACATGAAGCAAGAATAACGCAGTTCCAGCCAAAGTTTAATAAAGAGGTTGCCTTGTCTTTCAGGTGACTTGTGTAATGGACAGAGTAGCCTCTTTGCACCACCCTATCGTTTGCATGTCCGGGGCTATTTCTTGTTTCCTCCCTCTTTCTTTTGTGTATAGTATGCCTCTGCCTTTTTCCTCCCAAGTTCAGGCCTCTATCTCCACAAATCCAAGCTGGACTGACCTTCACAGAGCTTGCTTCCTTGGTTTGTCTGACTGCATCCTCTGGCAATATAGGAGTTTGGATTCCTTCTCTACTCTCACTAGCACAAATGGTTTCATAGATTTGGAAGATCCAGACTGAACCTCAGTACCTATACCTACATGTAGAGATACATATATCCCCTTCTGATATTGCAGATAGGCTTGGATTAAGCATAGTTTTTCTAATTATTTCCTCCTTAATTTTTGACAGCAAAACCAGCAACCAGCCTTGCAAAGTTATGTATCCTTACATTAAATTGTTGATTGAGCTGAAGTTTATAAAGAATTTTTTACAATCTGCAAAGCATAATCTCTTTAGAGAAAAATAAGAAAGTGCAGTAAATGAAACATTTTGTATTACCTTAGAGATTTCAAAATGAAAAAGCGAATCTGTAAATTTCATAGATATTTAAGTATGAGCATACATTCTTTCCATGCCTACACTGTAAATTATTCATTAATCAAGAAAATGGAAAAATGTCATTTAAGTGTCAGAAAGATTACACTTTGAGAAGCAGTGGGTGTGTCCATGCTGCTGTGCTAAACCACACCAGATAAAAATGAATAAAAAATTATATAATAACACAAAAGGATTAAAACATCCTACAGAAGTGTCAATGTGACTGCTTCGCCTTTACGTGTGTCAAGTAAATTAATGAAATAAACCTAAAAACATATAGCATTTCTGTGGTTTTAAAAATGGATCACCTGAGAACGAATAGCATGTAAAAAGTACTGCTGGTGAGAGTAACAAAGAAGTCAGCTCGAGCACTGCAAAGTAGTTAATACCATTTTCCAATGTCACAGGTTACAGGTCTGTTTCTCCAGTGGTACTGATACACTAATAAGAATATGGTTTAATGCAGTGACTTTTCAAAGTGTGATCTAGAGGCTTGCTTGCAAGGAGCCCAAAGACTCTTGAGAAATACAGTCCTGCATTGTTTATATCACTTTTGTCCTATTTTCAGTTTAAAGTTTGATAATAAGAATGGGCGGTACAGGTTCATTGGCCAAAAAAGTGCAGAGGTCACTACTTATTGCTGCTGGGCGGGTTTTTTTAGATTTTGTCACGCAGGGAGTTTACCCAAACCTACTGCTGCACTAGCAGGAACATCAGGGTAACCTGAAACATGAGCCAGCCCACAGGCTTCCTTTGCTGATACATAATGGAAAGTAATCTAAACTAATTATAATCTAACAAACCCATTGTGTACTATGCCTTGCCCTAGTATGAATATGGTTGGAGAGGTTTGTTAATGTAAACATGGTTTAAAATGACCTGCTGCTTAATCATCATGCTGATTTGAAATTCTTCCAAGAGACTTCTGTGAAAGGCCAAACTTCTTCTAAAATTTACTCCATTTGATTTTCCAACTGGGTCTCTCAGTTATACTTGTGATGTTTTATTTGAAGAATCAATTAATGATCCTTTTTCTCCCCATCTGTTATGAATCATTTCAAAGCACAGAACTGCTTTGTGTTTCATTCCAAAGAGGAAGGGCTTTATGTGTTTTCAGACAGCAGCTCATTCAGCAAATTAAGATTTAACTTTACATTTGAAATACAGGGTATTTGCCTTTGAAGTTTATGCACCTTCAGATGAGGACTGCAAATAGAGATTTAAATTAGTTTCCATCAGTGCTCTCTCTGCTGCTTAAGGCAGCTAGCCTATACCTGAGATCCTGCAGATTGTGTCAGGATGAGAAACTGACAACAGAATCAATGTATCTTTGATACAATCTTGTTTACTTGCAAAAAGACACAACATTTAGTTTCTCCCAGTGTATGAAGAACAAATAACAGAAAGCAATTACCAGTTCCAAAGGAGCCACTTCAGACAGCACTGTGTGTTAGTGTGACATATCTTGCACAGGCTTCCTGAACTTCCACCACTGCATTTGTATTATTTTACACTCAGCTTCTTCTCTGGAACAAAATAATTTGTTGCTCAGGTGAAGAAATACTGGCAGAGTCTAGAGAATACTTCACACTGGGGCCCTGCCCTTGCATGGGCATAATCTATGCAAGACCTCAGTTGTTTAAGCTTTTTCATCATGCAAGGCATGAGGCCTCCTTCTAACCCCTTGGGTTATATCCTAATACCTGCATACCCTGCCCCATCATCTTACAAAAGCACATGACCAACAAGCTTTAGAACAGCTGTCTCATTTACATACACCTTTGGCAAGATACGATACATACTAAGAGGAGACAAAGACCTTTAGCAAGATTTTAAAATGCCACTTTCATATGTTTGACTTTGCTGACAGGAATACTTATCACCTGCAGTAAGAAGAGACAGCAAATGATCTACCAGAGGTTGTTTTCATATAGGATGACAAAAAGTGCTTGTTCAACTTCAAGAAATTGAAAAAAACCATGAGGGTGGCATTTAAGTATAGTTTCTCAATCTACACTGAGCTACAGAAGATCTTTAGAATTGCTCCACAATTCTCTGGGCTGGGTCCAGCCACCAGTTCTCTATCTTGGCCTCTTCTGTCACTGAGACAGCCCAAGGATGCAGTAGGACCTTGCCAGCAGGCCACCAATGTCAGCCTCTCCCCCACCCCCAAAGCAGCACTGGCCAGCTAGCAGAGTACAGCACATTGAAGCCAAGGCAATGAGCATCGGCTGGATAAAAATTCCTAAAGTGAGGAAAAATTTTTTCCCTGGTCTTACTTACGCAGAATGAAAGTGGAAGTCTGTAGGACAAAGTACAGTCAGTGACTTACACTGTTTCGTTTGCAAGGCTGCAGCGACAGGTGCTTATCTTGATAAGAAAGTATGTCACCAGCTAGGTTACACCTAGTCACGTCATGCATGGTCACAGAGCTGACAGGGTGCCTGTTCTTCCCAAGGAATTCTATCTGGAGGGGAGTGATGTTCTGCTCCCTACACACCTGAAAATGGTACCATGCTCCCAAACAACAGTGCCATGCTCCTGCTCTACAGGTCATTCAGTCTGCCTCCCAGTTTATGCCATTTCTTTCGGGTTGTCATGTCTACCAGCAGGTGCTAAGTCACTGCAACCATTGCTCGTCATCAAGCATTTCTACTTAGATATGGACACTAAAGAAATGATTGCAGTCTATGTATTTACATAAAGAGAGTGTTCTTGAAATGTGGGTGTCTCAGTAGGCTGCATCTGGGGAACCTCCAGTGAATTGTACTGTGAGCAGCTCAAAAGGACCAAGTATCATTTCCCTGATGGAACTCCTGGCTTAAGCGGTGCCTTTTTGATAACCAGGTGAACTAGTGGCAGGCTCCAGAAGAATATCTCATTGCAACTTCCAGGAGTAAGTGTAGATGAAGTGCTGTTAGCAACTGTGCCATGTGATGACAAATGGTGTGCACTTGGACTCCTATTTTAATTTTTCTCCCTTTGAAGAAGAGGGTGCTGTGTTGTCCCTAGTGAAGATGCCCAAGCTCTGGAAACCACTGATGTTACACACTTTTTTGGTATATGGCATCAATGACAATGTTCACCATCCTTGAAATTGCAAACAGGAAATTGCTGGATTAGTGAGTTATAATCCTGAACAGTCAAAGTCCCTTGTGGTGGGACCCAAATGAAGATCAGTACCTCACTCACAGCTTCTCTTCCTGCCTATACAGAAACAATATAAGACTCTATGCCATGCTTGAGGACTTCAGCTTGGCAATAACCTGGATGATGTAGCATTTTGATGAAGCAAATGAAAGTGTTGCTATATTGACATGATTGTCCAGTCATCTGTAGGAATCAGGAATTAACTAGTTGTATAGACAAATGGAAATTTGACTGTGGGAAGAGAGGTTTTGCAAGTGGTGTGTTGGTCCTGCAGAGTAACAACAGTGCCTCCAGTTGCCCTCTCCATTTCTGAACTCACAACACTCATTCAAGACCAGCATATGATGTAGTCCCACTGGCAACTGTTCTCATCCACCAGATTCATCCTTGACAAAGCAAAGAATAGGTTATCCTATAGCCATAGGCTACAATGGCAGCTACTGTCTAGAAGAAGGATGGGCTTGAACTGAAGCATTGTATTCTGAAAAGGAAATCCACGATTACCATACACTTTTAAACTGAGGGAAACGATACAGGCCCTTATCAAACTGTCTTGGACAGCCTGACCCCACAGCATGTGGGTGGTCCTGATGCAGCCAGTCTATCATGGCATCCTCAAAGCATCACCACTGGTGGCAGCAGCACCATAGCCGTGCAGCAAGTGCAAGGGAAAAGTTTAGGAGCTCTGCTAGGCTTGGGTCCTAACACAGGTTATGTGAAGAACTTCTCCTAAGGAGTTTCTGGTTGCAACTGGATCAGGTATTGGATGACTAAAGGCTGCCTCTCTGTTAGCTGTTCAGAGGCTTATACAATACACTACTATGTTCAATGCAGTTAAAGCAGACAGAGTGAATATCTCAAACTGCTGCCTTTATGTGCAGGTTTCAGCAGAAAATGCAAGAATTTGAAAAAAATACAGAGTTCACGTTTCTAGCTCATATAATTAATCCTGAACTTTTACTGCTTTGGCCTATGTTCCATAGGTAAATAGAGTAAGACCTGCAGGCCTATCACCCTCATACTTTTTATCACCATTTTTTTTTTTAAAGCAGCTCAGTGTTAAAGAGATGACTCATAATGCTGCAGCATCGTTAGCTTACTTGAAAGAGATGTTAATGTCATCATTTTGATTTTCATTACCAAACAATAAGAAGGTAAGGGCTGAAAATGTTTTATGCATCTATCGCCTGATTTAATATTTTTAAAATATAAATAAGCTACAGAGCTTGGTGTATCTTAGTGTGCTCTACTTCCAAAATTCCATTTTAATACTGATTTGAGCCCATATTTTCTATAGAAGCAACACAGAACTAAATTTAAGGGTTTTTTGGTTGTTTTTATTTATTTATTTAGGGTTTTGTTCACAGATACAGTTGAGGTAATATGCATAAAAGCTTGTCTCAGTGCTTACAATTTAAGGACTCAAACCTATAGTGCTTCTATGAATATAAGTAACAGAGATAAGTAGATAAGTAGTCCTCTTGAGTTCAAGGACAGATGAAGTGTTTAAACATTTTCTGTACTGTACTTCATCTGCATAACTGCTTGCATACAAGCCATATACAATACACAGATCTGAGTAAAGAAAGATGTGACAGAAAAGTTACTTTAATGACAGAAAAAGATGCAATATGCAGAAACAATACACATGCTTTTTATAAACACACGTGTATGGAATAAGCTAACACCCTTGATATAAGTTATAATTAGTATTGATGAACCGTACAGTTTGGAAATAAGGTTTATCTCCTTTTTTTTTGTCTGCTTAGAAACTATTGATCTTTTTTTTGTTTTCTGTATAAATGTCAGACAGTAAACTGCAATAATGTACCTTAAAATTCCACAGCTTCTATTTAGGAGATGCTTTAAGATATTAGGTTTTGAATAACCATTTGTGCTCTTGGATTTTTTTTACATAACTTATTATATATCCTAAGTATGGAGAATGTGCTAAGTTTTGTTTTATTTGGTATATCCTTCCAGCATTCCACAACCTGTCGTTCAGGAGCTTCTGTGCTAAGGGTGATTTCTTTGTTTGTAGAGGTTAATGTAAAAACTGAAAGCCAAGTGGACTTTAACCCATATAACTGCAGTTTGCAGCATACCATATGGATTCCATCAGCTACCTCCGAAATGAATTTACTTGGGGAACTGTTTAAATGCAAAAGTGAAGAATTTTGCATGGACTGTTTTAGTAGGATTCCAGTTCCAAATCGAACACATTTAAAAGTAACTGAACTATTTTTATATTAGAATGCAATCTACAAACACAGACATTCCTTTAAGCCTAATTCCATAAACATACATCCTCTTGAGACAAGCATCTTAGAAGAGTGTTTCAAATACAATTAATTAGCTATCACCAGCAATACCTTCTCCCACACAAGGGTCACACTACAGGGTATACAGACAAATTAAGAGCACTCAGCAGACTGCATTAATGGGCTCCAAGTCTAAATGTACAATTAAAACAGAGCATTCACATTTGTGAAAATCTATGGGGTTTGTCTCCAAAACATTAGTCAAATGTGTGGGGTTTTGATTGTGGAGGAAAGGAAGTAGTGATTTTAGTTCAAGACTAGGCCTACTTAGCTAGCTTCTTTTTAAATATAATTATTAGGAAGACACATTTGTGAGACCACCTAGAATTCTGAAAATGGGGTGAGTATTTAGGATCAGTGTTTCTGGACAGAAAAGGATAAATCTACAAAACAGGTAATTGCTGAGCTACTTGGAAATGAAAACAAATAAAAAATCATATAGGGCAGGGCATATTGTATGATATATTGCTATATCATACCTATCAGGGAATATTTTAATATTTTTAATAATATGCAAAGATGGAAGAACATTATCATTTGAATATAGACTGAAGGTGTTTCTCACTACAGAAAGAAGAGACAATTTTAATGACCTAAAAGGAAGAGGAATACCCACCAGTGACTAGAACCTCCTATGATTTCCGGTTAGACTGATGGAGCTGTAGAAGACTGCTATTAAAAAAATAGTTACTACTACTACTAAAACATTTGAAAAGATGGTAGTAGTTAATGACTTTCTACCTCCATTCACTACTGATAGATTTCCCTAATGGAAATCTCTTCTCTGTTCTCATACTACTTGTCTTTGTAAATCAACCAACTTTGACATAAAGTTTGGTACACAAGGCTTATTTTGAATCTGTTAAGCACTTCAAACGGCAGATATATGAGATATACAATCATTGTGTCCATGGGAAAATTGTCAGAAATAATGCAAATTCACTGGAGGATGAAAATACAGTCTGGAAAGGAGTGAGACTTTCTTGCTTGACATTGAAAATATAGTTTACCAGAAGGCATTGAAAATAATATGAAACCATATATAAAAATTAGAAAATCTGTGTCCTCCTGATCAAATAAACATACTTTTTTTTTCCCCATTTACTGGAAAATTTAAAAACTAAGCATTCTGATTAGATACAGCTTCAGTTTGGAAAATATTACACAATATTTTCCACTCCTTTTGAAGAAGGAAACTATTGTGATCAGTACTTGTTTTCAAACTCTAGGCAAAAAAAAGTGTGTGCGTATATACATAATATATATGCATTCATTCCATGGTTGATCACATAAAGCAAAGTGTTCTCAATTAAAGAGAGTTATTTCGAGACTGCATAAATTTAACAGACTAAAACACAGTCCAAAATGAATATTTTATAATTCAAAGAATAGAATAATCTGTACATGACTTTTCCATGGTTACTAAGTATACAAAAGAAAATATGCAAAACAAAGTGTATTAAGTGGGCATTGTTTAGGATATAATCTATGTATACCAAAAATAGCTAAGAATATCAACAGACATTCATCTAACTTCAGTGACCTTGGGTTCACAAGCTCAGGCAGAAGTTGCACATCTTAAATGTCTTTCTTCAAAATAAACAGGAATAGAGAGGATGCCATGCTTATAGATGGCCCATTTTGTTCCCGATGGACATGTATTTTTGATGGACAACCAATTTCTGACCTCTGTAGTAATTATCAGCTTCAGTGAAAAAGTCCAAGTTTTCCCAGTATTCAGCTGTGCTTAAGGGCTTTCATCATAGCACATTAATGAGAATGAGCTATGATGAAATGAGGGGGGGATGAGTTTGAAGTAGCTCAGAGTTAATGGAGTTATTTACAATGCCAATAAAATGCACTGCTGTAATGTTCTGCATTAATACATTAACAAGCAGTCATAACAGAAAAGTAGCTTCGAATGTTACATGTTGTAAGGAGGAGGATGCCAAACTTCACTCTCAGCCAGACCCAATAAATGACAGTCGAAGGAAAATTGCTTAATGGGACATTTCTTTGCATAGAAGTCTAACACTCAAGAGAAAATGCAAATCCTGAGGAATTTACAAAAGAAGTGTAAAATGCCTTCTGACCAACTAGGACTTTGATATCCTCTTGAATGACTGTCACAGCAAACATTTTACATTAGAAAAGAGGTGTATTGAAACTGAGGATTCTAACATCTAAATAACCTAAGTTTCCCCTATAAGCCCTTTACCTAAGAAAAATGAAAGAAATTAGGCTGTGCATGGATTATGGAAAGACCAAAGAACTGCTAGTGCTTGGTGCATAACCTGCACCTACAGCAAATATTTTACTGGATGTATTGAGGTGAGGGGACTAGTGCTTGACATTCTGGGCTTGCCTGTGCAATAGGGGCAGATCCAACAAAAGCATGGAGCAGATGAAAGGCAGCAATTCTTCACCCTCTTTTTTAACTAAATCATTATGGGTGACCAGATGAAACTAGCAAATGGCAAAGTCAAAGCGAACAAACTGAGGTCTTTATTCATATATGGCATAGTTAAACCTTAGAAGTTTCTTACCACAGTTTGTTGTGACACTACACAGCTGCTATTGGCCAGTGCTGGAGACAGGATGCTGAGCTATACATACCCTAGCTCATATTCTGTATCTCAATAAATCAGTATGGGATGAAAAAAAATTAACAAAACTAAGTAATTAAATGATAGAATTACTGCGTACCAGTTACCAGTTAGCTCTACTCCCAAGTCATACAGTTTACAGTGCCAGTGTAAATTATGCAACCTCAGTTAAAAATCCCCTTTTTTAAAAGAGGTATTGAAAATTTGTAATTTATTATTATAGATAATGGTTTTACTACCTGATTTTCCACAGTTGTATTTTACATCAGTGTGTGTTCACTGTGTCAGCAGAAGAAAAGTTGTGGAAATGAACTTATTAATTTTCATTTATGTCTTTCAAAAACTGCCTCTCCCCCTTCATTTTATGTGGCACTTCTTTTTGTTTATGTCCTTTTGGATAGGCTCTCCTTAAGAATACAGTGAATACCTTTAAGCTCTGCTATTTAGTCTCTTTTTTTCTCATGTTTTTGCTTCCTTCTTTGGGGGTGAAAAGCAGATGTATGGCTTCTGCAACTATCAGGATGCAGTCATGGCCTCCACGCAGAAGTAAAAGGTTTAATTTCCTCATCTCTAGCTTTCAGATCATCATTATTAGTTTCTCCTTTATAAAGTCCCCTTCTCCAAAGTTTACAGTCAATTTTCAAAATAGTAAGAATTCACATGTGAGTGTCCTGAAAAGGATTTTTAGTTTAATTACACTGCAGTCAGTATTACTCAGAGGTTTAACGATACCATTGTGTAGAACAGCCCTCTGTGTTTCTTCCAACAAATTCGAAAATAATTTCAAATTATTTGATTAGGATCCAAAAGTCAATTCTTTGTATTAACTAGAAACTCCATCTTTGCCTAGCTTAAGCATTTACACAGATCAGAAACTGAAATAAACACCTGTTTCTTTTTTAACAGAGAGTGCTGCTTCCTTACCCCTCTGGACTGTGTTCATTCATTTTCCTTTTCCTCATCAGAAAATGAGTTACATTACATGTATTTTTATTGCTTCTCTTTTACAGCCATCTAGATTTTTAACAACTAAACTTTGAAAGTGTTGCCTGGAGTAGTAGTTGTAACTGTACTGTAACTGAAGAAGAAAATAAACAAATGAATTTTCAGTGAAGAAATGAATACTAACTGAAACAGGACTTAAGTTTAACCAAAGATGTAACCCTAGAATCAGTAACACAGCTTCACGCATATGCACTCTTTCAAGAAACGATCCATTTCCTGACAGAGTTGTACCACTTCCGCTAAGAAAATTATTAGGCTTGGATGCTTAGCATAACTTCTCCTTTCATGGTAAGACATTAAGTAGTTTTAGAGAGAGAAAACTGTTGGCCAGAGCAGTTTCATACAAAAACGCTTTAAATGGCAAATTTACCTACCCAATCTACTTTTCTGACTGTTATCAAGCACAAAATGTTCAACTGCAGATTTAAAAAAAAAATCAGAGAGAATAGATGTAAACCAGAAACTAGAACTCATACTGTACTAAAATCTCACTCAAAAGCTGTTTCATGTCATGGCTGTCTTTCATGGGGAGTCCTTCCCTAAATTCATTTCTTGGTTTCCAAAATTTGATCCTCTTTTTCCCTTGCCGTGCAAATGTTCTCCACGGAGTGATTAAGGGGAACATTTTGTATCATCTGGCTTTCCAGCATTTGGACTTTGAAAATAACACCTATTTCTGTAACAATTCAATGACCATCAGAAAGCGCCGGATGCCTCCAACTTTAGCTCCATAGAGATTATGTTTTTCACAAGCAGCTCCCCTTCAGAAAATAAGTAAATCAAATACCTCAAAACTGCAAAGCAGTGACACCCTGGAAGTATGCAGCTACAGCATTCATATTCTTCTTTCTTTCTCTTTTTCTCATTTCCTCTCAGAAGTCTGTACACAGAGCATTTCAATTTCACCTCAGCGCTCAAACCAGCTTGGCACACCACCTCTTTTAGAACCAAAAAGGAAATGTTGTGACACTCTTTCTTAAATGAAGTTCAACAATATCTTTCCATGTGGGTATTTCCCACAACATTTTTTCCTCCCTCTCTTCACAATTAGGAATGGCAAGTAAATACACATATTTTTGAACAGTTGTGTTGTGGGGTAGAGAAGGGACATCTATCTTTAGAACTCTGTTACTCTATGTTCCCAAGCTTGCAGCACACGCTCAGCCCAAACATTGAACTGTTGGCTGATTGACCTGCCAGGTTGCTCTTATTGGACACATAAATATGAAAACGCTATTTAAAAAAATACATTTACACTAAGGAGGGAGAGTGACTCTACATCACCCCATAGTTTTAAATAATTTTTACATCAAATATTTTTCCTTTTAACACTGGAGAGGTAATTTATTGAATGCACAATCATGCCAAATAGTATTTTTTGTTCAGTGTCACAGAACTCACACAAATGAGTACTTAAAATGCAAATAACATTTTCAGTCAGTTAAATTGCACTCAGAGTTGCACTTCTAAAAGCACAGTTTACATAGCTAGGGTGGTTTTACTTCTCCAAATTATACAGGAATCTCTTACACACCATTCTGTACTCCCTGTAGGTCTATAGCCCATCATTGTTTCTGTACTTCCACATGCCTGCTTTTGCTGCAGGCTTAAGCCAAATTTCTCTCCTCATCTGATTGTGACTGTCTGTGTTAGTGATTTAAATGTGACACAGGCAGAATCCAAGTGCTGGCACATGACTATCCACACTTCTGACTATTACTTCTGACTGCTGGCGTGCTTTCGGGAATGGTTGGGTCCCTGACTAGTACTCTCCCAGACAATGTCCTCATACAAGTTGGGGGCTAGCATGGCTCAGAAAGTTTGCAGTCTGTATAAATCCAGGCACTATGGAAAAGGCCACTCTGTTTTGAAGGGGAAAGAATTTATCTGTGTGCCTGCAAGCTATGCCATGCCACTTGTCCTGACACCTAAAAAACGTGTCCTAATCTGCTTTATTTTCTGGTACAGATGAAGCCTGTATGTTTCCACTTATCTGTAAATCCTATCTACCCTGAAGTCTGACAAAACTGTGTCCTTTCACAAACAACCACAAAGCCATGTGATACTGTTTCAAAGACAAAGGTGACAGGTAATGAAACCAGTCCACTACACCTGGACCCGCCGCTGAAGGTTGGTCCACTCTTAAAGCAAACACATGACCAAGTTTAATCCTCCACTGCTCCCAAAAGTTTAGTTGAAATGAAAACTTGAGCATAGCCTTGTACTCATGGACTACTGACACGCGGTTTAGGATTTCAGTATAACTCTTTTGTCTGTCAAAGGGTGGGATTCTTTCCAAGCATTCAGTAGGGCTGCTTTGCTGTTTCTGGGTATGACATGAGAATCCCACTGCAAAAATATTTCAACACTGGAGAGACTGTTATGTAAACAATTTTTATTTTTTTAAATGGAATGACCATGTTGCTCAGTTACTTTTTCCAGGGCGCAACCATCAGCAAGTCCCTCAGTGATAACAATGCACCCACTTCATGCAATAGTACTTGCCAAGCCCAGTCACAGCTTAAACCTAACTATACAGGGTAACCACTGTGTCTTGCTATATGCATAGTCAGCAGCTACCACAATGGATCACCGACCTTGGTTTGATGTTTTAGGGTTATCACCTCACTCTTTAAAGGTGTTTTAGCTGAAATTTGAAATAAAATAGATGGTTTTAGCCTGAGGCAAATAAGCAGATGATAAAGTCTGACAAGCTATGAACACCTGAAACTGAGACCTTTAGCAACTATGGGATTCATTGCTGGCTCCACTCACACTGAGTGCTAGTGCGGAACAGAGTGGAGTCAAATTTCAGTTTCTCCCTTCTGAGGCTGCCAAGGACAGTTAGTCCAAAGCATAGGCTACTAGAGCCACTGGATGAAATACAGCACTAGTCTCTTTAAAATGTAACATCTGGGACAGAGAATAATCAGAAGTGTTTGTTACTCCTTGTAAAGAAGTAAAACTGCCACTCCCCTCTAGCTGTACAAAGGAATTGTTACAAAAATGCAAAAATTTAATTTAGCAATGAACTTTATCAGCTTATTTTGTACTATCATTATTTTCTCTTCCGTAATTTAATATTATCCTGACGTAATATTTGCTGCTTCTGCAATTTAATATTATCCTGACGTAATATTTGCTGTTTCTGCAATAGAGAGGACTTTAAAATCAAGTGACAGAATTTAGTGAATCAACTGTTTTTTGGTTTGAAAACATCTTCTGTGATCAGACTTTCTATATTTACAATCTTGATGTAATACTCTTGTAAAGGCAGTAACTGGAAGGACATTTTCAGTGAAGTTATGTGTGTACCATATGATACAGGGAAATATTTCAACAGAAAAACTGCAGTGCCTTGTGGAAAACACCTTCAAAAGTCTTACTGTGAATACTATGAAACCTTTAGATAGCATTTTTAATTTCTGTGAATAAAACCAATCCCAAAAGCGCCCTAAAATGAGGTATTTAAACAATTCTATAGTAGAAAGCTCTTATCAACTTTAAATAGTTCAACTCAAATCTCTCTACAGGAAAACGTAGAAATGTGTGTATGTAAATATGTCCCTGCACTTTATATATATGTCTGTACAAACATACACACAAATATACAATACTGGAATGTAAAGAAAGGATTAACAGAAGACATCGTATTTCATTGGTGTCTGATGTACCAGAATCAGACTCTATGTGTGAACACAGCTGTTGTATGTGACATGACACTGCAAATTAGCATCTTGTTATACAGTGTCCAAGGACAGAAAGGAACAGCATTCAGAAGGAACAAGTCAGAAATTACTGTAGATGAGAAATGGAGAGAAAAGTAATTTTGTGTAATTTGTTTCAAGGAAATGTGTACTGCTTTAGACATATCAGATTGCTTCCAAAAGATCACAGACTGAGAGGCTTAGGTGAGACCAACAAGTCTAATATGTTTCAAAACACATCTTAAAAACGAATCAAAACCTGCTGTCAGAATAGCGTGTTCCAGGCAGCTAACAGGGCCAAATGCCAACGGCCCAAGCCGTGCGATGTGAACTGGTGCCTTCCCCCGCACTTCCCCTCACAGCCCACCAAGGCGGCACCCCTAACAGGCACGTCCTGAGCCGGCAGACTTATGCCAAGCTCCTCTTTGCTTGGTGACCTTTCAGCGATCACAAAAGTTGTTTTATCTTCCAGTAAATTCAGCCTCTGCAACCTCGCAAGACGACGGCTCCGCCCCTCCCCTGCGGCCGGCCGCGAACACCTCCCGCTGCCCCGGCCCGGGCCGCCGGGCCCCCGCCACGGCTGAGGCGGAGGCCGCGTGTCTCCCCCCAGCCCTCAGCGCGGCGCCGGGCCTACGCTCCCCTGCCGCCCGCGGCCCCGCCATCCACGCCCCCGTTTTGCGAGGCCCTGGAACCTACGTGACCCGAGCGCGTACCACAGCCGCTGCGCTGTCACCCGGCGCTGGGCGCTGGCCTGCAGGCGGACGTACCGACGTGCCGCACTGGCCGAGCCGTGCCGTGCCGTGCCGCACGGACGGGGCGCTGCTGTGGGCCCGCACATGCAGCCCGCGCCGGGGGTTCAGCGGGCGGTCAGGGCCCTGCGGGAACCCCCCTCAGCCGTCCCCCGCTCCTCCCTGTCCCGTCGGCGAGGGGCTGCCCTGCTCCCCCATCCCGCTGCCGCCTCCCACTGTGAGTAGGGAAGCCCCCGGGGCCTCCCCCCACAAGTACTATGGAACCGGCCCGTAACCCGAAGGCGGTGCGCCACCGCCGCTCCCTCAGATGATTGCCAGCCTCGTTGGTCAATCAGAGCCTTCCCTTTCCTCTAGGCAACCCAGCGCCCGCCCTCAAACGGGAGGGGGAGTGGGAGAGGTGGGCGGGAATGTTTACAAACAAGATTAGGGAGTAGAGGGATGGAGGGGAACGGGAGGGCGGAGCCAGCGATTGGCGCAGCCGCTGACCCAATGATGGAGCGCGCCGCTTGGCGGAAGGGTGGGGAGGAGTTACGTCGAACGTTGTCTGCCCAACAGCCGCTGGTGTTCGCGGGCGCGCGCGCCCAATGAGTGCTCGGCGAAGGCAGGGAGGGGGCGGCGAGCGTCTGAGTAGGAGCCGCTCCTTACGGCGCCCCCTCCTCCCGTCTTGCTCAGCCTATCACGGCTGGGCCGCGCTGGGCTCGGCTCCGCTCCCCGCTGCTGGGCGAGGAGGGCGGCCGGAGCAAGGGGGAGGGGAGCCGCAAGGACATGGGCTGGCTCTGAGGGCCGGGGGAGGGAAGCGACGTGCGTGTGCCTCCCTGTATTTTAATAACTGTTTGTTGTTGGGTGTTGTGGGGTTGTGTTAGTTGTTTTTTTTTTTTTTTT
>WKFP01014853.1:641350-777436 GCA_011057875.1 Pterocles orientalis | reverse complement strand
GATAATCTGAGGAGAAAAGCTGCAGTCTGACTTTGTTGATATAGAAGTATATAAATAATTTATAGGATACTTTGGATATTTTTCTTAGTTTTTTGTACTGAGTCTGGCTGTGTGGGCACCTAGCTGCTGGCTAGGGTCAACCCACCACAGTTTTCAAGTGTGCAGCATGACTATTAACTTTTGCTTCATTTTGGGCAAGGCAGCGAGGGGATGTGCAAGAGCTAGAATTGGAGCCGGAAGATCTTAGTTTTTCTTAAATACTGAGATTGTATGCCATGAATATCCTTTTAATATGCCATTTGTTTAGATTCCAGTGTTCCCATTCTCTCTGTGTTGTTTCTTTGATATTGCTAGCTCTGTGACTAATTGAATGATTTAGAATTACATATTGAAAGTAGCTGTCAGTTGGCAGATGAAAAAGAGGTCAGTCTCTGCAGTGCTTTGAAAGAATGTACTATTGTGGTAGAAATAGTGGCTTCTTTGAGAAGGGAGTGTCTCATTTTCATATTGTGGAAGTTTTTGCTTGAACCTCTTGATAACAAACTCAAAGTACAAAGAATTATGTATTCAAATCAACGAAATGCAGGTGAGCCTGCAGTTATACTTCCCGTCTGCAGTTACTTGGGTCTTGGAATTGCTCTAAAAATATTAAAGTAGTTAGAGACAGGCATTGATTATGGTCAAGTGTATAAGTGAACGTACTATAAGACTTGAATTTAAGATGAAATTAATATCTTCAAGAATTGAAGAGGTGATTGTTGTTACCTTCAAGCAAGTGTTGCGACATATTGCACAGTTAGAGCATATGCAGTGCTATTTCTGCACAGCTCCCAGCTGATTGTTAACCCTGTCATACCATGGTTTGACTTCTTTTAAACTTTGGCTTTGAAATTACAGTGCTGGCTTTGATATGTAGGCTCAATCTTAATTTTAGCTCTGTATCCTATATTCTTAGGGCCCTGAAACTTCTCTGTTGTGTAACCAAAAAGCAATTGCTGAAAAAAACATCACTTCATAGGCATGTAGATTGGGTCTGTGATAGGGAAGGAAGTATGATGCATAACACTTCAGTGCCTTGGTGAGATGCCATGCGATTAGCTATATTACAAATACTGGGCACTGCTCTGTGTATATATATTTTATTTTAATGATGTAAAGAATCAGAATGTCCCACTACTGCTGGGGAAACTGTAAGCGTGCATGTGCTTTAGTGATTGTTCCTTCAGTTGGTTATTTTGCAGATGAGACACAGCAGTGATTTTTAGGACACATTTCAATAATAATGATTCTGTCCTAGTATATTTAGCAATTTATTTTTTTTCTTGACGCACAAGCCATTTCTTCCTTGATGGAAACCTCACAATTCAGCCACTTCGGAATAGTCACCATCTTTCTTTTCTCACTTTGGGCAGGAAATGAGTTTTTGGGGAAAGTAGAATCACCTTCTCTTTTCAGGAAGTAGAAGAAAAAAAAATGCCAAAAGTCAAATAGTAGGAAGTAGTGACTGTCTCTGATTTGCCCTGAAACTCTCCTGTGAAAATAATCAGAAAATCAGATTTTCTGCATCGTCTGTTTCTGGAATCTTGTAAAGGAAAATGTTTTATTTTTTTTGAAGGCTAACCTCAGAGTTAGTACAGCTTCAAATTTTTTTGGAGGCCTAAGAAGTTATGTATTATTTACAGTGAAAAAAGAATGTTGTTGCCTCTTTACATTTGCTCTTCCCTGGTGATGCTGTGGAATTGGACAATGGCAAATGTAAAGACTTGCCATGTGGGAAGGTAAGAAGGAAATGGAGCTGTTAACGCTGAGACTTCCCCCACGTCCTGTTGGCTCTCTTTTTTTTTTTTTTTTTGGAAAAAAATAAAATAACAGTGAAGGCATCCTGAACCTTCAGCATATGTGACTAGGTAGGAGGTTGCCCATCTTGCAGCATGCATGTGCATGCCCTGCTTTGCCCAGTGACAGGCAGAGACCAGCAAAACTAGGATCCTGAAGGGAGCTTGTGAGATATTCCATGAACATATGGGCAGTAGGCAGTTTATATGTTTTTTGGTTTTGGTTTAAGACATAGTTCTTGTCCTTTGGCAAGTCTGTTTTGAAGAGGATACTGGATTCATTTTAATGCTATCACAAACTTTGGGCTAAGGAACTTGCTTTAGTTTGCAATTTGTCTGACTGTAACATGTGATGTGTCAAAAGGCCTGTATAGCCCATAAGTTGATGTAGCAATGGGCTGCAGGGCTCCAGAGGCGGAAGAGTTCAGAACGTCTATTGGATTCAAATAGTCTCACTTGATTTATTTGTAAACTGTAAGTTTATTTTACATCGTAAGGCATTGTGAAAGTTCCTATGCCTAAAACCCATCATGAATCATGCATTAAATAGAGTATTCAGCCTTCAGTGTGGAGCTACACCTGGCACCTATACAGTATTCTATTTTTCATTTTTCAAAGGAAACATTCTTGTGGAAGTTCAAAGATAGATTTTAAATTGTATTTTCTGTAAGATACAGGTTGTTTGGTTTTTTATTTGACTCTGTGTACTAATTCTCTATATTGTTTAGAGATCAGGAGATATTAGTAGCTGAATATTTCAAAGCTTGGGTTGCTTTTTACTTCTACTTTTCTCTTTTGAGCACTAGAATATATGTGTTCCCATATTGCTGTGGGAATCATAGAGAGTGTTTTAAGACAGTAAGTTTAAGAATCATCCTTAAATATCTGGATTTTACTCTTTACAGAATGAATACCTCTAAAAATATTTTGTAGTCTAGGAATTTATTGTTATTTATCTTCTGATAACTTTGATTATGATAAACTTTGTTTATGAAGGAGGAGAATAACTACTGATGTGCTGTGTGTTGTTTGGTTGTTTTTTTTTTTTGTTTCCCCCCCCCCGGCTTTGGAATCTAGCAAACCTGGCTAAAATGATCTGTAACAGGGTCTGGTGCCATTGCTCACTTTGCTCTCATTGCTTCAGGGGTATTCTCTAAAATGTCTGATATAAATGAGGACTAGGAGTTGCAGTCTTCATTGTTAGCCTGTTGTTTAGCTTTGTTCTAGTGTATTCTAAATATGATGGTTTAAAAGCTCATGCTGTATTCCACAAAGGATTAGGAAATTTATATGCCACTTTAATGCACTTTAAGATTTTATTCAGAAAACACTTGCCAGAGTTTCTAAAACTTAAAGAAAGCCTGGGTGTCTGAGGGTGTGATTTGCAGCTATATTCTTCATGTAAATATTTCTGTTGGATCCGATTCATTGCTTGGAATAATTTAGTATCTTATGGTAAACATTCTTTTCTCCTTTCTTTCTCCCCTTCTCTTTTATTTTTTTTTAACCACTATACAATCCTAATGATGAGGTGCAAGCCCTGCTAAGATTTCTTTGCTTCTGACTCATTCTATAGATAGGCAGATGACCTGGTTTATGATGGACTCATGTTACACATAGTCACTTTATTTGTTTTTGTGTTTTGTTTTGGGATCTGTTGTGACTGTGTATTCTTCCCATTTTTTGTTGAGATCTGTAAATATTTTGTGGTGGCTTGGACAGATGGTTGTGAAAGCTTTACCCGAGAGAGGATAGTTCTGAAGATATACGTTTCCTGGTTAATGTCTGCATAAGCTAATATGTAAATACCTTCTATCAAAATTTAAATTCTCAGTTGCTCTTCTTTTTTGATAAATTAATCTACATTCTACTACTTGTAACACTGTTCGAGGTGCCTGTGTGTGACTAAAGTGTATTTTTTTAAGTGTTGTACTGATTTCTGATGATCGAAAAGACCAAAGTTGATTCATACCTTGTACTCAATATAATTTCTTGTTTGAAAAGATATGCACAGTGTTTAGATATCTGTTATTTTGGTCTGACTGTTTCAGCTCCGCTCAGCATTAGATTATCTACAGCAACTTTATTAATTAGCAATTTGCCTGATTACGTTTTGGCATTTTTTGGCTATTATGTGATGTATGGTGTTACTGCACATTAAGCTTCTAGCTAACTGTGGAGGTGCTTCTAGGTTGAATCTTGGTGACCTCATAGTGATTCATCTCACAGTAATGACAAACCTCATAGCAAAATCGCCTCTGTAATAGCAAAAGGGCTACTGCTAATGGATGCAAATAGATCTTAACATGGAACATTTTTCAGTTCACACTGTTGTGGGTCTGGATTGTTAATCTCAGATGTCCACACTTTTGTCTTTATTTTGGCTTCTGGTGTACAAATGATAAGTTTGGTGATTTAGTCTCTGCAGCTTCAGTCTATTTTCATAATGGTAATGATTGTTTCCTGTCATGTTCCCCACAGCATTTCATGCTTCTGAATTTCCACATACTGTGTTCTGCTTAGCTCGTACTTCAGAGGTCTTTGTCATCTTAGGGTGTGCAAAGTTTTGGCTTCCATGCGTTTTAGAATGGGATCAGCAGCTTTGAGAGTTTTTTTTTTCTTTTTTTTTTGGTTCAGATGGTGTTCTCCTTAAGCATGTAATGTTACAGAGAATGAACAGTTGGTACCACAAGTATCTTTTTTGTGATCCTAGAGTTCAGAGTAACATGAATTGCGTTTTGTCTTCTTTGGTATGAGTTCAGAACTGTGTGCATGTTCTATTTTTGCTCTAAATTCTTTTTTGACCTAAGAAAAATGCAGGTAGCCCTTGAGATGGTGTCCTTTTTAAATTCCATTATAAGTTTGTAAGGTAGTTCCCTGTCCTGATTAAATGGTACTCTTGCTTAGTGGCCTGACAGTTAATAGTTGGTGATGGTCAGTAGGGTTTCAAGGACTGTAGAATATTTTTTCCACTTCCCTTCACGTATAGTTTTCAGTTGCTGTAACCAGTTACAATCAAAATATAATTTTATATGTAGTAGAAAACCAGTATAACATACTAGATCCATTTTCTTTAGTGTCTAACAAGCAATAGTTGTGCGGTTTCTGTTATGTGGTGTTTTTGTTTTGTTTTGTTTTTTTTCTTCCAGAAAGGGATGTGCTAGTTTTGCTTAATTTCAAGGAAAAACACCCACTCTTCTCTCTGAGTAGAGGATAATCTCAAATTTGTGTTCATATAACTTTGCAAACAGCATCTGTTCTTTGTTGCTGTGACTTAAAGTAGATCTGCTAGGTGAATGGAGATGGGCCATTCTCTGAAGTAGCAGGTTAGAATCAAGTTGATCTTGGTACCAGACAAGGCATTGGACACATAATAGTTTGAAACATTACAGAATGTCTTTTCTCCTGCTTTCCTTCTTGCTTTCTCTATTCTGCTGTACATTGTCTGAGGTTCATTGTACTGCTCAATAAAACAGCAGAGCTGGTCTCACGTTGCAGAGAATAGCAGAGACAAGTTGTAGCTTTCAGGCAGAGCTTGTCTTTGAAGATTGCTTGATCTAGTTCAGTAGAGGAAGCTCTGGTTTCATCTGTCTGCTTCAAAACTTGTATGTAGTGGAATCCAGAAACAGAGGACACAACGCGTTTTAACTTGAAAGCAACCACAGTTGAAATATTATTTCTTAAGATCAGAAAAGCACAATTAAAAGCAAATAAGAGTCATTACACAAAACCAGCTTGCACAATTCTTAGTTCATGATTGGCTGTCCAAAGTTCAGGTATGGTGCAGATAACAGTCATTTGTCTTGTGTCATCTGGAGATCCTCTGTCAAGCAGAAGTCCTTTGTTCTGGTTCCCGGAGTTAAACAGACTGTCCTACTTCCAGGGCTCTGAGGATGACAATACCAATTTCCGTCATTGGTGTCCCTGCATGTGGAGGTTTTTCTTCTCAGTGGGAATATTTCTAGATATTTGCTTTCTTTTTGCCTTTAGAAGTGATAATTGTGACCAATACCACTATTTCATCTTTGTTTTCATGGATGCCATGATGTCTTGGCCTTTATTTTTTGTTTCTGGGTTGATCTGTTGTGTTTTGCTGTTGCCCTCATCTGCATACTTTCTTCTTTACTGTGTTGGTCCAGTGTTGATTACTGTGGACTACAGTAGAAAATCTGTAAATGGAAGCTTTTCCTAATTGTGCACCTATGCAGTTAGCTTGTCTCCTAGAAGGTGCCTTCAGCTTACTGCTTTTTTTTCCAGTGTACCGCCATCCTTTATACTGCTGTGTAGCTTCAGATTGTTTGTGGAGAACCTCTCATTCTGTTGACTTGGGTGTTACTTTCTTCCTGCCCAAGCTTAGTTCTCTTCCTTGATACTCTTCAGCTGTTGTGTCAACAGGCTTGAAGAAAAAGGGCATGGAGAAGTAAATTTACTGTTTCCAGAACGGCTTTTCTTGTGCTCAATTCTTAAATTAAGCTTTCCCAAACTGTTGTTCCTGAGTGGCTTCTTTGCATACACTGAAATGTTCCGGTACTATTTGCTAGAAATACTGCTATCTCAATGCCCAAGTGTACATCTCTGCACTCTTGACTGATACGTTGTCTTCGTGGAGGTTGCATAGGCAGTTGTTGGGTCAGGTTCTGCTACCAGTCTTAGAATGGTGGTGTCTGTGGGGTGGGAGAAGCCTTTAACTGTTCTGCCGGTGGTAGTACTGGACTTTCTTGTTGCAATCCTTTAAAGCCTCTCAGACTTGAAACAGTTGTCTCGTAGTTGCGGAAAGCATTCCTTGTGAAAGGTCCTCCAGCCATGGTCATTTGGTTTCTTGGGAGTGACTAGCGAATAGAATAACTGATCTTTGGGGATTTTTGCTTCTGAAAGCAAGTTGAAGTAAACGTTGGTATAACGATTTGTGTTCTAAAGAAACTGCACCTTATCTCGTCTAGAACGTTGCAAAGTGCTGTGTCTGATTTTAGCAGATGAAGACAAAGAGCTGCTCTAGCAGTGTCATTGGAAAGAATGTGGCACAGACAGGCTCTTCAGCTTGCTTTTCTTGGGATATGACTTCAGAGATGGACTGAGTGCAGCAACTGAGGCTGTTGGAGAAAGCCATTGCCAGCCGTGTAAACATTGGGAGGATCACTTTCTGGGAATTGTTAGTCTTTTTTTGTAGCTTTGATTTGGTTTTATTGTGTCTTTTTTTATTAAGGATTGCTTTATAGGGAGTAATTCTGAGAGAGAATTTGTATCTGTCAAGTGTCCTGTTGTACCTTTATGTGTTATAAAGCACCTTTTAGATATCTGATCTTGTGGGATGGCTTTTTTCCTCAATATAATACAGAAAGAATGAGGTGTGGCTTATTTTATAGTGATCATATGCTTATATGTGAGGTAGTTTTCCCCTTTTACTGTGAAAATAATATTGCAATAACCTTCAAGACATTTAATTTTTTTTAGGATAAGACAATTAAATATCCTAAATGGAAGTAAAAATGGAATTAAGTGGATAGTGCAGAATTATGGCTCACATTGAAAAAATTGCATAGTAATTCAAACTCTGTATCGCTTAGCTTTTTCTGTGGAACATCATTAAGGTGGGAAGGGTTTTACTGATGTTGTTGAATGTGGAATACAAGTTAAATTGAGTTTATGGTACAGTTTAGATTAATGGATTGAGTTTAGGACTTGATCTGCTTTTGGCACTATAGCCAGCACTACAAATCTTGAGCATGCTGTTGGAGATGCAGTGTTTCTCTGCATTCCAGTCTGTCTTCCTATTCAGTTCCAAGAATATGGCAGGATTAAATCACTTTTGCTTTCTAGAAGGGTGTTTAATTGAAAAGCCTTCTGCTTACGGCTCTTAAGGGTGTGAGATGGTAAAACCTTTCTGGAGTACTCCATAGTGGAAGGTACAAATCAGTGGATTTCTCATTGAAGGATTTGTTCCCACTCTGAATTCAGCACTTAGCTAGTATCCAGAGAAGTTAGATGTCCTGAATCTCTTCAGTGACACTGTAGCCGCAGGTCTCTTTGAGGTAGTCCCTGACTCCTGCTGTCCCTGTCAGGAAAGATGCTGTTTTGAAATATATACATTGAGCACCATTTTCAGTACTTGATAAGAAGTGTAATATGTAATATTAAAGTTGCTTCAAGACAGACTGCTTTCTGACTGTGACACAATTTACTGTAATTAGGTAGTCTAGATTTGCCTTATGTACTATTACTCCTTTCTTGGCACATGAGTGCATCTTACTGCTGACTTCACCAATGACTGTGATGTAGTACTAGCAACAGTATTCTGTTTGCAGTGAAAACAGTAAGCAAGCTTCATTTCGATTCATGTGGTGCATGATTGTTTTGATTTGTTAATGACTCTGGTGCTGTCTTGTCTGGCATGTGTTATTAAAATGGAACTGATCACAAAAGTATTATTTCTCTAATGCTAATTTCACTGTGCTGTGTAGTTTTTTTTTCATGTAGTATTAGGATAGCTTGTTGATTTCCTCAGATTTGCAAAAAATCGTTGTCGTGTACTTCTTTTTGTACAGGAAAAAAATCCTGAAAGCTCTTTTAGACTCTAATCTCACAGTAATTTTAAGTAGTCTCTCTGCACTTATGCCAAGTTTGATTAATCCCTCGTAAAGATGAATGATAAGAATTGAAAATAATATTTTGCATGAGATTTCATCAGTGTCTTGCGTGAGATTACTGATGTTACCCTATCCCAACTAGTTCATTTTGTCTATGTGTGCAGATTCCTAGGATTGTTGGAATAAGTTATGAATTTGCTTTTTCATTTATTTGCTGTTTGGATTTTTTTATACTTGTTCATCCTTTGCAGAGAGAGATCTTTCTGAAGCTTTAAGTTTTCTGTTTGAGTTGTTGAGTACTGCAGTACTGTGAATGGAGGTAACATAATGCTCTTTGAGAGGCGTTCTTTTACCAGCCCTGCCAGTTTATGCAGCTTCTGCTGCTTGTTGATGCATCCTTGATTTCTGTTGAAGCATCCTAAACTGTTTATGCAGCTGCTCATTAAAGTGGATCAGGGAACTGAACTTTGTTACTTTTTTGCCTTACTGCTTTTAACCCGGATCATTTCAATGAGCAGCTTTGCTGAATGGTCTGCAGTCGTATTGATGCAAATAGAAATATAATATTATGATAAGAATAAAAGATAGTAAAAATGGAAACTGCTTAAGGTTTTCTTTTAGCAGCTTATAAAAAAAACAAACCCTCAAACCAACAACAAATCACCCCACCCGAATTCCTTTTTAAAGTAGGGTGCTTCAATTCCCTGCTTAGAAGAGTGTCTGTTAGACAAAAAAAATACTCAAGTGGTATAGATTTGCGTAAATGTAGAACTCCTCTCAAACTCCCCAACAAATGAAACAACTTTGTAGCAGCTTAGATTTTTCCAGGCTTCTTGGTTACGTAGACTCAAAGTCTTTACTACTCAATAGTACCAGAGAGTCTTTGCAGGTTTAGTAATCCTGCGTTAAATGCATGAGTAGTTATTGAATTGTGTTTGTTATCCAAGCACCATATAATCTGAGAATGTGAGAGCATTCAGGGTGCTAGGGCTAAGGGATGACCTGATTGCTGTCTAGCTGTGTGATTGGAGATTACAGACGAGGTGGAACTAGACTCTTTTCAGAGGTGCCCAGTGATAGGGTGAAAGACAGTGTGTACAAGCTAGAGGGGCTTCAATTATTTTTCTGTGATTTTTTTTTTTTTTTTTTTTTTTATACCTCCAGGAACACTGATGGCAGCAAGAAAAATTCCTCTCCCTTGCTTTTCAAGTTGAAAGACTGCAGTATATAACTGGAATGTCCTTTTGCTGTTGCTTAGCTCATTCATCTGCTAACTTGGTTTTACTGATGCTATAGTAGTATGTCAGAATGCTGTTTCAGTGTACCACATATCTGACATGAATTTTCTTCTTCCTTCAGCAAATTTGACAGGCCATGCAGAGAAGGTTGGCATTGAAAACTTCGAACTCCTGAAAGTTCTTGGAACAGGGGGTAAGATGCACTATTTTTCTAAGTTGAATGTTGGAAGCACTGCTTGTAAGTATAGTCTTGTTTTCTAGTTGAGTTTTTTTTTAATTGGAACATTCTTTAGCAAGATGTATCACTTCTGTATTGCATAGCATAGTTTTCTTCACTTTTTTCTCACTAATAGTGTGCAAAATTGGAGGTTGCATGTTCTACGTTATAGCACTTCTGAAGATTCACATTCTCAAAAAAATGGAAAAAATAATGGCTTGAGATTTGTGGCAATTTAATACAGTTTGTGAAAAATCTAATCTAAGGCATGATCTTGATAATTACATTACATTTTCAGACTATGTTTTCATGAATTTCTGGAAAAGACCCAGTAACATGAGTGCATTATTGAATGGGGTGTTCTAATCTTTAACTATATGTTTTAGAGATGGCAGTGGCCCTACTAGTCTTTTTCTGTCCTGTTCAAATCCCAGTAGTTTTTAAGACAGAAGATGTTCACTGTTGTATTGTGGATTTTAGCACAATGTTGGAGATTTGTAGGATGTTGTAGGTTTGACTGTAACCAACAAAAAAGCTTTGTTTCCCCTTTAAAGGGACACACACAGAGGCCCATACACAGACCAAAACTGATGGCTTTTATGCAGGTTTTTATGTCAGTATTAACATCAGGTGCAGTGCTTGAGTAGATTTGGATTATCATGAAGGTGGACTATCATCTAGGACTGTAGAATTTATTAGTAGTTATATTAAATTTTGGGTGCTATCAGTCATTAACAGCTGGCAGTGAGGCTGTAGTTGCACAAGCTGCTACATCACTGAAAAGAGCATAGGCGTCATACAGATTCTTTCATAAATTTATTAAGCTGTTAAATCACCTGTGTTTTTCTGTTTCTGAAGTAATTTTTTTTTTAAATTTAAATTTGACAGCCTTAACAATTCAACCTTGTTAAATTTCAGCAGTTAGAGTTAGAGGCAAGGAAGCTTTATATATTCATAGATATCTGTTGCATATTCATAGGTGGAAAGAACTATACTGTTCTGAAGTGGTGAATATTGGTCTGAGTGGAGTTGACAAAAATTAAATTATAATTATGCATTTATGTGAGAATGTTTTCTCTCCTGCTGATGGAAACATTGTCTGGAATTTTAAGTCTGTGTGTGTGTGTATGAAAACCAGTCCGATACCTGAATTTTTTTCTTTTCCCTTACCGCTGCCATTAGTCTGAGATCACCTTAATATTACAACTGTTGCTTTTGGAACACAAAGTAAGTTCTGGCTGTTTCATAAGTGTCAGTCTTCAAGTTCAGACTAGTAGTAGTCTGACCTCCTTCTACTGTCTTTAGGCAGTATGTCTGAAATACCCCTTTTGCTCCTGTTAAAACTGTTGTCTGTCGTTCATTGCTGTTTTCCATGCCCTTTCATAGAATCATAGAATGGTTTAGGTTGGGAGAGACCTTAAATCTCACTGAGTTCCAACCCCCCTGCCATGGGCAGGGACACCTCCCACTAGACCAGGTTGCTCAAAGCCTCATCCAGCCTGGCCTTGAACACCTCCAGGGATGGGGCATCCACAGCTTCCCTGGGCAACCTGTTCCAGTGTCTTACCACCCTCATAGTGAAAAATTTCTTCCTAGTGTCTAGTCTAAAGCTACCCTTTCAGCTTGTACCCCTTACCCCTTGTCCTCTCACTACGCTCCCTGATAAAGAGTGCCTCCCCATCTCTCCTGTAGGCCCCATTTAAGTACTGGAAGGCTGCTATTAAGTCTCCTTGGAGTCTTTTCTCTCCAGGCTAAACCACCCCTACTCTCTCAGCCTGTCCTCATAGGGGTGGTGTTCCAGCCCTCTGACCGGTTTCGTGGCTCTCTTCTTTTTCTCTTCTTCCTTTCTTCTTTATGAACAGATTGGCCAATTTTCTCTTGGCCTGGGATACTCTTAGTCATATCAGGTAGTCCTTAGGCTTGTAGTGCAAAGTTATCCTAATCACTTGGGTTAGCAGGGTAGTTTTTGCGTCACCCCTTCGCAGTGTGTGTAGAAAGAAAGAAAGAAAAAAAAAAAGCTGGGGAAGTATGCCCATCTGTCTTCATCCTCCTCTGCTAGTCATGTTACTCTGGAAACATCTTTTCCCTTACTAAACTTCAAATGATTTCAAGAACTGACTAAAAGATTCCTTCAAACTTTAGGAATCCAAGGACGCCTTGGATATCCTGGAATGGCATTTGTAGGAAGAATAGCATTTGTAGGAAGAGTAGCATTTTTACTGTCAAGGAAATGCTAGTTGCACTTTTCAAATATGTAATTTCAAATATAGCCTGAGGTGTGGTTTTTTTTTTTTTGGAAATCAAGACCATCAGGGCAGTCAAGAAGCTTTATTCAGTTTTAACTGTATCCCATCTGAGACTACAGCACTTAAGTGTGTCAGGTTGCCAATCACTGGACAGCATTAAAAGCAAATGACCTGATCAGAATGGAGCTAGTTTTGTTTGTTTTTGGGGAAGTGACCGTGTGTGAGTTGTCAGTGTTTGCAGAGACGTGGAATCCCTGGAAACAGTACTGTAATTTACTTGAAGAGGTCCTCTAATTGCTTGGCCCAAGACATTCAGTTATATCTACATTGCCCCTGACAGTGACTTGTTCTTAAAAGCCTCCAGTTGTAGAGATTCTGCAGCCTTCCTAGATATTCTTGCTGAGGATGTTTAACTTCCTAGCTTGAGAAGCATTCTGAGGATTGCAGTAAGGAAAAATTGCTCTCGCTCTTGCAAGAATTTCTGGAAGACCTTATTTCACATGCCTGTGTTAAGGCATTTCTTCTGTAAATGTCATTCAACAAATTTTGATGCAGCTCTGAACACTATCTTCACTTTCAATCTAATTGTTACGTCAGAAGAGTTTCTGTGTCCTTTTCATTGACTCGACAGAGCAGAACAGAAACTGAAGCAAGATATTGGCCAGTTGGCTAAGATGATCCTGAATTGTTCTACTGTGAAATAAATTTTTGAGTATTGGGCCTGCTGTTACAGAGCCACAGAGAACTTGTACAGAGTGACTCTGGTGCTGTTAGTTTAACAACATGCAAACCCCTTTGTAAAAACTTAGTTTTTAGGAAGTTCTAGAACTACCTTGTCGATAACAAGAATTATTGTTCAAGCACTCCATCTTAAGTATGGAAAACCATATCTGCTGTATCTGCTGCGTGTGAAAAGTCTGAGGCTATACATTCAGTTATTGAGCTGTCTTACTGACTATATGTTTTTCTTTTGCCATGTACCTTGCTTTTTTCCCCAGAACTTCCATAGCAGAGAGATTATTTTTCAAAAATTTCCTAAGACTCTAACCGCCTGTTTGCATGTAAACTTTGCTGTATGGTCTTAACTGTGGTGCGTCATGAGTTGTGAGATCCTGTTTAGGCCTGCAACTTCTTGTTCTTATGCTTGAATTGAGGTTGGAGAAGTGAGTGTGACTACTCTGACTTCTCAGTTCTTTGTACCAGAACATATGTTTACTTGGGGGAACGAGAAGTAGCATAACGAGAACTGTCTATAATCACAATAATCTAAGTTAGAAGCAGTATGTTATTGCAGACTTTTCTTAAATGAGGCTTTACTCTTATACGGCATCACTTAGAACTTGTTCTCTCTTGTTCAGAACTACTTGTCTGCATTTCAGTAGTTGTTCTTAGGCTTGCTCTCACAAAAAATGAGAAGAAAGTTCAGAAGATGTTTGTATTGATAAGTAAGTAACAGTCGGATTTTGTTCTGTAGATTTTTTTTTTATTAGAATAAGGAGGATATCTTCTTCAATGACCATCTGACCAATTTTTATCTATGTATATTTGTCAATCTAGTTACGGTGAAGCTAAATGCTATCCTTTTGAAAAGTAACTGCCTCTTGGCTAGGGTAGAAGTTGCATGTGCTTATTAGTTGTCTTTTGTCTTTCAGCCAGAAAAAAAAGAGACGATTTCGTTATTTCAGAAATTTAAAATATTTCAAGTATTTTCAAGTGGAGTGTGTGTGGGGGTGTTGTTTTGGTCTCCCCTTCTCTCTCTCTCTTTCTTTCCTTCTCTCTTCCCAGGGGCTATGGGGAAGGCAGGGTGATTCCAGGAATGTGGAGACCTATCCAAACAGCCATTGTACCTCCATTGGTGACTTGACCCAAAATTATGGGCAAGATGATAACAGAGAACTGTGGTTTTGAGGTGTTAGTTTTTTGACAATTTTGAGAACTTCTCTGTTCTTTTACACTAGTAAATTCTATCAAGCTGGAGATGGGGCTGGGGGGTTGAGATCATCTTAGACAAATTGATTCACAGAGACAAAAGGGATACTGCTGCTTTTTTGGGGAGCAATTTGAAGAAAAATTAGGAAGAAGGCATCTGATGGCTTCTGTTTACATTTGCTTTGTGTTTTTAGTCAAGAGCTATCTTTACTCTGGCAGTAAAAGCCTTTTCCTGATGTGAGGTTTTAGGTATTTGTGATATTACTGTAATATAGCTAATGCTAAATAAAAGCTGTGGTGCTGTTTCAAAAGTTCTTACGTTACGCAGCATGCAAAGTGTTTTTGAACTATCTGCTATCTAAATAATCTACAGTAATGTAAGGCAAAATGTATTGAAGCCTCACAGTCATATTAAGTGATGACTGTAGGTGCTATTTTAACTAAAGTCTGTTATGAAGCAACTGGAATAACTAAAGATACTAAAAAATATGTTAAATAATACCTTGCTTAAGTATATACAATTGTGGTAGTTTCATGTAGACTTGATAAGTTGTTTTTTTTTTTTCAGGTAATAGCAGTGAATATTTATTTAAAAATTAATTTTAAGGTTGTTTTTTTTTAAAAAGACCAAAAAAAAAAGATTCTTAGGATCCTTCTGTACTAATGTTTTTCATGTGGAAGTGATTTTTTTGTGTGTGAGAATTTTCTTCACGCTATAGCGTAGCATAATTTTATGCTTTTTTCTTTAATTTTAATTTCTTTCTTGAATTCCTTTATGTCTGGTTTGTTCTGTACATGCTCTCTCAATTGGAAGCATGCTTGTTATATTTTGCTTTTTGGTGTTAAATCATACACGATGTTTTGACCTGCATTTCATAGGAAAAGACAAGGAAGCAAAATCTGAGTTAGTAGCCTTTTAATCTGAGTTGGATCCTTTTATGTTGCATTAGGGAGCTATTAATAGAATAAATTTTCTCATTGAAGAAGTCGGTAATACATCAGTAAAACAAAATACATGAAAGTATGCCACTGTTAATGATGTACATGTTGCTTTGGGAGCAAATTATTGCTTACTTGACTTTTCTGACTTGCCCATATTCTACTCACTATGTACTCTCTGAAATTCCACTCTCTCTGCTTTTGTTTAAGTCCTTTTCTCCTGCTGTTATTGTATAGCCTTGCCAATTTGGAATTTTCAGATTTCTTGTTCACTGAATTCATGTATCCAGCTGTCCCTCCAGTGTAGTTAAAGCTTTTTTCCTGTGGCATGGAAAACTAGTGTCTATTCTATAGAACAGGATTACTTTACAGCAAAGTAGTCTAATTGCTTCCCAAAGTTGTGAAGGGAATAAGAAAAGAAAGTGGCTGTGTTGGTTGTGCACACCCACTTGGTTTATTTGCTTAATTCCTTGTAAATGTGCTTTTAAAATAAAAAAAAAATGTAGAGTGCATTCTGGTCATACATTTTTCTACACATTGGTTATTCCTTGTTTTTTTTTACTTAACTATTGCTTCTGCTGATTTTAACAAATGCCACATTTATTTAGCCTTTTGTCGTGGGTTAAGCTGTGCTTAAGAAGAGATAATACAAGTAGCTCCTGAGCATGTGCCCTAATAATCCCATTTACCATGTGAACTACAGTTCACTAATGAAGACAAAAAATAATTAGAAACAAGAATATGACTGCCATATAAAAGAATATATTATACCTGATCTTTTGGAATTAAGTCCTTCTATGTGGAAGATATTCAGTATCTGAAAGGTGTATTCATATGAAGGGAATAGAATTGGTAGGATGAATGTCAGATTTAAATAATTAGCTCAATCTTATTATACAAGAAGGTATAATAAAGTTCCATCTAAGAGGTCAGAAAGTATTCTGATAAAGCTGAGACTGTAGAAACATAAAATATTCTCCTCCCTTAAGATTAAAAGGAGGAAAAAGAAAAAAGTGGGGTTACAGTGCTTGGGGGAGAGAGCCAAAAATTAGGGAATGTCTAAAAATAGTTCCAAACTCCAATTAATATTTTACTTCAGTTTCTGCTAAGGACAGCTACGATGAGTGATGAATGAAAGGTGGGATGGCTACTTGGAGACAGGGTTTGGAAATTGGAAATTATCTTTCTGTATAAAGAGCAGACTGAGAAGAGGGGGACTGTGTTTAATCTAAAGAACCTGGACAAATGAATCCCATTCATCCTTCACAGAATTCTGAAAGGATCTGGACATTAAGTTGGAGATCAGTGACAAAGATTCTTACTGGAACTAATGGCAGAGGTGGTTGAGCATAAGCGGAGAGAATAGCAAATGCAATCCTACATTTAAGAAGGAAAGACGGAAGTAAGAAGATGATCCAGGCAGCTATTGGTTAACTGTTCTGACTTCATCCAGCTTCGGCAGTATGCAGTGCCTTCAGAGCAATTTTGAAGAAAATAATTTACCTAAGTTTTTGTAATAATTAAAAATTAATGGCGTGCTTATCCAGTGGTAGATTGTCTTATCATAGAATGGTTTGGTTTGGAAGGGACTTTAAAGATCATCAAGTTCCAACCCCCTTGCCATGGGTGGGGACACCACCCACTAGACCAGATTTCTCAAAGCCTCATCCAGCCTGGCCTTGAACACCTCCAGGGATGGGGCATCCACAGCTTCTCTGGCCATCCTGTTCCAGTGTCTCACCATCCTCACAGTAAAAATTTTCCTCCTAATATCTAGTCTAAATCTACCTATTTCAGCTTAGAACCGTTACCCCTCATCCTATTGCTACAGTCCCTGATCAAGAGTCCCTCCCCATCTCTCCTGTTGGCCCCCTTCGCGTACTGGAAGGCTGCTATAAGGTCTCCCTGGAGCCTTTTCTTTTCCAGGCTGAACAACCCCAACTCTCTCAGCCTGTCCTTGTATGAGAGCTGCTCCAGCCCTCTAATCCATGTCTTTCCTGTGCTGAGGACTCCAGAGCTGAACACAGTACTCTAGGTGGGGTCTCACGAGAGCAGAGTAGAGGGGGAGAACCATCTGTGTCAGCCTGCTGGTCACGCTTCTTTTGATGCAGCCCAGGACACAGTTGGCTTTCTGGGCTGCAGATGCACAGTGCTGGGTCATGTTGAGCTTCTCATCAACCAACACCCCCAAGCCCTTCTCCTCTGGGCTGCTCTCAGTTCATTCTCCTCCCAGCCTATATTTGTGCCTAGGATTGCCCTGACCCATGTGTAGAACCTTGCACTTAGCCTTGTTGAACTTCGTGAAGTTATGTCCAGGCTCACCTCTCAAGCCTGCCAAGGTCCCTCTGGATGGCATCGCCTCCCTCCAGCATGCTGACTGCACCACACAGCTTGGTGTTGTCAGCAAACTTGCTGAGGGTGCACTTCATACCACTGTTCATGTCATGAACAAAGATGTTAAACAACAGTGGTCCCAGTACTGACCCCCAAGGAATGCCACTCATCACTGGTCTCCACTTGGACATGGAGCCATTCAGCGCACCTCTTTGAGTGCGACCATCCAGCCAATTCCTTATCCACTGAGTGGTACATCCATCAAATCCATGTCTCTCCAGTTTGGAGACAAGGATATCATGCGGGACAGTGTCAAATGCTTTTGCACAAATCCAGGTAGATGATCTCAGTTGCTCTTCCCGTATCCATCAACGCTGTGACCCCATCGTAGAAGGCCACCAAATGTGTCAGGCACAATTTGCCCTTAGTGAAGCCGTGGCTGGCTGTCAACGATCACCTCTATTTTCCGTGTGCCTTAGCATAGTTTTCTGTGATGCCAATCAGATCATAGCCCTGCAGTCATCCACATGTCTCTAACTCCTCTCCTTTGTTCCCCATGCTACATGGGTTTGCACAGAGGCACTTAAGTTGGGCTCCTGATGAGGCTGGACTTCCTACATGCTGCTCTTCAGGTGCTCTCCCACTTGCCTGTATTACCTCTCCAGGCTTCTGTTGCTGGTTTCAGCATCAAACTGGTAGGAGTGGGATGGACTGAGGTTGTCTTCCCCCGGCAATTTTAGTTTAAAGCCCTCTTCACCAGGTTGGCATGAGAGCCTTCTTCTAAAAACTTAATTGCTTTAAAAAAGGAAGCGGGGAAAAAAAAAAGTTAGCTATTTATTGTCTGCCATACCTATTTACTGTAATAACATTTACTAAAGGTAAAAAAGCAAGAAAAAAAAGCCAACGTGAAAGCAAAATGCTGACAAAGTCTATTTTAAGATACAACTTACCCTCTCCTGTCACTTTCTACCTTATTTATCATCTGTTACTTACTTTAATGGGACAGGGAACTTGTTCTTGGGGAAATAATAATGTTGAAAAAAGTCCATTAAAGATACTTGCAATTCTGATTTTTAAGGAAAAATGACAGAATGCCTCATCTTTGACAGTTTGGTGTTGGACAATAAAAATTGGAAATGCTTGTTCGGAATGCTGCTGTTTGATCTTTAAGGTTTTTGCTTTGCTTCTTTTTTCCCTTTTTTTAGCTGCTAGAGCTTTAAGCCTTTCTGACACATCCTGAATTTTTATTCATATAGATGGATATTTGCACAGCGAGAGTTCTGCCTCCAAATTCTTTAGGATGACTTATTTTAACAATAAAAAATACAGAGGAAAGAGGTCATTAGGCATACATCATTCAAGAATAAAGGGAAATTTATTCAAATAATTAAATTTTTTGTGTCTCTGAGCCTTTTCTTATTGTTGTCTCATTATTCTTACTCTTAGAGTCAAAAAGTAATTTAAGAGGTGTAGCTTATGTTAACACTTGAAAACAGTGCTTTAAAGCTGTCCATATGCAAATGGGAGGTTTCGATGGATTTAAAAGTCTGTGCAAACCATCCTGTGTCCTAGAAACAGTAAGAATGGCTTGCCTTTTTCTCTGGAAGAATTAGCTGGCAGGATGCAATGCTTAATGTGCCTTGCATTTGTACAGAAAGAATAAAGAAGCAAAGAATACTTTATATTTTTAATTAATTGTCTTTCAGTGAGTGTGTACTTCAGAATATTCTAATGACTTGCTGAATGATGTCTATTAGTATGAATGTATTAATGAAAAAGGCAGTAGTGAAAGGAAAGTTTTAACCCCCAATTATATTTTTTTTCCTTGCAAATTAAGTGGAAATTTGGTATAAATTGCTGGTATGAAATCTCTTATTCATCTTACAGGCTTGATATCCACAATAATCTGCAACTAATAATTACTTTTTTCTTTAACTTTAAATTCCTGTTTTATTTCCTTTAGTAAACTGCAAGGTCAGTCTAACATGGCTTGTGTGTATATACGTATAGTATGTATTGTATAGTCTTAATTCTTCCATAATTTAAAATATTTTAAATGAATAGAAAATGTGGGGTGAATATTTGCTAGCTCTGTGTGTGTGGGGTTATTCTATGGGGGATATATATTACTGGCTAAATATTTCTGCCTTGAATTGTTGAGATGTGCACCTGATTTTATGAGAATGAACATTGAAATATGGCTCGTTGCTATATTAAAAAAGCTTTTCTGAAATACGATTATTGGGTAAAGGTATTCTTGCAATTAGCTTATGCCTTCTTGCTGCCACTCAAACAAATTGCTTTTGCTATGTTAACTTTTAAGTAGATTTCTCCTGGTGTTATTAGAGATTCTGGTGTTGAATACATCATGAGTCATTTGATTAAAATAGTGCTACTTAAGATTTATTCTCATCAAGACTGCTGAGAGTCCTCATTGTTCTGTCAGTCCTTTTCAGATTTCTGAAGAAACAATTTGTACCGTGGTAGAGCTCTATGTTGTAAATTCTTATATGATAACACTAATATAGTTTTTAGAAATTTCCTTACAGGTCATACATTTACCAGACAATTTTCTTCTGTATTGTATGTAAAGCTGTAGTAAGTACTGTTAATATACTGCTAGCATTCTGCCCCTTAAGATGCATTATTGTGTGTTTTGTCTGAAGTGTGATTAAAGATACAGGCAAGCAAGTGTTAAAATCTAGGGGTGTTTGTTTATTTTGGTTAAGCTAAACTTAATGTTCTCCAACATTTCTGATAAAACTACTGTTTCCCAGGAACCTAAGGAAACTTCTGTTTAGTGCTCCAGACTGGGCTTTTCAGAGAGGCACAAGGAAGTTGAGTGTCAAGCTCCAGTTGAAAGTTGGTGAAAACTAGGGCTGCTCCCTTAAACAGTTGCGAAATGCAAGCTGAGGCCATTCTCTGCACTGTTTTTGTTGTGTGTTAGTAGAATGCAGAAGTGTTATCTACGTTTTTTTGAGAAGTAACTCCTTAAAAAGATGTAAATACCACATTTTGAAGTGGGTTTTTTTAAACCAATGCCCTCAGTAGTAGGGGTCTGTTTTTCAGATGCTAAAAATAATTTAACATCCGATATTAGAAAAATAGATGAATAACATTAAAATTGTGCCTATACGTAACAGTACTACTGTAGTCACAATATTACCATCTGTACAACTTTGATTCACATCACTTGTGTCTGTACGTCATGACGGGATTTGTGGCCCATGCCTATCACACTAAAGTTACATCTATAGTTATCCATTTCTTGATGACCAGCTGGTGACTACTGAGTCAGGCTTAAATATGCTTGAGATCTTGTAACTAAAATTAAAGTTGGGGAATGCTATATAATACTGAACATCGTGAAAAAGACTGTCCTGAGTATCACATTTGTCTCCCAAAATAGATAGAAATGTTTACACTAACCCATTCTCGCTCTATTTGCCATTCTTGACATGTATGTTGTGAAACCTGTTTTATGAAAGCTCTTATTGGGAATAATAGGTTCTGTAAAGAAGGCAAGCGTGATTCCTTAGGGTGTGATGAGTCAGATAAAGAACTTCTTAAAAAGAATTGTTCATTATATGAGCAACATCACTTTTGCATACTGAATGAAGCAAGACTGTTGTACGGCGAAAAACCCCATGTAATTTTGTAATTTAAACCTCTCTATTACCTGTTTGGGAAAAAAAATAGGAAAAATCTGGAGTTACATGGAATTGCTTACTGGGAGCAGTGTATGCTATGTAGCATTTTTTAAGACCAAGTAAATTTGAGTGTCTTGCATCAGGACAGTGTAACTTGTCTAGCGTATTCACAGTTTTGAGATACTTGGGCATTCTCTTTGACAAAGTAGTGTGAAGATAATTGTAGGGGTTGGACAACACACAGGTGGTTCAGTTTTCTGTCTCTTGGCATGACTTAAGGAGGCCATACAAAAACATGAAGAGTGATAGAGTGATGGTTTCCTTAGTAAACTTGTAACAGCCAGAAATTTGGGATTTGCCTGAGGTGGAGATTCTCTTCTGTGTTTAATAACACTTGGTATACTTCCCTCTTCCCTTGAGGGCTTGTACAGTCTTTTTGAACTCATTGCATTTTTGATATCTGCAGCATAATGTAACAGTAGTTCCACAGTTTAACCACATATTTGTTTGTGTGTTTTGAGCAGTTCTTAGTCTTGATACTTAATTACTTCATTTGTTAGCTTAGTTATTTTTTCTAGAAATAAGGAAGAATTATTCTTTACTTGCCTTCATGCAATTTTTAATTTTTAACTGTCTCATCTTCTTCACAACTCTACTTTTTTCAGGCTAAATAAAAAGTGTCTTCAGTGTGTTTAGTTCCCTTCATAATTAGAAGAATTCTTTTATCCTTTTCTGTATGTTTTATACTTTTCTTTCTGATGGGGGGGAGGGGAGCTGGGGACAGAAGATGAGAGAGACAGAAATAGTGTGTGTCACTCAAGAGTGCACCAAGATTTCGTACAGCAGCACAAGGGATTTCTGGTTTTGTGTGAAAGGTTTGGGGGACAATACATTTGTGTCATTTTCCTCCTTCAATACTTTCCTTGAAGTTCTAACTTTCTGTTTGCTTTTTGGATTACCGGTGGTGTTTTCTCATAGGGTTAACTGCAGTAACTCCAGGTATTTTTTCTTTTTCTCAGTTACAACAGTATGCACATACTTAATGTGGATTACTTATTTACCTGTTTGGAATTTTATCTGCCACCTGAATTTTCAGGTGGTACAGTTTTCAGCAGTCAGCTTTGATTTCTGCTGCAGTGTATAATTTCCTGAACTAAGAAAATCAGCTTCCTTACTGTTGCTGTATGACTGAGTCAAGCAGGATAAATTTTTATGGTGACCTCCTTTCACTGAAAAGGCTGAATATTTATTTTTAACCTTTTTTTTTGTCTGCCAGTATAGCTCTTTATTCATAAGAGGGCCCCCCCTCTTTGTACCCATGATTGTTTAGTGTTTTTAAGACCCTTCTGTAAAGGAACTTGTTACATAGTTTGGAAATCTAAATAAGTTAACCATATCAGTGTTCCTTTCTCCTGATTCCTTTGGGTGATTCTTTATAGAAATAAGTATTACCATCTACCAACGTAACACTCATTCTTTCACATAGTATCCTTTTGTTTTATCTACTAATTGTAATATTTATTGTTTCTGCAGGTTTGCCTGCTAGAGGTAGCTGTCCTGGTTTTGTCTGGGACAGAGTTAGTGAGAGGCTGTATTTTGTATTTGTGCTGAGGAGAAGGCTGATAACACACTGATGTTTATAGTTGCTGCCAGGACAGTCAAGGACTTTTCAGCTTCTCTGCTGTGCCAGTGTCTGCAGGGGCAGGAGAAACCAGGAGGGAGCACAGCCCCAATTACTAGCCTGGGATTTGACCTTAGGCTTAGGATTGAGACCCAAATTGGCCAATGGTATATTCCATATCATGCACGTCGTGCCCAGTACGTATTGGAACATGGTGGAGATCTGGAACACCTCCACCCCCACAGATGACCCAGAGTGAGATGGCCCAGAGCAAGAGAGGGAGTGATGCTGGTGACAGTATCAAATTTAAATGTGTATAGTTCCCAGGAGCCCTTTTTATTTGGAAAAAAAAGTCCCCATTTGCCACTTTTTACTCCAGTATGGAGTACATTTTTAAGCAAATATGTAAACAGAGCATGTAGATTCAATTATTTAAAACAAAGGATACCTTTTTGGTCCTGGTGACTATCTGTTTTATTGTTTTTGTTCAGAAAACTTTCTTTTTGAGATAATTTCTCTAGCTTTTTCTTATTTAAGTCCAGTATGGGAGCATCAGAATGTTCCTATGTACTAAGTACTCATGAGAAGAATTTGTTCACTTTTCTATGCATTTTTGGAACTTCAGTGCTATAAAGCTGGTAATAAAGGTTAGAAGTTGTGCAAATGTGTGAGACTCTTTTCAGGACATAAAAAATAACATCTCTCTTTCTCCAAACTCTTGCTAAATTCTAGGCATGGGAATTTTAGGTTATTACAACGGAAGAAATCATCGGCTTTTAACTGTTTTTAAATACTGAAACTTTGGTTTGATGGTTTTCCCAACTTTTGCTGTGTTCAGTCACTAAGCTCATTTGGTTGAAATTTTGCTCAGAAAAGGTCAGTCAGTCTGAAACAAAAGTGTTCTCAAAGATTTTAGTCTGGTTACTGTTTACAATAACAATGAGTAATTGAAAATTTATATCAGCCAGGCCTGTAGTATGAGTAGGTGACTGTTGTGTTTGTTTTTTTTTTTTTTCCTCCTCCCCACTTTTTTAAGCCTACGGAAAAGTGTTCCTAGTAAGGAAAGTAAGTGGCCACGATGCTGGAAAGCTGTATGCCATGAAAGTACTGAAGAAAGCAACAATAGTTCAAAAAGCCAAAACAACTGAGCACACAAGGACAGAACGACAAGTGTTGGAGCACATTAGGCAATCACCATTTTTGGTCACGTTACATTATGCCTTCCAGACAGATACAAAGCTTCATCTCATTTTAGGTGAGTAATTTTCAGGATTTAAGCCTCAATGTTAATGGAAAAAAAATTCTGCCCTTTTATCTCCTTAATGTTTTGTAGTTTTTTTTATGTGGTCTTTAAGTACTGTGTGTTTGGAGATTGCGTGAGAGACCATAGGAAGTAAAATACTGTTCATCTTCAACAGTGCTTGTGTTTGTGGTTTTCCTGTTTGAACTTCAGTGTGCTACTCTGACTTGGGAGGAGGGGAAGTATTATCAGTGACTTACATGCAGCAAAAAATGTATATGACCATAAGTACATAAACCACAGAAATATTTTCTTGAACTTAGATAGAAGATGAAATTTTGATTTACACTTTTTAAACCATTATTATATACTGCATTAGTTTTCTACAGAATTTCAGAGAAACTGCTGCTGTGAATGAAGAAGTTCTTAATCTAGATGAATATGGGCATTACAGCGATTCAGTTTATTTTCTCTGCATGCTGCCTTTGTGTATGTGGCGCAGAGGTTATTGGTAAGGTGGAGGTGACCAAACATGACTTTGTTACTGGGATTAGTTGGTAGGAAGGAAGAAAAAAGTAAGGAAGTACTTAAGCAGCAGAAAGCCTTCTAGTTCAAACATACTGCACGTTTTGTTCAAGAACATGGTATATATTGTCCTCAGTGTGATCGGAATTCTTGAAATGTTGTCATCTGTCTGAGAGGACAGGGCTACCTGTCACTATGCTGGCCAGTTTGTACACTGTTTTAGTACTGGAATGCTGCAAACTGAAAGATGGTGTCAGGCAGGCCTTTTTTCTGAACAAATGTACTCATAATGTGGGTGACGCCAGTTAAAGATGGTTGTGCTTTCATTTATTTCTGGTCAAATTCCTCACAACACTGGAGTCTACAAGTTCTTCGTATGGTTTCCTGCTGTAAAATGCTGGTGTAAATACTTGTCTTGTGGATTTTTTTCTTGTTTTATGCATTGTGATACTTCATTTTGTAAGTTCTGCTAGTAACTTTTGTAAATCTTCATTTATGAGAGCTGCTTGATAATGAGCTATTGTGTATCAAGCCTTATTAGGACGTTCTTAGTTCCACTTCTGTCCTTGATGTTTTGCTTTCCATTTTGATGTAAAGAACCACATCTATTTCTGTAGCATTTGCAGTGTTGGTAGAAGACTGATCAGGAACTTTCGTAGGATTTTCATCTTAAGAGACACACATGGAAGTTGTACCTCTCTATACCCTAACACTCTTTTTCATAGGACAGTAACATTTTAGGGAAAGATGCAGATATTAAGGAGTTGCATTCCTTTTGCTTTATTCCCCTTTTTCATTGCCTCTAGAGAGTCCTGTCTTTCTCAGGAAAATTGAAGGATTTTTCGTGATAATGATTAACATTTACTTCAGGATCTGGAAAAGAGTATTAAAATAAACTCTAAACCTTACTGCTTCAGGAATTATTTGCTGCCGAAACTTTTCGTTTTGAAACTATTTGATCTTTGAGTATTGAGGTACTTGCATGTTTCAATTTTTGGGTGTTAAGAGGCCATCGAAAATCCCACATTTCTCTACTGGAATTAGAACTTGTTCATAAGGCTTGATACCTCTACAATTAGAAATATTTCTACCTTTCAGATAGCAGCAAATTTTCTGTTTGGTGTATAAGATGTATTTGTAAGAAAATTCCGAGCAATTTTTGAAGACTACTTAGAGTATTTTAAAATAACTGGAAAATGAATGATCAAGTTAATGCTTGGATGCCGAATACATTTTTGTAGTGAATTATTTGAAGAAGTAAATGGTCCTTTAATTGGAGTACAAGTTTTGCAATTCCTCTTAGCTTGTTAGTTCCATTTATTGAACCTTTATTAACAGGCCAATTAGATACTGACTTCATAAAATTTTATTAATGTTATATGAATCTGCACCACTATCTGTCAATCCTTAGGAAGGTGTTCTATGCATGCATTTTAGTTTAATATACTACAGTGAAATAATACAGGTATCTGAGGAGCTCAAGCTGAAATGGAGTGTTTACTAGATGCATTTTGTAAATGAGAATTGAAAATTGTAATAAGGATTTTTACAAATTCCTCTGACTAGGACATGAAAGAAATATGTAAAATATTGTCACAGACTGGAAAATGCTAAAGAGACAAAAAAATAGTTAGAAATCCATCCATAGCTTTGTGATTCCTTAATGGTACCTTTGTTTCGTATTTTTTTTTTTTAGTGTTTAAGTTAGTGATTAATAATTTGGTAAAAAATTTGAAAGATTAAATGAGAGAAAATGTGAACGTATATTATAAATATTGTAACACCATTCTTTAAATCCAGATATTTTTGGCTAGAATGCAGTTTAGATTGCATTAGAAATACCAAAAAACCCCCCATCAAAGCAACCAAAAAAAAAAACCCCCTTGTGGCTGAGATGGATGTACTTACCTAAAAATAAATACATAGTAATGGAGAAATTTAGGCCAGAAAAACCTTTTATATGAACAGAAAATTAAAAGCTTGACATTATACTCTCATAAGAGCAGTAATTCTGAAGTACATTACATAGCAGATAGTGCAGACTGGGTACGTGCCCACCACAATACAATGTTAAAATGATGTTTCGAGCAATAAATTAAAAGCCGATATGTAATTAAAGGCTTTCTGGTTTGTTTTTTTGCTCTCCCGCAAAGTCTACATGAACCTATTTTCAGAATAACAAGCTAGTGCCAGGAAGATCCTTTTTTTTTTCTTCTTTTTTAGTAGAAAATGGGAATGATTAGAGGGGGTTTAATAATTTATTTTAGTAACTTTTTTTAACAGTGAAAAATGCCTCTTATCTGATATGGCCTAAAGCTACTTTATAATTCAACTGGGCTTCACACCCTCCCTGACAAAAAGAAGTGTTTGTTGCAAGATTTGTGTAAATCTATGTAAATCACTGCTTTGATTTAGTTTTGGAATTTTTGTGTTTCAAGAGGCTTCTGAATTTTTGGGAAAATCGGTCCCTGCTTTTGTTTTTGTACTCAGCTGAACTTGCTGTGTGGACAACATGTAATTTCAGTTTCAAGACATTTTTGAATTGGAGCCTCAGTGCAATATTTAATACATTTTTTCATGCAGTCATCTTATGTAGCCGTATGAATTTAATCTGGATCAAGTGCAGACGTGAAGCTGCATTTCTGCCACATTTCCAGAATAAGGATTTGGAGTCAATTCCAGTTTTTATGTTGACTTTAGGCCATGATTGAAAGAATAAAGCGTTGTATCTGTGCAAGTACCAGTTCTATCCAAAGCTTGTCACACGAGGTTAACCTACTACAACTTAAAAAAACCCACTGAACTGTCAGATGGAGTTTATATTGAAGTAATTTATATTTGTTTTTTTTCCCATTATGTCAGTGGCGCATTTGATCTAGCACCAAGAATTTGAAGGCTGGTTGTTTCATTGGGCTGTGGCCTTAATGTTATAACCTGAATAGAATTCTGCCCCTCCCATGGCAGCTTTGGTTTGTATCTGTCACAGTTATTAGAAGAGTGCCTGGGAATTCAGTTCTTATCTTGTACTCAGTCAGCAGTTCTGATTAGAAATATTTTAAAAACTTGTTTCTGTCATCTTTGTTTTCTCCATGATTAGAATGCTGAAGTTTTTTTGTAAGAAAGAAGCAATTGTATAATGTGGGTTATTTATACTTTTACTTACTTTTTTTTTATATGATCTAGATGAATAATCTTCCTCACATTGTTTGAATCCACTAATATTCCTTCCTAAACAGAGAACTGGAGAACTAAAAAGAGGAGAGAGATCAGAATGTCTATGATGTGTATATAAGGTGTCTCTTTCAAAGCATTAACTTACTTAAAATAGGATTGTACATTTTTCATGTATTTATGTGTTATATCAATGAATCTATAGATACCATATTCAAGAGGATGTTGAGTAAGATGTGGGGCATGTTCCCTGCTCTGTGTATGTAGACTCCAAATACAATACAGGGCCTGTGGGGGTTGCAAATTAATGGCTCTAACGTACACTGCTAGCGTAAACTGCTCTCCCTCTAAAATGTGTATGCGTTGAAGTGGAGCTCTGCTGTAATAATTACTTTTTTCCCCGCCCCCCTGACTGTGGGAGAACCATTGTGTCATAGCCTGCAAAGTTTTGCCGTCAAAGTTCGCCTTGCGAAGGGTAAAACTTTAAATTGCTCATAGTTGATTATTTTGCCTAATACCTGTTTTTTGAATTGCCTTTCTTTATATCAGTCTGCCTGGGTGCTCTTAAGTGTTTCAGAAGTACAAATATTCTGTTTGTAGATATGATTTGCACTCTCAGTATTCCTAAATAACTAAAAGACTGATTTTGCAAAAAAATATTAATCTTTATAATTTATGGACATTTTAGGCTTATTTTATGGTTTTATTTAAAACTTGGTTGTGTTCTTCTGTCAGTCCTCTAAGAAGGAAATTGAGCATTGTACAACATGATGAAATATTACTAAATTGCAATAAAGTAAAACTATCTGATCCCAGTAAGTAAGTACAAAGTATCTATTAATATTCCAATGAGCAAATTAAGTTGTCAGGAAGTGAAACTATAAGGTTCTTTGTTCTACTTTTTAGACTATATAAATGGAGGAGAATTGTTTACTCATCTTTCACACAGAGAGAGATTCTCAGAAAATGAGGTGCAAATTTACATTGGGGAAATTGTTTTGGCACTTGAACATCTCCACAAGGTAAAGTAACTTTATCCTAGTGCTGATTCTGTGGAATTACAACTGTATTATTTTCACATTGTATGAAGCTAGTAAGGAGAACTATTTTTTTAGATTGCTAGATAAAGTTACTTTGAATTTAAACCAATGAGACATTAATTGTATAATAAGAAATACTTCCCAATGAAATGTCTATTCACATGCAAATTAAGGTTAAAGTTTTTGTCTGCAGCATGAAGAGTTTTATTGACAAATTATTGTTAATTTTTCATAATCCTTATCAAGTGGTGTAGGTCATTAAAACTAATTCGTAATCAACATGAACAGTGTTTGGATTGCAATGTTCAGTTGTCCTTGTTTTGATATGATTAAACAGGAGAGTTCTGAAGTTTTGGCACAAGTGTAGACATTAAAAGTGTTATGGTTTTCAGAAGTAGTAAGTACATTTGTGGACTATTACAAAGCATGCATGTATAGTCTAGAACATATATTACAGAAACATCCATTTTCAATCTTAAGGAAAGCTGAACTGAGTTTTGCAGTCAACAGCAAGTATTCAATCACTTTTAGATTCAAGGGATACTTATGTTTTAAGACATTAGTGCAGAGTGTAATTTCTGAGAATTTTTAGATTGCTCAGAGTAATTTCTTCAAAGGCATTGAAAAATTGTCCTTTTGGAGGTGCTAGTGTGAGGTGTCAGATTACCTTAATAGTGGGAACTTTGCTAGCTTTGTAGTTAAATGTGTTCAGGAATGTCTCCTTGATGTGTTTACACTGATTTGGAAATACTTTTTCTTATATTCTGTTTGCAGTTGGGGATTATATATCGGGATATAAAACTTGAGAATATTCTCCTTGATTCTGATGGCCACGTGGTGCTGACAGACTTTGGTCTGAGTAAGGAGTTTCTTACTGATGAGGTGAGTATTTGAATCTCCAGTAACTGTGGACAAAATCCAGCAAGATCACAAAGTCAGATTCGGTCTCATTGAAATCATGAACACATTTGAGAAGGGAGAAAAGCTGCCTTCTATACTCTTCATAGAACAAAATCTAGTAGTCTGCTTTACTAGGTTTTGAGCTTTCAGTTTATTGGTCTTTGGCCTGCCAGCGTTGTCAAGGCATGTTTGGCTGTTCTAGTTTTTCCTGAGATGCCTTCATGTTCCCTCCTGCTGCTTTTTATGTGAAAAAGGAGAGATCCACATAAGTCTGAAAAGCTGCTTACATTATCATTTTCAGATACCTTTTTAGAAATGCTTGACTGTGCCAGTACTTCACAGTGACTAGGCAAATGGTATGCTATGACTTTTCTTTATGCTAATAATAATTAAAGTATTATTATCTTGTCTCTTTCTCATGTCTTTATGTCACTTTCGATAAGCTTAATTGCAAGCTTTTAGGATAAAAGCTTATCTCTTATTAAATATGTGCATAGTACGTAATGTAGTGATCTCTGACTGTTTTACGTTAGTTGTTAGTAATTTGTAATGTACAGTTTTATCTCCAAATATGCTTTTCGGATTTCAGAGAGTCAAAATTGTGCAGGATTTTAAATTTAAAAATGGCTGATTTTTGGCTTTGACTTTAGGTATCAGAGATATTGGAACCTGGAACTGCAGATCTAAGTCTTTGTTAAAAGCAGCAGAGTGATTTTTCTAAAAATAGGTAACTGGTTGTTTCCTCTAGAATATTTTAATTTAAAATGGAGTTTGGTAGGATTTGGGAGGTACCATTTTAAGAGATATGAAATGTTACTTTTTGAATCAGGGAAATACAGTGTCAGTAGATTCCTTTTAATTTGTAGCATGAAATCAAGAGGAAGTTCAATTGGCATGACAAAGAATTAGCAGCAGATTACCAGACCAGTGCAAGAGAGGAAGTACAGAGAGATGAAGTTTTCAGCAGGAAAGAAGGGTAGTAAAAGGTGTGGCTAGGGAGAGTAGGACCGGTTTAGAGTTGTGAGAGAAGCTGTGCTGGGCAAAAGAGACAAAGTAAAGTACATGGAATAGTATTACTGCACAGATGGGAGAGAAAAGGAGCAGTCCTCCAGCCCTTGAGCCAAAGTTGAATGAAGCAGAAATCTCCCCTGTGATAAGAATGTCATAACAAATCAGGACCTTTTTAAAGTCTTGAAACAGGTGGTTTTAGGAAATATGCTTATTTCTGATCTGTGCTCACCTTTGGGATGTCATTGGCAAGCAATGCAAGGAAAGGAGAGGACTTGGATAAGCATCAGAGATGCCTGTCTGCTTTTCCCACACACTGAATTGGATTCCTCTTTAGTCATTAAACAAAGCGGTATCGCTACTTCGTCATTTAATGTTGGTTCCTCTGACTCTAATCCTTTTTTTTTAGTATATGTTTCAGAAATATCTTCATTTATTCATGTTTTTTTCTCATATTCCCCTTCATATTTTATATTTGCCTTCCTGTCAGAAAAGCTCAACATTTCTAGTGTTTCTTTTAAGGAAAAAAGTAATTGCAATTGTATTGTTTGCTTTCAAAATCTAAGAAATTGTCAGCACTGACTAGGGTTTTCATGAGTGCCTTTGTAATTTAGGCACACATGTATTTGTATTTAGCTGCTGACCCTAAATGTGAATAGAATGACCAATTTGCACATAGAAATTAACATTTCATATTGTATTCTCTGTAGACAGTTTGGCTACTCTTAGAATGCTTGCAATTTACATTACAAAATATACTTAACTTACACTTCTGAACCAATGTAATTGTAAAATTTGCCTGTACAACTTCATAGCTTTATATCTGTTCTGATGCTCATTGGGTGGCACTGGTAAATAAAATTGTGAAACTGCATAAGTCAGATAACAGTGTAGCATTTAGAATTTAATCAGAGCAGTATGCTTTCCTTTCTTCCCTTTTCTTCACACTTTGCTGGCTTGTCCTGCTTCTCGCAAGAACTTAGCCATTAAAAATTATACTTACGCAAATTGAGTTTATTCTTGGAACCCCACTCTTTGGATTGTATTTTCTGAAGCAAGATATGTTTAGGTTATTAGCAATGTATAAAATTTTTCAGCAATTGCAAGCATGTTCTATGTTTAGAATTCTTATCAGAGAGAATTCTTTACCATGTATTATGAATTTTGGATAGTTTTGTAGTTAGGAATGCTTGCTAGGAAACATCATGGTTCAATGTTTTAATTATCCCTGCTTTAATCTGATGGTTAAATATTTCCAGATACCTAAGCAAGTGCAGAATTTAACAGAAGTTGTTTTATAATAAAAAGAGTGTACTGTTTCTTGAGCATAATGACTATAGCAGATTAGTTGACTATTCAACAACAAAGAGATGGGAAGCTGCTTCTCCTAAGCGCTGGTTGAGTGAAAGGAGGCAAATGCATGTGACTTGTAAGAAAACAAACTTATTGATTTCTGTCATGCAGCTACTAAAGCATGAGTGAAGAGTGCATTATCAAGTATCCTCTTTGTTTTTACAATTATTATGTGAAAATGCTTATAACATGCAAGAGTAACAAATCTAAGTTGAAAGCAGTGCGTTTTTAAGAGCTCTAAAGCATTTTGTACTGTTTCACTACAAACTGAAATTTGTCTTATGCAAATGGAATAGCAGTCTGGTTTTGCCTTTGTTTAATTTTAAAATTAAGTCCATAGGCTTGCAAAGCCAAGAAATAACCTGACTGGAATAAAGTAGTTGAATAAAAATGTATTTTCACATAGGATAGGGCAGTATCACAGGGCATTTAGGTATGAAATGACTTCTGATATTCAAATTTTACTTACTATCTCATGAAGATCTGCAGTTTGGCTGGCCTAACCATAGAATGGGATTAGGTGAGAGATTAAGAGATTGAAATGAATAGTACCTTTTTAGTAGTAAGTTTTATGGTATTTGCATTCTTAGCCCTGTGATGAAGTTAAGGCTAGACTTTCTGATTTTGAACTCTCAACTGAATTGCAAAGAAAATGGTGGTAAAAAAGACACTTTTTAATTTTATGCTTTCATGCATCTCAGGTGAGTTCCTGTCTAACTGGAATGTAGAGTAAATTTGCGTATGATGATATTATTATTGGGGGTGCAGGGAATTGATAGGACTGACAGCTTCTACAACACTCTTGTTAGTTGCATAAGTGCAATCAGTTCAGAGGTGCTTTTTTTTTTTCCAAGAAACTTACATTTCATTTGCTTTTAAGAAAACCAAAAACCCTGTGTTGGGTTTGCTGTTTTTTGTTTTGCCATCTTATTTCTTGTGAAGTATCTTTATCTTCTGGATTTGTGGCTTAGGCATATTTTTATCTTTACCTTATAGCTCTACTTGTATGCTGGAATTGTTTTGATTTGGTTAATGTCAGTTTAACCTAGTCTTCGGGTATGGTCTTCATTTTAGTGTTTGTTGTTAAAATGCTACTTAATTTTTAAAAATCTTTTTTTCCCCTCACGTTTCCTTTAGTTCTGTAGCTACACTAAAAATTATACTTCAGTATATATGGAGATCTTTGTCTTAGAAAAAATAATCTGAACCCATTAATTGAATTATTGTAGTAATAGTCTGTTCTATTGTATCATGCATAACAATTAACATTTTTCTTGTTAATTAAAATCCCATAAAGTATGCTTTCTTCCAGAGTATAGTGAAATGACCAATTCTTCTGCATTGGTACATGTCTTCTGCGTTAGCTTGTGTTTGTTTTTAAATTTTTGTGTTTGCTTAATGAAGTTAAAAAAAAAGTATGTAGTAAATACTAGACATTGTCAGGCTTCAAACAGTTTATCTGGGAGTGTACAAATGCCTTAGTAATAAATAATATAAGAGTAGATATTCTGTATGAGGGATGACTGAATTGTAATTAAGTCAGTTGGAGGGGTTTCTGTGTACTTTTTTCTGATACGGAGAATGAATAGTTTAGATACATTATTATTTTCCCATCTGAAAATCTCTTGATCAGAGTTGCAGATTTATTTATAAGCATGAAGGTTAGCTGTGCATTTAGCTTTAAAAGACCCTTTATAATTGATTAAAGTGATAATGTTTGATTATTGAAATTTAATAGAGCATCCTCTAAACATTGAGCGTTCTCTTGCAAAGGTGAGTTAGAATAATCCATACTGCAGGTGACTTACTATATCTGCTTGTGTTTTAGTTAAATGATTGTTCAGTGATGTAGATGTAGCACAGATATAAGGAGTAGATTTACATTTCTGCAAAGAGAAACAATTAAGAAAGAGTAAACTGAAAAGTGAAGTTAGCCCACAGATGTTAACATTGGTTATAGATCTGTCTGGACAACTAGTCATTCTTTCCTTTATTTTGGGAAAGAAAATGGAACAATGGCAGAAATTTGTTTCTGTAGTTCGTGTACTCCTGTTGGTGTTTTAAGTGTCCTGGAATTGAATATTGAGAACATACCGAACACCCTAAAGGCACGTAACTGTAGGGTGGGACTCATTTAATTGCACAAGCAAATCATCAGTGATAAGATGACTGTTCATGGCTTAGCCCAAGAGTTATCCCTTTTTCAATGCATATCACAGAGATGATTGTACTTTCCCAGCATGGAGCAGTAATGCAGAATACTGGAGCACAAAAATACATTCTGTCTAGGTGCCATTAAGAATTCTTGCAAGACAGATTATGATTTCTTAGAGTGACTGCTCTAGGATACTGTTTTCTTACTGTAATAATACCACTTAAAAATCACATTTTGGGGAGAAGTGCTGATGTGTGTGTTAAATAGCCAGGTATCTTCTATTGAATCTTAGAATAATATGTTGCTAATCAACTTGAGAAAATTCTGTTTCTGTTTTCCAAGGGCAAAAAAGTAACTTTTTGAGGACAAACACTGCCGTCCTCATCTCTTTTTTCTCAGTTTTTTTTTTTTTTTTTTTTTTTTTTTCCTTTTTTTTTTTCCATTTGTATTACTGCAAAGAGGCTGAGAGACTTGGGGTTGTTCAGCCTGGAGAAGAGAAGGCTCCGAGGAGACTTAATAGCAGCCTTCCAGTACCTGAAGGGGGCTACAGGAGAGATGGGGAGGCACTCTTTATCAGGGAGCACAGTGAGAGGACAAGGAGTAATGGGTATAAGCTAAAAGAGGGTAAATTTAGACTAGACACTAGGAAGAAATTTTTCACTATGAGGGTGGTGAGACACCGGAACAGGTTGCCCAGGGAAGCTGTGGATGCCCCATCCCTGGAGGTGTTCAAGGCCAGGCTGGATGAGGCTTTGAGCAATCTGGTCTAGTGGGAGGTGTCCCTGCCCATGGCAGGGGGGTTGGAACTTGATGATCTTTAAGGTCCTTTCCAACCAAAACCATTCTATGATTAAATACCGAACTTCAATGAAATTTGGGCAACTGGATGTGGAATACTGACATGACCAGAGATTCATGGCCATATGAAAATGAATTTAGAACCAGATGGCTCACATTTGAGCAAAATTGTCTGCTCCTTCTCCTCTACCTTTTACATCTGGTTCTCTGTGATACTATGAAATTTTATTTGGCATCTCCTATGCCTTTTTTTCTTTACTTTCTTATTTTTAAAAAGAAATAAAAGGCTTTTATTTATCTTTAATAAAGGCTTGCGGTGGCAGCTAGTAGAATTCTTCCCAGAATCAGTACTCTTTTACACCTTATAATTTTGCCTCACGTTAAAGAGAGTATTTTTTCAGGTTTTGCTTTGTATGCTATTCTTTTTTCTTTTGGTACTGTTACCTCTCTCAGAAAATGATGCTTTAGAAAACAAGTCGTCCAAAAATTGGAATTTTGAGAAGGACCTAGTACAAAATGTTCATCTGGGATGACAGTGGTGCGTACTTGGATTTCCTCCCACACAATAATGTGCTGTTTCTGATTTTTTTTGCCTGTAGAACTGAGAATTTTGTTTTCTCTGTTATTTGCTTTACAAATCCATCGTCAGAAACTGGTTTAAATAATTCCTTGCAGAATTGCAATTGCATTGTCCTGCAAAAGCAAACATAGCTGTTTTTTAAATCTGTGAAATGGTTTTCTTGAACCTCCACTTAACATTAGATGAGGGCTTAGCGTTATATTGGTTATGTTTTGGGGCCATGGCTGTAGAGGTCCCATGTTTCTTGGCTGGCATGCAGTACCATATTCAGCTGTTCTTGCTCTGCCTTTTAAGTGCCTGTTCTGATGGCAGCTGCTGGCAGGCAAATCTCATTCTTGCTTGAAAAATTCAGTTGCCTGATTCCATGTCTGTTTTGGAAGTGAAAGTGATTAGTGTGTGTCTAGCTATGTCATGAGGTTTAGTAACCAACGTGGTATTTTGCCTTAACTGGCTTCTTAACTTTAGGAACAGCCACCAGGATAGGATTTTTAATTAATTTCAGATGACCTTATAAATTTATTTTTTTATTAATTCTTCTTGAGAAGACACTTAGAACTAGTGGACATTTGATCTGCCATATTTCAACCTAGTCTAAACCTTTACTTTCATATCACAGTCTTCATAATGATTTTGTCAAATGCAGCAGAGCAGTCTAGTGTACCACTAAACATTTTTCCTGTCTTTGGTCTTCCTCCTCTGCCTCCTACAGAGATCGTAGTTTTTGTCCTGAGTAGAAGTTACAGCTACTGAAGCAACAGTCTACAGCTGAGAGTTCTTTTGGGTGAAGCTGTACTCTTCCTGATATGGACAGCTTAATTACTCAGTGTTATGTCTGGGTATTATGACCAAAAAGGCTCCCAAGAGAATTAAAATTAAGAAAGAAAAAGTGAGGAAAAAAGAAGAAACCAGTCAGTGTGGCATGTACTTTGTTGCATCAGGATTTTTTTTAATTTTAAATCTACATCATGTCTTTGAACCATGAGAGATTTTCTGTAAATTTTCATACCCCTTCCTAAATTGAGACTATAATTATTGTTATACTGGACAATTAAAATGATGACAAAGAATAATGTTGCAGATCTGATGGAAACAGGTTTTTTTTTGTGGTACATTTTAATTTTTGAGGTAAATATCAATAAAATCAGATAGATGACCTCTAAGGCTCACTGAAGGTATGAGGCATATTTCTGCATGGAATTTAGGCTTTTCGTTCTTTACTTGTGATTCCTGAAATGCAGAATCCATTCTGCAGGTCAGCATGTTAGTAGCACCTCTGCTATGTGGCCTCTACATCATTGCAAGTGAATTTCCATTTATGACAGCATTCTTTTGATTTATCCTATGGTCCCGGTTTTCTCATTAAACTTAGCAAGGGAAGTCTAATGGCTCACTTTATCAGTAGCTTATAGACAGTTTGCTGATAGCCTATGTGTGAGATGCTCTGTGTGATACTGCTGTACTCTTCAACTGCTTAAATTCTTTAGTTTTATAATCCCTTTCTAAAGGAACTGTGGTTCTTGACTAGTTTGTCAGGGAGCAGCAGGACAGGGAGGTTGCTTCTCGCTTTAGTGCGAGCCGGGAGCTGAGGGTGACAGAAAGGCAGACATAGATCAGTATACTCACTGACACATGGTGCAATCCCACAGTTGCCAAATGAGAAGATTGGAGCAAGTCTAGTGGCAGTCAGGCAGTCTCAGAGAACAGTCCAGTGATTAGTGGACAAGCTTGTCGTGAGGAGGGAGGCTTGAGGTCAAGCAAGGATTTGAAATTGGTGGATCAGGATCAGCGAGGTACAGATCCAAGTACAATCATACTGGTAGCACAGCTGATATGAGGATGAAGAATGGGAGCCTGCACTTCAGCTCCCAGCTGAAGGTAGAGGAGGCTCCTGACAAGGTTACACACAGGCTACTCAGCTGCAATGTGTCTGTTGGTTTGAGCCCTGATGCTCCCCTAGGATTGAGGAAAGAGGTCGCAGAGCCTGTTGATAAGCTCAGGGTGCTGACATAGCTATCCCAGGATAGTTTTTCACTACTTATGTTTGTAGCGAAAACCTAAGTTATGGCTTTCAGAACTCTAATTACATCCACTCACAGTTTTAAAAAATAGCAACAATAATGATACTGTCCCTGGTATTCTGGAAATTCTGCTATAGTATTTTTATTTCTGATTGATGTTGTTTGCTGCACTAGTAATAGAGACCAGAGAGGGTCTAATGAATGCAACCTGGAAGTTGGCTTTGAAGTTTGTTTTACAAAGGAAGACAGACAACTTTGGACTTGAAACATTTGTTTAGAGGTATAAGCAGTTAAGGAAGGTAGTTTTACTCCAGTGTATTTCACTGGGTTTGTCAAATGAAAAGCATGAGACTTCTCTAGCACAATACAAATGGTGGTATCTGTTTATAGCTAAAAATGATCTACCACTTTAGGCATTTGAGGAAATTAAGAAATGGATTATATGTTGCTGTTGAAAGGAAAATAAAATTATTTCATTTGATAACCTATGAGACTCTTTAGGTAGGTCTGTACCCCTAGTTAAGTCTGAGTCTTATTGGTGAATGCAGTGGTATAATACATCCCTTCTGGTTTTTAATGTCTGAATTTGCTTATTTCTCAACTAATTACTTTTTTTCTTCAATGACCTAATAAAAATAGTAGAATGGATAATGCTTCGGTCAATTTCAAAATATGCATTGAATAAGTTTAAATTATTGGAAGAGAGAGTTTAGTGTATATTTTTAGTGTGTTTAGAATGTTCTTCCAAGTTAACTAGTAAATGGTAAAAACATAAAATAGAAGGGTCATTTTTTTTTTTTTTTTACTTGTTAGCTATAATGTGCTTAATGCATCCAGGATATGCTTGATTCCTTTTTTCTACCCAAGCACACTGATGACTCATACTGAGCTTACCATCAACTGAAACCCTCAAATCCCTTTCTGTGGAACCATACTCCAGCCTCTTGTTCCCCAATTTTTACATTGATCTCTCCTGCAAGGAAAACTGCCTCTGATTTCCTTCGTTAGAGATTGTTGATGTACCTAGGAAATATTAATGACTCAAAGGATGAAGGTTCTCTCTGTGTGTTTCTTCTCCTTGTAGTTTGTGGTATTCAGCAAGTAATCATCTTGTCGGAACTTCTTGAGAGCCAAAAGCACAGCATCCCTGTAGATATTGTTTACTTTAGAACATAAGTTGCAAATGCACCATCTTGTGCAAGAGTTACAATACTGTGGTGTCAAAGAGATTTTGATATCTGACACTAATTTCTATTCCATGTGATCCCTTCCTCAGCCGTGGCTCCTATTCCAGTGCAAAGACAAGGTTTTTTTGTCATCTTTATCTCCCAAGGAATTACCACATGCCATGTGCCTGGTAATATAAGACGATTTAGCCTCCATCAGAGAAATAAACCTGGATTGTAAATACTTACGAATAACAATCAGGATCAGTTTTTCATGTGCAAGAATATTTGTTCACTAAATGGAATTCAGAGCAAGGTCTTTATATTGATCATAACTTCACAAATTTCAAAAGGTTGGTTTGAAAATTTATATCTTCAGGAGACTGGCTTTATTTCTGTTGTATATATTACATACAGACTGCTTCCAATTTGTTGTAGGCAAGAGGCATTTTCACAGAAGTGTGGTGGATTTTACTTGCATATTTTATAGAAGTTGGAAACATAGTAGTAGCTTACATGATTTACACGATGTACACATTCACAGGAAGTAGGACCTGTTAGGTGATTGCTTAAAGAGAAGACCCAAGTTATAGGGAGTTTTAGCTAAGCTATGATTTTCATCAGTTTGATGGTTCATGTATATACCTGATCTGAAATTTGATAGGGAGAATTTTGCTACCCGTGGAATAAGGAAGAATTGTGCTTGACTTTTAAGTAGAAGAACCATATCTGTATTGGAATAAAAACCTTGTTTAAACCTGTTATGCGATTTCAGAGTACCCCCAACAACAGTTAGGCATACTTCTTGTCTTGCTAGGTTGTAACATTTTGAAGTCTTCATAATAATGAGGTCAGGTTAAGTGAATGAAGAAATTTAATTTGCTAACTAACAAGTATGGACAAGCATAGGGATGTCATAAGAATGTTGCTGAAATCTGGAAGAACCCAGACAAAACATGCGTAGTAACTCACTCTATTATTCCTCTGTAACAAAAAGGTTACAAGAACCAGTAAGTAATTCTTGTCTGGATTGGAAAATTTTTCAGTGGGTTTTGGAGAGTCAGTCCTGAGAGAAGCCCTGAATGCTATCGGTGAGCTTCTGTCTGATTACCTGATTCCTTTCTGTTCCATTGCACCCTCTTGCTCTGCATCACTAAGAGGTACTCAGTTGCAGAGTTGTTTCTGACAGGTGAAGTACGTGCCAACAGACACTGTATCTCTGACTCTCAGCTCTAGAGGATGTCTCTGTATTCTTTGGCCCAACAGCACTTAGTGTTTTCTAGGTTTTAATCACAGAATCATAGAATGGTTTGGGTTGGAAAGAACCTTAAAGATCATCAAGTTCCAACCCCCCTGCCATGGGCAGGGACACCTCCCACTAGACCAGGTTGCTCAAAGCCCCATCCAGCCTGGCCTTGAACACCTCCAGGGATGGGGCATCCACAGCTTCCTGGGCAACCTGTTCCAGTGTCTCACCACCCTCACAGTAAAGAATTTCTTCCTAATATCTAATCTAAATCTGCCCTCTTTCAGCTTAAGACTGTTACCCCTCATTCTATCATTACACTCCCCGATCAAGAGTGCCTCCCCATCTCTCCTGTAGCCCCCTTTAAGTATGTAAGGCTGCTATAAGGTCTCCTTGGAGCCTTCTCTTCTCCAGGATGAACAGCCCCAACTCTCAGAGAGTTGCTCCAGCCCTCTGATCATTTTTGTGGCTCTCCTCTGGACCTGCTTCAAGAGGTCCATGTCTTTCCTGTCCTGAGGACCCCAGAGCTGAACACAGTACTGCAGATGGGGTCTCATGAGAGCAGAGGGGAAGAATCAGCTCCTTCAACCTGTTGGTCACGCTTCTTTTGGTGCAGCCCAGAACACAGTTGGCTTTCTGGGCTGCAAGTATACATTGCCGGTGCCGGTTTTGGATTTGTTGTAGTTTTTAAATGTTGAATACACTGAAGGAATAATTCTTCAGCTATTTGGTTGTGTTCCTAGAATATTTTATATGAATACAGAATGCAAGGAAATTAAAGTCCAAGCCAATTTAATAGCTGAGAAATACCCTTTCCCTGATATTGTGTAGTTTCCATTTCTTGAAATTCTTATACTAGAAATTATATATTCTAGGGTTTAACCAAGCCTTTTGACCGTATCCTACCGTTGCTTCCTTTAGGAAGGAATTCCTATTAGACAATACATACACTACTAAAGAACATTTGGAGAAGAGTAACTTTGTTTTTATTTATTAAAAAAGAGACTTTGCAAAATTCATTTAAGGAGTAAGATTTCATGGTTCAAAGGAATATGATAGTAGGTTGTATCTGATGTTCGGGGTAGTAGTCCAGCTCAGTTAAGAACAAAGTATTTGTGCATTAAGTAGTTGGAGAACAGAAGCCATCTGTTCTGTTTCAAAGGTGACCTTTCATGTAGTTGGAGAAGTGGGTCCTGATTGTCAATGCTGAAAAGAACAGCTTCAGTGAATACTTGGCTGATCCTCTGGCTAAAATGTGTTTGCACAAAGACTGTTGTGAATAAAATAAGCCATAGGATTGTAGGACCCAGTTGTCCACTGGAGCAGTGGCACATGTTTTTCGCAATTTGTCAAGTTGAAGAATTACTTCAAAGGCCATATTTTCAAATGTTAAATAAGGCATCTTCAAATGGTAGAATGACTGTCTTAAGACACTTGAGTGCTTTCCATATCTGCATTCACACTTTGGAGATAAAATCACAAATGCTCCAGCTTTGAAGAGTTTTCCCAAAGCAGTATTTGTGTGGCAAGCAGCTGTTCTCCTTAGGCTTGGTGTACGCATACAGAACAGTGTACTTGGAATATGCCTCAGTATTCTGAGACAGATACTCTAGATGGAGCATCTAGTTATTATTTGGAGGAATGGTGTTTTGTTTTGGTTTGTTGGGTTTTTTTTTTCCCCTGTTTTACCTGTGTTAGTATTCTGTTATCTAGCTTTATCTCAACTCACCCTTTCCAGCATTTGCACATTTCCAGCATTTGTAGCCTTCTTTCATGGTTTTGTTTTGGTGCTTTACTTTGATATGTGTTTGTTTAGTTCCCAAGGCCTCAGAAAAAAGATCTTGTGGGTTCTTAAGACTTTTTTGTTTTTTTGTTTTTGATTTTGTTCCTATTTTTCCAGTGGTCAAATGGCACGCTCCAATTTGCTCAGTCTGTCTCTTGTACAAACAGCCAATTTGGCAACAGATGGGTGCATTTTGTGTTTAGTGTTTGCGTAGATTGCATGTTTCTCATGATGTAACTTCTAGTTACCTGCAGAAGTCTATACAGAAATCTTATTTTGTGTAGTACTGACGATACTGTTGACTTAGGAGGTACGCAACACATAAGCCCTTGCCTGCCTGATTCTCAAGCCTTTTGGTGTGTGTCGTCTTCTTTTGCTCTGGGGCTGCTCTGGAGCTCCATAAGATCTTGTCTGTACTTTCTTCAAGCTGACTTGGATGCCCTGTCTTCCATGCTATGAGTGAGCATGGCAATCGCAGCATGTGCTTTCCAGTTATGCAGATCTCCGTTTCTGGAGGGTATGGTTAACTTGATTTTTTGAGTCCCTGAACTTAAGATGTTCTCTGCTTGTTGAAGGAGTTACAATACCGTGTAGCAGTCTCTTGGGTCTTGTCCTCTGCTCTAAAAAGGCTTTTTTTCTGTAAGAATACTGTTTTGGCTGTGACCTTCAGACAGTTATCTACTTGTGTCCTCCTAGCTCAAGATGTCAGCCAGGTATTAAAGCACAGTTTGTTTCTCAGATGCAAATCTTTGGGGGCATGTGATAAAATAATGCAGGCCTTCACCCCTCCAGGTATTGGGAAACACTTGTCCTGAATCTGTTGTCTCTGTTTCTTTTCCTAGTTTTCATGCCCTTTTGGGTGTATTACAACATTGAATCAGACATTTTCCGTGCACCTGGACTGTGTGAGTTTTTTGTGGTACTGGAAACTCACACCATCCTTCCAGCACAGTACCTTCTTAAATCAGACATAATGGAGTAGCCGTTTGTCCAAATGGTTGGCTGCCAAAAGGCAGTTTGACCTGGTAGAGATGAGTCTTTTATGGGCATGTTGTGCATGTGTGATTCCTTTACTCTCCTAAGTCTCATCTAATTTTCTGGTTCACTTTGGAATTACAGTTGTCCCACATACCCTGTTATGACCTGTTAAACAGTTATGAGACTTAGTAAGTGTCTGAGCTACTGTTGCATATGTTGCTAAATTGAGCTTGCTTTGCTGTAGGCTATTCTCAAGGGCAGATCCTTGTATTACAGTAGTGACTGTTTCTCTGACAGTCAGGCTTTTCCTGCAGATGTGGTGAGTTTCATTAGTCTCTGCAGAGAAATGGAGCTTCTTCTTCCCCCCCCCCTCCCCCCCGTTAATGTGCTTTTTTTCTTGGTGAGGGAGCTCATTATAGAATTCTGAAGGTATAAGTCCTCTCTGCCTTTGAGGAGAAAAGCTTATACGTCCTTTCTACATTTTTGGTTAGTTTCAAATGCCTCCTTAGCTTTCCTTGGTTATAAAGCAGGACCAAGTGGTGATACCACAGTATCACCAAGAGAGTGATGGTGTAAGACCTGCATCCTTCTGTCAGTGATTCTGATTGAATTTTGGAGCTAGGTTTTTTGATATCTGGAAATGGTGTAATTGTGGTCAACCTGCCAAGGTCAGTGTACTAGTCATAGCAAAGAAGACACTCCTGTGAGGCTTTTTCCTTTGATGAAGTGACCATCTTCTAGGACGAATGCTAATCCACATTATACCTCTCTGCCTTGGACAGTCACAGAATTCTAGTTCTCCTAAAGCAGCTTGGTGGCTAGGTGCTGGCAACATTTCCTGGTGGAAGACAAATTATGCCCTTTTTTTGATGAAGGAAAGGCAAAATGGAATGCTAAAATAGATAATCTGGAGAAAAGGCTGCAGGTATCATATAGACATGGTATTGAAAGTGCCATAGCAAGTTAAAGCAGTTACATTTCACTGGGATGCTCAGATCAGTCAGAATGATTGCAAGGAACTTGGAAAGAGGCCAGAACACTATTTTTCATATTGCCATGAGTCAAGTGGGAAAAGTTAGAGGTCTACCCCATATGTAGTACTGGAGTATTTATTAGAAACAGTCTGGTAGTATGTATGGGCACATCCACAGAGTCAGTGTGTAGATCTAAGTGTTAAGGGAATATAACTTGGTTTTCTAATTTAAGAGGGGGGTGGTTTAGCAAAGTGAACTGCTGGGCTGTCCAGCTGATGCTGTTTATGTTCACTGAACAGGAACTCTAAAAAAATTATCTTTGTGTCAGTGGCTTCATGAGAAGTTGTTGCACTCTTAAGCAGATAACGGGTTTGAAGTAGCCACTTTGTATACCTTTACTAAAAACTATGCTATTGCTTACACATTCAGGAATGATGCTGAATGTGGTAAAGAAAGAAAAACAGAAATCAAAAGCAGCTGTTGAATTCTAGAAGACTGAAGACTACCTCTGGATTATCTGTAAACATGGAAGCGCTGCTGACGGGGAATGAACATAATGATACTCTTTCAAAACCAAGGTCAATATTGTCGAGTTTATTTGAGATGGGTTAGCCACGCTTCTGTTTCCTTCCATTGGTGTCTGATTGCTGGCTGTTCTGCAACTCAGAAGAGGGAACCACAGTGTTTTAGGCATACATGTTCAGTGAGCAACAAAATGAGCATTCTGCGTTACACAAAAAATTCTTAAGTAGTTGCAAGAGGTGTGTCTTCAGTGAAAATTCACCTGTAGGTAATCCAGGTTTGGTTGTTTAATGACTTCCTTTCTTGTCTTCTATCTCATAACATGAAGGTATTAATAATGTGGATTCTGGAATTTGGATTCGTGTTCTAAAGTTCAATGACATGTAAATGGGGGCCAAAATACAAGATGGGTTTGGTTGTGTTTTTTGAAAGTTTGGAGAGGGCTGCATATATGATTTGTGGGTGAAATGTGATTTCATAAATGAATGGTGAAATACAACTTAGAGTGACTTTGTCACAGAATCACAGAATGGTTGAGGTTTAAAGGGACCTCTGGAAGTCATCTGGTCCAACTCCCCTGCTCAAACATGGTCATCTAGAGCCAGTTGCCCACAACTGTGTCCCGAAGCCTTTTGAGTATCTCCAAGGAGGGAGGCTCCACCACCTCCCTGGGCAACCTGTGCCAGTGCTCAGTCATCCTCACAGTTAAAAAGTGTTTCCCAATGTTCAGAGGGAACCTCCTGTGTTTCAGTTTGTGCATGTTGCCTCTGGTCCTGTCACTGGGCACCACTGAAAAGACCCTGGCTCCCTCTTCTTTGCACCCTCCCCTGAGGTATTTGAACACATTGATGAGATCCCCCTGAGCCTTCCCTTTTCCAGGTGGAACAGTCCCAGCTCTCTCAGTCTTTCCTCATCTGCTTCAGTCCCTTAATCTTCTTTGTGGCCCTGTCTCCAGTATGTCCATGTCTCTCTTGTACTGGGGAGAACAGAGTGGGACAAAAAAGGAAACTATTGTTGGAGGTAACATTCTTTGAAAATGGTTTTTAAACATATGTGTAATGCATGCTAATAGAGACTATTAGTGGCTCCCTGTAAGAGGCATATTTAACAATGACAAATTTACGTAAGTGCTCCTGGTGAAACTTGATGCTATAAACCCTGTATTCTGTAAGTAACAGCTAGATGTAGTTGGTGGGGCTTGTAATTTAATACAACACAACATGAATGGAGGTATTTAACAAAGAAGTATTCAGATTTTGTGACTTCAAATGTCTGAAGTCAGGACTTCCTACAGTATCTTACAAAGGCAAATCTATGTCAGTTTTAAGTCGTGCCAAGATACTTTGCTTTCAGGTAGTTGGCTTTATTAATGTTCTGGGAAGTGCTGTAGTCCTCTGAGCTTTTTTGTGTGCTTAAATAAGCAACTAGAAATAGTTCATATCAAAGCATTTTTTCTTAATGGTCACCCTGTAATAGTCATAAACTGATTCCAACAGGGCTTCTGGAATATGGTGCTATTATACGGAATGGCAAATCAGTGTTGATTATGAAGAAAATGCTCAGTGGGTCCATTTTTTTTCTTAATGCTGAGTTCCAATTTACTTCTAAATTTCGTGCAAGAACTCTTGTGATAATCATCTGCTTTCTTCTTGGCTCTGTTCAGCTTTGAATTTCAGCAGCAGACCACTTCTAAATTGAAAAGAAAACAGGAGCTAAAGGATACAAGTACTTACCCATGTGGATTAGAAGATTGGGTTTTTATAAACCTCATTACAAACATATCCCACAGTGTTTTCAATTTATAAATGCCCGTTTGTGACTTACAGCATGAGTTTTTCATATTGAAATTTAAGAAATTATTTTATATTATGCAATACCAATTTTTTAAACTTCCAAAAATACCCGAGACATTAATTTAAGAAGGAAATTAATTTTCAAATACTGTTTCAGAAATTTCGTCTTTTATATTAAAAGCTAATATTGCAAAAGGTAAAAAAGGCAAAAAGTAAATAAAATTGAAAATCAGAACCACCAGTTATGTATAGTGGGGATTGTAATTGTTTCTTAAAAAAGCTACTGCTAATAATAATTCTGCATATTTTGGAATGTTTTTGGTGGGCCTTCTCACCAGCAAAAGGTACCTGAGTTCATAAAGGTTCTGCTGGACCATTGTATATGTTCGTATAGGCAACTCCTCAGTCTGTTTCTCGTTGCTGTAGTGTCTCTTAGCCTAGCTTTATTACACAATGCAGAGATAAAAATGGCATAATTTTGTGGATGATTTGCTGAATTTGCAGCTGGCTAAATGATGATAGTTTTCATCATTTTTTTTTGATATGCTAGCATTAGAAATTGTTTTCCTGAATCTCAGTTTGGCTGCTTTATCTTCACTCTTCGGAGAGGTGGAAAGCAAAGAACAGTTTTGTTTTGTATTTTCCACTGCCCTTCCTTTTCCTTCTTCCCCTTCTTCCCTTCTCCCTCCTTCCCAGTTGAAGGAAAAATGAACAGAAGTATATACAAATAGCTTTAGATTGGATGATCCTGGGAGGGAGGGCTAGGAATTTCAGATTTTTTTTTGTTTTGTTTTTACTTTTTATCACACTATTTTTTCTTTTAGATAACAGGTACTGGAAAAGATAATCAAAGAGAAACAATAGCTGTGTCAAAAGAAAGTGGAATCATGAAAAGTATTATTTTATGGTTTTGTCTCAAGTTAATATTTCAATATAATACTGAACAAAATGAGGCTTATAACTATTTTGAGCTCAGAATTTTACCCCCCAAAACCAGTCACAGTATATGTATTTTAATAAATAAAGTTTAATAATATGCTGTGGGACTGTTTAATTTTCATGCCTCAGGGTAGCACTGAGCACTATTTCTACTTTTAGAAGCTTCCTCTCGTTAGTGCAGTACATTCTCTTATATCACACCTGTTTTAAACTCCAAATCTGAATCTACAAATGTAAAACCTGACTTTTGAAATATTTGCTTTTTTGAACACTCTTCTTTAAAGGACCTATCAGGATCTCTCCCCAAAATGCTAGAAGCTTGAAGGATAAGGGAGGAACAATGTTGCATGGCCCAAACACATGTGCTTTCGTCATTAGCAAGGTACAGCATGACCTCATGTTGACCTCAAAGGTAAATCGCTAACAGGGAACAATTATACATGCCTGTGAAAGCAGCTTAGTTTTGAACATAATCAAGACAATATCTTCAGTGTGTAGAATAAAATTAAATTTACAACTCTGTCTGTCTGCCTTTCTCTTTCTCTCTTTTGTCTCTCTCCAAGTCTCTTCTTGAGAGAATGTTGTGTTTTTTTATATGTGTGTGTTGCGAAAGAAAATTACTTTTCTAGAGGTCATAATAAGTTCCTAAATATGGGGAGCCCAAAGGATCTTGTATCCAATTTAGTCAAATTGCACATGTTACAGTGAAACATTCTTTTTAATGCAAAGGTTTCATTTGTTGTCTAGAGTATTGATCATGGAGCCTTCAGAATGTGTCCATATTACCTTGGGGAGTCTTGTGTAGTTCTAAAATGTATAGATCATTTAGACTTATGGGAAAGTTTTAAAAATATCAGTATGTTAATTTTTGTGTGCTTCTCTTAGACTGCCACACAAACCTATGACATTTTATTTTTTCATAGAAGACTCTAGATATTCTGTAGCATTATGTGATACAGCTCTATATATGATGGAATATGATTTAGTTAGCAGTTCTGAGCTATTTGGAGAAGAATTGCTGCCAGCATCTTGGAACTGTTAGCCATATCTGTCCCATATTATTTGTATAATATAATTGTTTGACAGTAATTTTCTTTTTTTTTTTTTTTTTTTTTGCTAGAATGAGAGAGCATATTCCTTCTGTGGAACAATAGAATACATGGCTCCAGATATTGTAAGAGGAGGAGATACAGGGCATGATAAGGTATGTTCTAAGTTTTTTACTGAAAATAAATTATTCTTTAGGCATCACTGTTGTTCAGCTTGAGGATTTTTTGTAAAATGTGATAATGTCTTACTTAAACATGCCTTATGGCAGGTTGTCCCAAAATAAATTATTGCCTATATTTTGAGTTATGAATATAATGTATTGTCAGTTTTTATTCTTAAGTAAAAGACATACAAGTATTGAGGCTCATTTGTGTTCTATTCAGAATTTGTTCTAAGCTTGCAGTGGGACAAAAAAACTTATTTGACACTTCCTTTTAAATAATAACCTATTTAGTTCAGAGTAGAAAAAATGACTGCTTTGTGGTTAATTCTGATACATTTTTTAAATGGTATATCGGGGAAAGCTGTTATCTTTCTTGAGGTATGCAGTGGGTTATTAATGTTAATAATGTTATAAATGTTTTCAGATTGTAAAAAATAAGTCTGTTCAGCTTGACCCTCAAGGCTTATTATCAGTTAAGTGTCAGTAGTTGATGGGAAAGATCCATAATTCACAGATTATATCTGAAACTGAAAAAACCCTACTCCCCAAAAGAATTCGACGGTATTCCTAAATAAATTATTCTGATTGCTCACTGTACTGAGAAGTTTTGGAAAATATTTAATCTCTGGATTGTTTTGCTGTAGATTGAGTTAACTTGTCTTTCTGTTGGGGGTCATGGAATATACATGATTGCAGATCCTCTTGTAACAGCCTTTTTAAGCACTGGAAAATGTTATGTCACCCTCCACCTCCTTTTTTTAAACTAACTGGACTTGGTCTGACTTTAAGAAGGTTCTCTCTTCTCCTTTTCTATGCATTCTGCTTCTCTTTTGGCCTTAGTTTGCCTGCATATTTCTTCATGCAGGAAGCACTGTAGTGGGCATGGTGCTTTAGCAGACAGTTGGCAGTTTGAAGTACAGGAGAATGACTACTTCCCTGATTATTCTATTAAACGTGAAATAGAATGTGCTTTGTCTTTTCACTTAGTTGTTGTATTCCAGAATGACCTCTGCATCTTTTTCTACCTTACTGCTTGACTAATCATTATTAAAGATGGAATTTTACAAACCTGTGAATTGAAGCTCTTTCCTGCACTCTTTCTTAGTTTAGTCTTGCCAGTTTCTGAGCATCTCTCCAATGTATCAGTAACTTTGAACTGTGATTCTGTCTTCTCAAGAGCTTATAAATTCAATATTGTTGCTATATTAAAGAGGAATCTCTGTTCTGTTATCTTTGGTTGATCTATTTGATGCTTTCATTAGATGTAGTGCAGAGCCATACAGCATTCTATAAGAAATAGCTTCACAGTTTGATACCAAATGTTAGCTGATAAATAAGGTTAATTTTGCGGTTACCTATGTGATGGTAATCGTTTACACCACGCACTCTTTGCTTTGCCATTGGCAATGTCATGTAACACAATGTCAGAAGGTTTTTGGTATATTTCATATTTGCTGCATATCTAGCAACTGAAACATCTTATTTCCCTGGAGGGAAGGGATGCCATCCAGAGGGACCTTGACAGACTTGATAGGTGAGCCTGCGCAAAACCTCATGAACTTCAGCAAGGCCAAGTGCAAGGTCCTGCACATGGGTCGAGGCAATCCCAGGCACAAATAACGTCTGTGAGGAGAATGGATTGAGAGCAGCCCAGAGGAGAAGCACTTGGGGGTGCTGGTTGATGAGAGGCTCAACATGAGCCAGTAATGTGCACTTGCAGCCCAGAAAGCCAACTGTGTTCTGGGCTGCACCAAAAGAAGTGTGACCAGCAGGTTGAGGGAGCTGATTCTTCCCCTCTACTCTGCTCTCATGAGACCCCATCTGCAGTACTGTGTTCAGCTCTGGGGTCCTCAGGACAGGAAAGACATGGACCTCTTGAAGCAGGTCCAGAGGAAAGCCACAAAAATGATCAGAGGGCTGGAGCAGCTCTCATATGAGGACAGGCTGAGAGAGTTGGGGCTGTTCATCCTGGAGAAGAGAAGGCTCCAGGGAGACCATATAGCAGCCTTACGAACTTAAAGGGTGCCTACAGGAGAGATGGGAAGGCACTCCTGATCGGGGAGTGTAATGATAGGATGAAGGGTAACGGTTTAAAGCTGAAAGAGGGCAGATTTCGATTAGATATTAGGAAGAAATTCTTTACTGTGAGGGTGGTGAGACACTGGAACAGGTTGGCCCGAGAAGCTGTGGATGCCCCATCCCTGGAGATGTTCAAAGCCAGGCTGGATGAGGCTTTGAGCAACCTGGTCTAGTGGAGGGTGTCTCTGCCCATGGCAGGGGGGTTGGAACAAGATGATCTTTAAGGTTCCTTCCAACCCAGACCATTCTATAGTGCTCTGAGATTGCTTTAGTATACTATGTTCTGATTGATCAATATTTTTGATTCGTAATCTCTTCTGGATAGCTGTATTGTTTCTCTAGAATACTTGCTCTAGTATTTCAGTATTTTTTAAAGTTTGATTTCTGATTCCCTCCTTTCTTTTTTAAAAAGCACATGCTGAGAAAAAAAAATTTCTTATGCACTTTTCTCTGATCCATGTGTATTTGCAAAGATAATTGCTAACAGTACAGAGACTTCTTCGGCTAGTTCTTCTAGATACTCTTGGCTTAATATGTGAAGCATCAGATTTTGCATCCCTTGAAGCAAAAAAACCCAAAAATATGAGGCCAAATTGTCATCATTTCACTAACTGTTGCCTTGTATTGTATTAATGTTGTCAACACAAGTAAAGCACAACTTCAGTTTCATGTATTTCCAAATTTCATGGAAGTAAAACTGAAGTTGAGACACCTGCAGTTAAATTTATTTTGTTGACATGATTAAACTGCTTCCTTTATTATTCATAGTAGCATCTTGTCCTTTGAAAGCGAGAGAGATTCTCTAAGTTATGAGGTATCACAGATATGAATGCTATGCCTAATATATGGGAAGCCAAAGATCACATGTTACCAGCAAACATAAGATAAAATTCCTTAGCATTTTCAGGTGCCCTGATTAAATGTGACGTGTAGTCTTGTGATTTTTGAAAGTTCCATAGTTTCATTCCCAAGCTCCTAAAAACTCATGTTCCACTACTTCATGGCAAGGTTTAGATTCCTCTGTTATTTTGAGTACATTTTAGAATTCTTATCCCTTCACAATGGTAAAAATAAAAATTAATTTGGTGTGGGGGAGGGGAAAGGAACTTCGGTAGTTGATGAAATGTTTAACTTGAAAAATTAGTTGCCGAAGCTAAGTGGAGAGATTTCAAAATAAAATCAGTTTATCATAGAAAATATCTACAGTCAGTGCTGCAATTGTTTATGCTTTATTGTGTCTAGGTTTGCCTTTGTATTAATAGGTGGGCTCTTCCTTTGCTAGTTGCTTTCTGGGTGCATTGTTTTGTTCCTTCTTTTGTTTACAATTTTACTTTGAGGTAACATACATAACTATTGTTGTTCTGTAGGCTGTTGATTGGTGGAGTGTTGGTGTTCTTATGTATGAATTATTAACTGGAGCATCACCATTTACAGTTGATGGAGAGAAGAATTCCCAAGCAGAGATTTCTAGGTAAGATTCACAGTAAAGTACACGTGCTTGCTTACAAAGTGATGCTTATACATACCATAATATGTTTTGTGAGAGTTTTAATCTAAAATTTAGGAAGAAGGTGCTACCAGGGTAGCACTTTAGGTGCCCCAGTTCTGTTTAACAGAATGACATCTGGAAACACATAGATTTTATTAACCTCAGCAGGTTATTGAAATAATAGAACTGACCTTTACAAAAGATCTATTTTGTTTGAATTGCATGGAACCACAGCTTTGCAGATATTCAACCCTGTTGCTTGTTTACTGTTGAAAAGGAAGTTAACTGAAATAAGAAATTAAATGTAAACAGAATGATCACATTCAAAATCTTAATATGTAATGAGACACATATTTAGCAAGAGAGATTTTTGTCAGATTTTGTCACTCCGTCAGACTACAGGTTTAAAGTGTCAGTATGTACCCTACTCCCATTTCTTTGTCACAGGTAATATTTATTTTGTTAATGTATAATGTGAAACAAATAGTGTGATCTTTTCTAGACATGCTTGCATACCTGAGAAGAAATGAATATACTGCTTTTGGAAATGAAATAACCTGTACCATTCTTGTATTTTACATGTAAACTTTTCCTGACTATCAGCTTTATGTTCAGTAATCTCTACACTTTAAGGGTTTGTTTTCACTACCTATGTAAAAGCATTGGAGCATTTAAAAAAAAACCAAAGCAATAAGCTTGCCAAAACGTTACTGAAATCTCACCCCAAAATGAACATTTCCTACTACTAGATTTCTCTTGAAGCAAGGAGTTGAGGGCTTAAATTGCACAAATTAGTAACTGCTGTCAAGATCAGTTTGTAAGTTCAATCCCTGAACTAAGAATAGTCTCATTCCTATCAGAATGTGTTACCATGGTTCTGACCCTCACCTGAAGTAATTTGATATTTAAGGTTATAATGGGCAACAGAACATACATAATTTTTTTAGATAATTTATTTTACCTCTGTTATAAATTTAGGCAATTTCTTGGAAGGTTGAGACCTGTTTATTGTTTTCTAGGTTTCTACCAGAACAGTAGCCTTAGAGGGGCACTAGAAAAAATATGGGGGGAGGGGAATCCATTAACAAAGCAAAATTCTGGACTTCACCTTCTTGATCGTTATGATGGAGTTAAAACTTAAATTAACTCTTCTGACCTTTTTAATGTTAGAAATTTTGTTGATTGCTTGCTTATGCCATATCTGTATTAGTAATTTTGACTTCCAATATTTCTTAAATGGAACTCTGAAAGAGTTACAAATTTTTTAGAGAGAACCTTGACCTGAATTTTACAGATAGATGTTTTTCCCAAAAACTGGGAAACTTTTTTTCGATATGTATTCTGCAGGATTTGACTGTCTTTTGGTAGTTGCTTATGTGCTCTTTAGTGTCTTAATCTTTCTGATAATTTAAGATTAAATTTGAAGCTGAGGAACTGCAGGGTTGCTAATATCCATCCTCTGACAGCTAATAACCTAAATTCTGATCTAGATTTAGTTGTGGCAAGTTCACTGTGGTGTCGCTCAGTATGCATTTGTTCTGCTTGATGTTTATGGTACACATTTACAGACAGCAATCCTGTAGTCTTTCATCTTTTATTTTGATAAATTTAGAAAGTTCTTATGTTGAATTGAATCCAACTTACCTAGTGATTGCTAGATCCTTTAAAGGACAGAGAAGACATTAAATCCAACTTGTAATTTGCATGGTGTTTTCTGGAATTTTGTCCTAGAGCTTATAGCTGTCTAGCTAGAATGTACAGCATTTTTATACTTAGTCAGGAGTCCAGAGTCCAAGAACTGATAGACAGTAATGTAATGATGCTTTTCTAACAGAAGGCAGTGAGTTAGAAAATCTCTGACGTGTGAAAGAGACCTTTTGATGATAGACTTCAGAATCACATCACATCAGTGACTCTGCCTACAGATCAGTTCAATCTTTCGGTAAAGCAGATGGTTGTAATAAAGTTATAAGTATTGCATCAAAGTCTCTGACTTGCCTAGAACTGGCGATGCACATGTAAATCTGACTGCTCAAAGCTGGAACAAAAGAATCTGATATTAGTAGCTTAGAGATGACAGGGCATTCAGTAGAGTTGTTCTCAAATGTGAAGCTCAAAACTCTGCTTTGGAAGCTTGTCCCTCTGCTCTTTAACAGGGTTATGGTTTGGGATTGCTTTCTCTTATTCCCTGAAGATCAAGATGGATGTGTATGTTTTTGGTGATGTTTATAATACAGTTATGAGGACACTGATAATAGACTATAGTAATAGTTCCAGCATAAGCCTCAAGTTTCTGTTGGTTAGCTATGGTAATCCTTTCAGTATATCATGATCTGATTGTCCCTTTTACCTGGTGGAAGCAAAAAAAGCTCCAGGTTCTGCACTTCTGATGTTTATTATCAGCTGTTCCACAGTCAGATTCAGACATCTGCTTTCAGGCTAATCACAGTGGAGGGTGAAAGGTGGCTTCCAGCTCATTATCGCATATTTTGTCTGTATCTTGACCAAAATAGTTGGGGTTTTTTATGTTTATAAAATCCTTCGGCTGGCATCTAGTGGTTACCACTTCCTAAACTTTTTTGTTCTCCTTTTTTGTAATTAGTTTTGTTTCTCACTGTTACTATTTTTAACAAGTTATGTAGTTATGGTTTTGGTTTTGAATAATGAATTGGCATTAGTTTGTTCAATCACCCTATCTTGAGTTAGTTTTCCATAGCTTGTGCTTTACTTCTCAAAGTGATCACTCAGTGGATGTATTTAGCAGTAATTTTTACAATGTAGTTCATAGGTTCATAGATTTTACAATATAGTTCATAGTTCATCTAATGCTAACAGATAAATCGGTCAAAATTTTTCATAACAAAATCAGTGAGTTTCTTGGCTGATTTGTCAGGCTCAGCAGCCTGCATACCTGTTACACAGGAATGGTTCTGAAGATACTGATAAAGAAAAGAAGCACCTGAAGGTCAAGGTGTAATTTCTCCACTGTGTCCTCCACTCATGGCAGAGTAAGCATCTCCCTCTCCTCAGCATTCATTAGCATATCCTTTGCATTATTGTGTATACTCTTGGTCTGTAGTATTTATGGAAGAAACTCATCAGAGTGTAAATTCCTGAAAAACAATACCGATGGGGTGAGTTCCTAACTCTGCATAGTCTGCCACAGAGAAGGATAAGATGGAAATGATCCAGGACTTCAAAGTGATAACCTCCTTGACCTGTGCAAGGGGTGGCTTCTCTCAAAGTGTTTTCAGTACAGCCAGCGTGCTCTCAGCAGCACAGGTCATCTCAGCTGAGAGGGGTTGTACTAGGCTAGGAGAAGCAGCAAATACAGCAGACCAGTCCTGCAGCTTTGACTGAAGTTGCCACTTGAGATACTTCGTTCTTCCTGCTTACTTCTGTCGCTGTTATTGGACCACATAAACGTGAAGTGTCCGAGAGGGTGGAGGCGATTCAGGAAGGGAAAGGAAGGTTGATGCTAAAGGCCATGGATTCTTTTCAGAAACACAGACATCCCGGGAAGGACTTTGACACAAGCAACTTCCTTCCTCTGAACACTTTGTGGGCTACTGTTACAGGCTTGAGTGACTTGCACTTCACTAATGTAGTAGTGAAGTCAGACTCTCTTTACTTGGTCAAGCTACTTGATTAGTCTTCACCCATTTCTGCTCTCTCACATGCTGATCCCATATGGTCTGTCTTCTCTGGCAGCTTATTTTCCATCCTAGAACTTAGAAATTAAGAAATTAGCTTCATTCTTCACTACTGTAGTGTGGTTCTGTGAACCAGTCCAGAGCATCATGAATATTTTATTTTAGCTTGCTTTGTCTTTTTGTTTGCTTGAAATTGGATAATATGTCAGTAGAAATAACTCCTGGGATATGTGCATATTGAACTTGGTTTTGTGCTTTCACACTGGCAGGACAAGATTATTTAGGAAACAATCTGTTTGCATCTATTTTTGGAGTAATTCAAGAAGTTACGTATGTCAAGATAAAAAATTTCCCTTGGGATAGCTGACTCTGAGGATATGTCATGCAGTAATTTTAAACAAAATTTAGAAATGTCCTGCAGTCATCAACTTAAGCCCTATCAGAGACATAAAACAATTGAGATTTTAGTGCTGCCACAACCTCATATAATTTCAGCCTCACATGGCATCAAAGTCTTTCGGTCTGCGTTTAGCGGAGGCACTCTGAAGTCCTTCTTGTATGTACTGTGCTTCCTGAAGTCGCCACAGTGAGAGTATGCATAGGGATGTATAGATACCAAGTTGAACATGAGCCAGCAATGTGCCCTTGTGACAAAGGCAGCAGAAATAGTATCCAGGGCTGCATTAGGCAAACTATTGGCAGGTTGAGGAAGGTGATCCTTCCTCTCTAGTCAGCAAAGGTGAGGCCACACCTGGAGCACTGGGTCCAGTTCTGTTCTCCCCAGTACAAGAAAGACATGGACATACTGGAGAGAGTCCAGCAAAGGGCCACAAAGAAGATGAAGGGACTGAAGCAGATGAGGAAAGACTGAGAGAGCTGGGACTGTTCCACCTGGAAAAGGGAAGGCTCAGGGGGATCTCATAAATGTGTACAAATACCTGAGGGGAGGGTGCAAAGAAGAGGGAGCCAGGGTCTTTTCAGTGGTGCCCAGTGACAGGACCAGAGGCACAAACTGAAACACAGGAGGTTCCCTCTGAACATTGGGAAACACTTTTTAACTGTGAGGATGACTGAGCACTGGCACAGGTTGCCCAGGGAGGTGGTGGAGCCTCCCTCCTTGGAGATACTCAAAAGGCTTCGGGACACAGTTGTGGGCAACTGGCTCTAGATGACCATGTTTGAGCAGGGGAGTTGGACCAGATGACTTCCAGAGGTCCCTTTAAACCTCAACCATTCTGTGATTCTGTATGCTAACGGGTTTTGTGTGCGTATCTTTTTAAGGTATGTGTTGTCTGTGTGTGCATTGTCAATTTTCCTTCGGAGTCCTTGGCTTCTGTATCTACATTTGGAGTAACTGAAGGAAAACTCCCATTCTTCTTTTTCTATATAACTGTGGGAGCTACACATATAAAAGATAGGTATTGAAATGTGATTCTACTTAAGCTTCTAAGATTTTCAGCTTCCACTGGCTTTGTTCGGTGGCTCTTCGTCCTTGTAGTGAAAGAGACAGTGGGGCCCCTATACGCTTTTTCTTAATTTGTCATTTTGAGGGGTACACTCTGCCCAGTCCTCTTAAGTCTGCTTTTCACTGAGCTGGATAGTCCTAGCCTTTTTTGCAGATCTTCGTATGAAACACATTCTATATTTCTGATTAATCTTGTTACTCTTCTCTATAACTTTCCCAATTATAGTGCCTCCTTTTTAGAGTAGAGCATGAATACTGCCCGCAGTATACAAGGTGCAAGGAAACATGAAATGTCCCAAGTGTGGGTTTTTTTCCTCTTTAGTTTTCTAATAATTTTGAACACTGGAGTTGTTTTTGGTTCTTTTGACTGCTGTTAGGCATCAAATTGATGTTTTTGTAGAGCTATCTGCTGTAGTTATGAGATTTCTTTTGTATAGTAATAGTAAGCTCAGTATGTATGAAATGAGGATTGCTTTTCTTTTGTGGATTAAGTTGCATAATTTATCTCTTACAGATGTCATGTTTCATGTCCACATTTCCTCAAACTTTTCTTTATTAAAATAAAAGTTAATTCCACATTTGTCATCCCCCTGTCTTTGGGTACAATAGAAGTTCAAGTGAAATGTTAAACACTACCATTATTATGGTAACTCTGATTTAATACTCAACACATTAAGTAATTAGCAAATAATTATTTTGTTTGTTTTACAGGAGAATATTAAAAAGTGAGCCACCTTATCCACAAGAAATGAGTGCACTGTCTAAGGATATAATTCAGCGTCTCTTGATGAAAGACCCTAAGAAGAGGCTAGGTTGTGGTCCCACTGATGCTGATGAAATCAAACAGCATCCCTTTTTCCAGGTAAAACAAACAACAAAACTTCCTAGATACCACTTACTCTACTTTAATATCTTTGAAATCCAAGTCTAAAGAAATTCTGTTGTTTTGTTAACAGAATAGCTTAGAGATGTGTTAATTGCCTGAATAATTGCATTGAAGTTAGTAAGAATATCCATGTGCTTATGTATATGGATTTTGTGCATACCCCAAGAAGGCCATGGTAGATCTTTAATATATTCTGTGTGTTTGTAACAGTTACTTGAAGTAGCCAAAAGGCACAGTACTTAAACTATAAATTTTAATGGAAAACACATTATATGTTGTGTTGGTTTTTTAAAATAAATTTTGCCACTAACGTTATTAGTAAAATTTGAATATTGATTGTTTAGCTTATCTCCACTGTTAAATTTCTTCTTGTTGATTTTTTTTTTTAAACTGAATTCTATCTACTCACAAATAGGTATGATACTTCTTGCCTTTTCCTAAGCGTATTAGTAGGGCATAATTTGAATGCTTTTCATCTGCCTGTTGAAAATAGCAAATAAAATTAGTCCTGTTTGTTTCTGGACAAGTCTTTCTTTCCAGTATTTGTTTCTGTTAAATTTTCGTTTACTTCAGACTTATTTTCCTGTTTTTGTTTTAGAATATGAATTGGGATGATTTAGCTGCCAAAAAAATACCAGCTCCATTTAAACCGGTAATCAGAGATGAATTGGATGTCAGTAATTTTGCAGAAGAGTTTACAGAAATGGATCCGACATACTCTCCTGCAGCAACCCCTCAGACTTCAGAAAAAGTATTTCAGGTATTGTGAGAATTCACATTAATTAAAAAGAAATAATTTATTGAACAATGTGCATAATAGCTTTTTTTTTTTCCCCCCTGCCTTCTACGTTATTGAGAATTAGCTATGTAATTTTCAACTCCAGTTCACAGGGCTGTTTGTTCAGCAATTGCAAAATGAGAAGGGTGGAAATAATTCTATTGCAGACATAAAATTCCGTGTCTCTCCATTTCCAGCTGAATGCCCTACCTCCTGGACTAAAGTCAGTCTGTCCTTCACTGATTCTTCATACCTTGTTGTCTTGACTCCATCAGCCTGGGCTACCAGCTTTGAAAACAGCAATGTAGTTTGCCCATGTCCACATTTTGCTCTAGTTGAGGTATTCCTTTGGGAAGCGGGAGCTAAATGCAGAGTTGAAAGTAGGCCTTCCGTGTCCTCCAGGAGTGCTCTAATTACTAGACTATATACAAATCAGTTACAAACCTTTCCTTACCTCTTCTCCATGCTATTAAAGAATGATTTAAATTGGAAGAGGGCAGCTTTAGACTAGATAGTAGGAAGAAATTCTTTACTGTGAGGGTGGTGAGGCACTGGAACAGGTTGCCCAGGGAAGTTGTGGGTGCCCCGTCCCTGGACATGTGCAAGGCCAGGCTGGATGAGGCTTTGAGCAACCTGGTCTAGTGGAGGGTGTCCCTGCCCATGGCAGGGGGGTTGGAACTAGGTGATCTCTGAGGTCCCTTCCAACCCAAAGTGTTGTATGATTCTGTAACGAAACCTTCTTGGACTGCACAGCCTGGATGACAAATGAGCAAAAACAGCTCATGTGCAGCCTTGAACTTGGAACCAAAGCTGCAGAGGTGAACAGCAGTTCAGGTTGTTTTCTCTGTTCCCCCTCTTAGTGCTTTGTTTTTTTTTTATTGGCTGTTTTTGAGCAGCTTAATGCTTAGTGTACAGGAATACAGCATCATATTTTGGAAGTTGTTAGATTTGTAGTGACTATGGCAAGCAATTTATGCATGTCATAGTACGATCTGAGTCAACCAGCAGTGGTATCCACAGCTGTTCTTGTTATGATATGCAAACTGGGCACATCATTGACATGAAGCGTATTTTGTCTTGACATTTAAAATGGTTTCATGCTTACATCACAACATAAAAAACTATTTCATGCCTTAACTTAAAGGTGTTCTGGGAAACTAGCTAGTTTGAAGTGTGAGCCTTTAGCACTATTGCAGAACAGTTGAAGCCGATCCAGATTTTTAGCATTATTTACCAGAATTTTTGTATTATTATTGTTTTATTTATAGCTGTGCAGAATCATACAACTAATTCCAGGAAGATGCCCATTCACATTGAACAGAGCAATATCTCCCCATCAATGAGCCAGTTAAAGTTCTGTATTGTTATGAAAACTCTGACTTCTTTGAAAAGTTGTTCTGAAATGTCTAATATTTTGTATGCAGTATGATAGTTTGTGTGCAACAATTTCAAATTGTGTCCTTTTCTAATGTCTTAATTTCATAGGGATATTCTTTTGTTGCACCTTCTATTTTGTTTAAACGCAATGCAGCTATAGTAGATCCTCTTCAGTTTTATATGGGGGATGAGCGGCCCGGAACCACAACTATTGCCAGAAGTGCTATGATGAAGGTAATAATAATATAAAGAGCTGAATTGATTTGCTTAACTTAGAACTGCATATAAATTTCAAAGCAGCTATCACAAGCTAGGCTGCCAATTGCAAAACGGTCATTATTCATTTATCTATTCTCTGTAATGGCTCCTCAGATGATCCAAGCATATAATTTGCATGTGGTACTATTAAAAAGCAGTTGAAGTTTAATCTAAAAAATGAGATGACTGTCTAGTTTTCCAGAAGTCTGACGTATAGTAGAAATAGTAATTTGACTCCTGATAGTTCTTATTCAGCCAACCATTGCCGATATTTTTGAAGCCACTTTAATTATATCAGAATTTCTTCTATGATGTATTTGCTCAAAAGTATGTAAAGTTGTGTGAAGCCTTAGAAGAACACATGCTATTGTGATGTCTTCAAACGAGCACACAGTTTTGTGGATAAATGTATGTACAGCCATCTTTGATCCTGTTTGTCTGAATATTTTGTATCTTAAGCTGCTGTATTAGTAATGATTTATTTAGTGAATATGTTTGTTTACTGTAGTGTGAGATTTAATCTTTGATTGTTAGAATACATCATGCATTTTATTAAACAGAAGTTAAGATTATATTTTATAAAAAAGAGAGCTCTTTTACAATTGTAAATGTAGATAAAAGATTCTCACAAAACTTTACTCTTTGTCTTTGACTGTGTGTACTAAAAGTATTCTGCAGAACTAAATACAGACAGTTTCCTAACAGGACTCTCCATTTTATCATCATTATGAACTGGATCTGAAAGAGAAACCATTGGGAGAAGGAAGTTTTTCCATTTGTCGAAAGTGCTTGCACAAGAAAACTAGCCAAGAGTATGCAGTAAAAATAATTAGCAAAAGGTATAAATATTCTGTAAGACAATAAAAATATTTTCTTTGCTTACTGTCACCAATGGATTAGAATAATGTTTGCTACATTTTTGGAAGTGGAAAATTAACTTCAAAATTATTTCCTATTTGAAGAATTTACAGAAACATATAGTAACCTTATGACCCTTAAAAGATTTTGAGAAACAAAATTCAAACAAGATTCTTGAAACAAAATGTTATTCTTGTTGGAGAGGACACAAGAAGAAACCTAAAGAGTACTTTTCTGGTTCCTAGTTGTATTCTACCCTAATTTCCTCTAATTTTGCTCTTAACCAGATTGAGGTATGAAAAGCTCCTGTCTTAAGACCTAAGTGAACTGAACGTAGGCTTATGCTAGCTCCCTTTTCTAAGCAGCCCAATTGATTGCCTAGGACATTGCTTTTAAGAAGGATCTGTTGTGTGGGTTGCCTCAGATCTAATTGTGTGTGTGTGTGTGTGTGTGTGTGTGTGTGTGTAAAATGGAATTAGACTATGGAGTTGTAAGTTGTATCGTGTTTCCTGGGTGTTCTCTAGAGAACACCACAAAGGAGGTAGCTGACTTGCTTTGTACCTGGGGGCCATCTGGTCCTTTGCCGGACACCCCTGGCAGTTTCTGCCCAGAGAAAAATAGAGAAGAGATTCTTTGAGGGGTAGATGGATTTTTAGCTTCATTTTGCAGTGTTCATTAGTAAGCATGTTCTTAGTGTGTTGTAGAATGCTGTCGAGAAAGGGAAATGTACATGTTCAGCTCTCAGAATAATTCACAGTGATCTCTTCTCCAAGACATTTGGCTGTACCTCTGTTTTTCCAGACTCTAGAAGTAACTGTCCACCAGACTTCAGTGTGTGATCACATGCTTTTTGGATAGGATAGGTTCAAGAATAAGACACCTAAATGTATGTGTCTGAGTCAGTTTTCTGAGATCTGCTACAATTACTGGATGTCTACTCAAAACTATTAGTGGGGTGTACAAAGACAGTCAAGCGACCAGGTTCTCTAGCAGTGGGATTCAGTAACTTAAACATAGGCATCTATGTAGTGCCATTTTAGTATCCGTTGGTGTCCTCTCTGTCCTCCAGTTCCCATCAGTCTTGCGACTACTACTTTTATGTAGATGTCTTTATGACCAATGTCTTCCAGGCTCTCCTATGCTTAGGCCACTGAATCCTACTTATATATGTATTTTATAGTGAATTAGTTCACCCTGTAAGATTCATTAACTAGAATTTCACTCATTATGATGAGACCTTAGACAAGTAGTATGCAATAGACACCTATATTGGGTATTTTAATCTGGAATTCTCTACCTTGTGTCTACATTCAAATTTTTCTTTCTGTGGTGCATGCAGAGCTGCAGATCAGTGCTCCCATCTCATCTTAAGCTAATGCATGTTTTTGTTTCTAGATAACAATAAGCAGACTAGTATTGCCATTCTGATAGAACTAAACTTTTAGGTATTATGTTCCTAAATTATATTACTCACAGGTTCTTTTGCTCTTTCTCCTTCATGTTGGTGGACCAGGCTAAATGAAGGTTTTTGTTCTTTGTTTTCTGTGTTGTGTGTTTTTTTTAGGATGGCGGGCTATGAGGAGACTCGGAGCATGTTTGTGTAGTGTTTAGAGGTAGCAGTAAACCCACACTCTGAATGGCTGGACACAAACCAGCCTTGAATAAGAAATTGCTAAACTGTAAATAATATTGCTTTGAGGACCACACACAGTAACTCTTGCTGAAAGGAAAAGTATAATAGGTTTCTAGTAACTACTTTGCTCAGAGTCAGATAAGTCTCACTCCTACCCATCGAAGGTGTCAAAAAAGTGAATCCTGCACCTAGGCAAACCTTTTCATTTTACTTGAGGTGAAAGCTCAGATAAAGAGTTCCTCTGTGGTGTTGCTTTGTTAGTGGTGCTGGACCTGCCTCCATCTGGTTTTGAGGTTTATCTGTGTGTCTGAAGGCCAAGGAAAGAGTGGAGTCCCGCAAACTTGCTTGAGTAACTGTTTTAGAGCTTCCCGTTTGTTTTTCGTTATATTGTCTGTTTAAAAATGTGAGATGGTAACTGTTTATAGAGGGAAATTCTCAGAAAAGTCCATGCACAAATTTCAAAGGTTTATGTTCATGATAGTGAACCGTTTTCATCTGTTTCCTAGGTCCACCTTCTCGTGATAGTAGTTTAGGGAGGAAGGGCTATCTGAGTCAGTTTTCCAATTTCTTAAGGACCTGAAATCACTTACAGTTTAAACAGCATCATCATCGGAGATGTGGGTGGGATAGCTTAGTTTACTCATTGATTATTTGAAAAGTCTCCAGAAGAACACAATTCTCTTGCACAGAATTCTCATCATGGTTCTGGTCGTAATTAGGAAAAAACCAAAAGCAACCAAAAATTGAAAATGTGTGCTGAGAGAGATTCTATCTGTGTTGTCCATAAGGCTGTTCTCTAAGTCAGTATGGGATTAGCCTTTCTTGGAGGGAGTTTTGGCAAAAATTTTCAGGCATTATTTGCCCAAAATAAATCAATATATTTGCTTAGCGGAAAACAAAATGTTCTGCTCTGTCCCCATTCACATAATTCTTATAATGTTCACCAGGTTCACTTTTTTTTTGGCTATAGATTTCAGTATCTGAAAGAGAATTTGTGCGATGATTTTTGCTCTGGAGGTAGTCTTACCTTTCATTTCAGATTTTTACAGTGGCCTGTTCAGGAGTTCACTTGTATAACCCAGTTTGTATATAGTTGATGTTACTTTTTTTTTTCTTCTCCTAGTAGGAGCTAATAGTTTCCATACAGTTTTTGGAAGTACTTATAAGAATTGAAAAAGACTGGGCCAATAATTTGAGTCTTCAAGACAAAGCTGAACTAAGAAATATTTGTAGAAACAGAAGTGATTCTGTGAAGTGAAGTCAAATTGCCCTGGACTAAGGGAAAGGTTTGTTTTAGATAGAAACTATTCTATAATACTTCAGCTTTTGCTGTAGCAACTTGCAGTTGCGTCAAAAACGTAGTTTTGTGTGTGGTTTTTTTAGTCCGAACTTGGAGGGTTATGTGGAGTGTTTTGCTTTGCTTATTTTGAATGTGCTTTTAATTGTGTTCAAGCAGATGTAATATTAAAAATTCTGGATTGCAAGTAATTAAAAAAAAAAAAAGTGGAACACTTTGAATATGCAATTTACTCTGTAACAGTGCAAAATGACTACTCAATTTTTCCAGAATGGAAGCCAACACCCAGAGAGAAATAACAGCTCTTAAACTCTGCGAAGGACACCCAAATGTAGTGAAGTTACATGAAGTTTATCATGACCAGGTATTTTGAAGAAACTCTAATTGGCACTTGCCAAATACATTGCTGTATCTTTTCTGAATAAATTTTAGGAATTAAAATTGCCTCCCATGGAGGCAACTTTTTTCCTAGGACTTTTGTCTAGACAGTATAGAAGATGAAGCAGAAGTTCTGCATTCAAGGGAACTCTAGCAAATCAAAAAAGTACTTGGAAGAATGAGAGTCCTGGATTGTTTCTGATTCTGTCCTTGTCTACTCTGTTAATTATCATACAATATATTCATGGCCCAGTTTCCGTATCTATGATACTGAGGTACCTAATAACTTTCCCTCAGGGTTGTCATGAATCTTAAAATAGTATTTGTGAAATAATTTTGAAATCTTGCATATGAAGATAACATATCTAGCATTTTCTTCTTACATATTAGTAACTTAAAGGAGGTAGCTAAGCAGCTTGCTAAATTACTAAACATGAAAGTAGAACCTCTCTTTGAAAATATATCAAAATCAGTTTAGGGTTTATTTAAAGATCTTAGTTGTCTTTTTCCTTGGTATAATGCAAGCTCCATAGTGTGTAATAAGCCATAATTCGATCTAACTTGGACGTTGGCCCTGGTTTGAGCTAGGGGTTTGGACCAGATTTTTTGCAGAGGTCCCTTCTGACCTAAACCGCTCTGATTGTAGTCCATGATTTTGTAATGGAACATGGGCTCTCTTGTCTCTCCATGTGTACCAGCCTGTCCCCATCATGAGGTTTATACAAGGACCAGCAGAGTGCTTATGTGAAGCACTTCTAAAATGAACTGAGAGGATGAAAAATCTGTACTGTAATCTTTAATGATAAGGAAACTTTTTTTTTTGCATTTACGTACAGTATGAGTACCTGTGTGTAGAACAGGATACTTTTTTCACTTTCCTTTGAGTAAAATGACTATACTCGGGAATATCTAAAAAAAAAATGTTCTTCAGGTTGTTCTGCAACTGACTGAACAGGCTACTCTCAACCAGCCAAACCATTGTTTTTTCAGTTGTTTCTGGTAGCTCCCAGGTGTTATCTTCCAGATTACTCATGCATAACATTCTGAAGATCAGAACTGATAAGAATTTTCTAGTTTTGACATTTCTGCAGTTTGTCTTAAAAAATGAGAAGTTCCAATTTTTAACTTGCTCTAATATCAGTCTGATCAAATTCTACATTAGTAATCCAACCATAGAGTATTGGGTTGTGGTTTCTGTTGGTGAGCCACAAGAGGTCTTCTAGTGGAGGAAAGTCTCTTTATCCTTTCCAACTTTCCTGTCAGCTGTTTCATCCAATTTCATTTTTTGACCCCTTCCCAGAATGTTGTTGTTTGCTTGCAAATATTACTTTGGTTACTGTCATTCAGGAAAAGGAAATGCTAGAAGCCTTTGCCTGTCTATATTGCCATTTGAGAATGCTAACTTCACTTTCCTGTCCTGAGAAGTCTGCTGTTTAGTGGCAAGACATTTGAATTGCAGTTGTGTGCTCATGTTGTCTAATAATCAAGGAAGTCACTGCTTATTGGTTGTCTTAAAAAGAACTACTATCTAAACAACCATTACTCTTTGATGCTTAGGAAGATGTCTATTGTGATTCTAATGATATCATAGCTTTGGCTATTACTCTGTAGAGAATGAAATCAGAAGAAATTCCAGTTAATCTTTGATTTCACAGCAAAGTTTCAGGCTGCTTTTAAAGGATTTGGTAATGTTAAATGGCTAACTCCTTATGCATATTAGTAGAAATGTATCCCTACATCAGAACAGGCTTTAACGGGAAAAGTCTAGCTTTTTCTAGCTGTATTTGGTGGGTTTTTTTTAAATAAATATGGGTGGACATGGGGGAGACATCAACATTCTTCAGTCTCAGTGAGATTCATGGAAAAAATGTCATTTGAGATGCAATTTGGTGCTTCTTATGAGCCTTCTGAATTCCTATGAGCACCGGCTTTATTTCTTCAAACTTAGGGAACCTATTGGAATAGCACTTAGTTTCTGATAGAATTTAACATTACAAATCAACATGCTAATATCCTGTATTTTTCTTTATCGTTTCAGCTTCACACGTTTTTAGTAATGGAATTGCTGAAGGGAGGAGAATTGCTTGAACGTATTCAGAAGAAGAAACATTTCAGTGAGACTGAAGCTAGTCATATTATGCGCAGACTTGTTTCAGCGGTGAGCCATATGCATGATGTAGGAGTAGTCCATAGAGATCTGAAACCTGAGGTATAGTGACTCGCTTATATATGTTTAGACATTAAGTTATTAAATATCTGGAATCTGATGTATTTCTATTCCTCTAGCTTTTATTACAGCTTTTGCTACTTCTGTATTTTTAATTAAATGGTCTTGCTTTTACTTAGCAAATTCTGTAGGTATTTTTAAAAAGTAACTGTAGGAAACATTTTTAATTTTGTAAGCAATTTACACTCTAACTTGTTCAAAAACATTCTTTGCCTATTTGGGGACAGTTTTTACTAGTGTTAAGTCTATATTGTATGAAACAGTTCACAGGCAGAGCTAGGTTGCTTGAGTACTTTGCCTGTGTATTTCCACCTTTTGTTTGTAATTCCCTTCCTAGAGCTTCTTTTGGAGGTAGCTGCTGTACCCTTGTACTGTCTTCTGTCCCAGTTAAACACAAAATAAATCACAGACTAGTGCAGCCAGCTAATAAAAATGTGTGATTTGAGTTCAATGAGTTTAGTAGTTTCCCCAAAGAAACATTATTTGATATATATTTTTCAATGATTACTTTTCCTGGTATTTTTGTTGTGCAGCAACATCTTGCCTTCCAGACAATTCAGTTTGCTCTGGTAAGGTTGACCACTGGCTTTGTTGTGTTTTCTGGAGCCAATATTTGCTCCTTTTTCTTTGCCAACAATGGGCTTGGATACATGTTAGTTTTCTTTAGCTCAAGAATAGTGTAGATTGATGTTAGTTCCTCCAGTTGCATTGTATTGGTGATTACAGTCACCACACCTAAGGAAATAGCTTCTCCTTTTGTATCTGGAGTTTAAATGATCCACCATTCCTACTGATGTTTCATCCTTTTGTAACATATCTTCTGGTATATTAAAAACTTATTTTTTTATAGTAATTCCAATTCAACAGGTAAAGTAGTCTGCTAGGTGTTGGTATTAAACTGGTTTTGCAAATCAGTCCAAAATATATGCATTTGAAAATGTCTACCTGTACTGGAGTATCTCTACTAAATAACAGTTAAATAGAGGAGCTATTGTGAAATTCTAATGTGTCAGTTGAAAATGTGATTCTGAGAAAAAATTTATCTGCTGACATCATCAAGGAAAGAAAACAGCTTTTGAAACAAGTAATTATTAAAAAGACAAAACCCAAATATCCTGTCTTCCTATTCACATCATTTTGGTCTTATTACCATCTTGAATATGAAGACAATATTCGGTAAAGCCGAGTTTCAGCTGCATCGTGAATTAAGCAGTCTTCACTTCTACATCATGTTCAAGAACAGAAGTCTGGTAAGACCAAGAAATGAAGGGTTAGCGAGTAGCTTGCAGAATGCATTGCCTCCGCAAAGTTGGGCTTAACCAGCCAGTCTCTTTCCTGGCTTGTTGTTTTTTTGGAAGTTACTATTTTAGGTTCAGACATGAACTTAGGATGGGATATGCAGGCTTCCCAATATAGATGAGGTTAGTGCATCTGTATGTAAAAAGGATATATAGGAAATTCTGTTGCTTTTCTAACAATTCCAGTCAGATTTGCTTGATGTTCAACTTTGACATCTAATGTGATACTGATAAATCTGTTTTAAAAAATATGGCTGGTTATGTGCCGTTGAGGGTGAGGCTTTTTTTAATTGCATGGACTGGAAGACTCTTCTGTTTAAGGAATAGTAATTAGATCGCATACATTGCTCTGCAAAATAGAGGAAAAGTACTGTATGGAAGATAGAGAATTCACAGAAATAAAGAATTTGTGTAGCATATGTGAGCATTTGGAGCCTCTCAGAAGAGGATTTAAGATGTGATGATGATGAGAAGTGATGATTGATCTGTTAAAATAGTTTTAAAGACATTAGAGAAAACATACCAAGGCAGAGTTAATGTTGTTTATATAACCTCAAAATATATTTGGAATATAGCTTTAAAAGTGGATATTTGTGAAACATGCTTTATTTACTTAATCAACAAAGTAGTCTGAACCCAGCTTAGGACATGTGCACTGTATCTTTCTATACATAACTAATTTAATTTTTGTCTTAAGAAAGGAGGTCTTTTAAAACCAATGTTACTGCAGTTCTTTATTTGTTGGCTGTATAATGTCACCATAGAAAAAAGATGATTGTATTAACCACCTGTCTTTATTGTATTAGCATTTTTGCTGAAGTTAGACTTCCTTCAGATCCATTTTGCACAACATTTTAATATGGAAACCTGACTTTTTTTTGTTTGTGCATTAAGCTATAACAGCAGTACAGACTGCAAAAATATTGCTTTGTAGCAGCTATTCTCTTTTATACATAATGAATGTTCTCAGGTTCTCCTTATTGATCTGCTTGCAGTCTAGCAATCATTTTTCCCCTTTTTAATGAGTTTGAAATTTTGTCTTCAGCCATTCACCTCTTGTAGGCCTGTAAGACTTCTAACATTGAGACCCTTTCTAGCATTGCATAGATTAAACAGCAAAGGCAACGGCAAAATTTTGCTCTTCTCTCTTCTCTTAGATGTTCAAGGGGGGAGTAGAAATTATTTATAATTCATCTTGGCCTCTGACAGTTCTCCTAAGACTTAGCTTCACTCTTGTAACTTTCTTTTCTTGACAAATATAAATGCTCAGGGAAAAGAAGAACAGATTGTCTTTAACCTTCTTCTGAACTGATAACAACTTGTCTGTCTTCAAGTCCAAGATGGCACATTCCAGTGGAATGGCAGGGGGGTTGGAACTTTGTGATCTTTAAGGTCCCTTCCAACCCAAACCATTCTATGATTCTATGAATTCTCAGGGAGTACTGTATCAAACTTTCTTTACTTTGGTGTAAAGAGTAGGCCGTTGGTTCAAGATTGGGCTGCTATGTGATCTTCAGTGCTTGAATGCCATTGGTCACAGGACAGTTCAAGAAAACATATCAATACTGACTTTGAGATCCATGCCAGACAGCAGTCAGTGCAGCTACTGAGCTATAGGTGCACTTTCTAGTTCATCATGCTTTGTTTTCAAATTATTCTTTTGCATTATTGTGCTTATGCCCATATGCCTTCAGTGTGTTATCACTTGAGGACCAAGACTTCATTCACAAGACAAGACATGCAACAAGAATCCCACAGCCAAGAAAGCTGTCATTTGCAATGTGCCAGAAGGAAGTGGAAGCTCAAGAAAATTTACTTTTGTTTGAGGAAGAAGGCAGTTCTCCATTTATGTTGATGTTGGCTTTTTTTTGTCAGTGTTTCCCAAATTATTTTCCCCACTATTCTCTGCTAAAGACCTATTTTCATTAATAATCTCAGGAAGAACTATCCTGACTTGCAGATATATGGGAGGAAGATAAATACATCACATTTTCTTAAATCCCAGAGTACTGTCTTTTCACTCTTAGGTTTTTTTTCCCCAGTGTCTCCCAGTTCCCCTTTTTTCTAGGTAATGGGAAGTTTTCTGTAGTAATTAATGTAGGAAAAAATCCTATTAAGTATTCTAACCAATTTTCTACCCAGTGCTGGTATTGATTTTGTTTTTGTTTTTCAGAATTTATTGTTTACAGATGAAACTGATAATTCAGAAATAAAAATAATTGATTTTGGCTTTGCTCGCTTAAAACCACCTGATAATCAGCCTCTTAAGACTCCATGTTTTACTCTTCATTATGCTGCCCCAGAGCTCTTGAATCACAATGGTTATGACGAATCTTGTGATCTGTGGAGTTTGGGGGTCATTTTGGTGAGTGATTGAAGTTTTTTATTGTAACTTTATATATATTTACTTTTTGTTAAAATGTAAAGGACTTGACACACACTCAGACTTGAATTGGGTAGGTGCTGAATTCAACTGTGGGGAAAATACTGCTGCACAAATAATAGGTTCCAAAGACAGATGTTTTCCAGGGGTGGAGACTTTTTTCCTGAGCAGTAAATGGAATTCAACATTTCTGGGAATGGAAAAAATACTTGATACAGTCTGGATCTTAAAAATGTATATTCTTGGCAGGAGATTTTATAGTCATTCATATAATCTTCCTACAGTTTCAGTTCAGAGAAGGAATCATCAGCCTTCATTCTGATTTACAGAAAATTAATTTAAATAGATATAAATTGGGTAGAAATACCATTGTGTTTTGTTTCCTGAAACATATGAATCTTTTTTTCTAATAAGGACTTCTGAGAAAGTCTTGCACATTTTAAGTTTTCTATAGTCGTGAAGTTATGCTAGTCAAAGTCTTATTGTATAGCGCTGATTATGCAAATGACAGCACTCCGTATTTAGTAATAAGGTTGTCAATAAATATACTGTATTTGTTAATTCTGCTTTTGTTCTCGTGATAGTATACAATGCTATCAGGACAGGTACCTTTTCAGTCTCAAGACAAAAGTTTAACATGTACCAGTGCATTGGAAATTATGAAGAAAATAAAAAAGGGAGAATTTTCCTTTGAAGGAGAAGCTTGGAAAAATGTTTCTGAAGAGGCTAAAGAGTTAATTCAAGGTGTGTATTACAAATATTTCATGTACATTATACTTTTCTCTCAAAAGATAAAATTTGGAGGACTGTACAATATCTGGATGCTGTGATCAGCATCAGAGTGCCTAACCTGACAGAGTAGTATCCACAACTTGAGCTATGTACTGACCCCTAATACAAGTTACAGGTAGAGGTGGACACGTCAGAATGGTATTACAAATTGCTTGTACACCTAGCAGAGAGCTTTCTAATGTAGTGAGATGCCTATAGAAGGTTAACAAAAGTTAGAAGTAATGGAAGAGCTTCAGAAAAAGTGAAGTCACTCTTAAAACGTATTTAAAAGCAGAGTTTTTCTTCTATGTTATTTTTGCTTTTGTAAGAACACCAGGTTATTAGGTAAATGTTTTTAAAGCTGACCTTTTGCAGAAAATGCGAATATTAATATCATGTTTTCCTCAGGCTGTCCTTCAATGCATGTACCAAGACTACTGTATTTCTGAGCTGCTTCATTCACATTTGCTGTGCTTTGATTCCCCTTAAGCTTTTGAGCATCTAATTATGTTCTCACCATGAGATAGACACCAATCTTAATTCTACTAAGATGAAGTTCTGAATTTCTGTAGAAGCAGGCTTGTAAGGAATTTTTCTGCCAAATGTAGGCATCTCCAGGTTCAGACTTCAGTGGATCATGCAGAAGATCTGAGACTTATTCTTCTGAACTTAATCAGAGACAGGTTTTAAGTGAAGAAATAATTTGATAGTTCTGAGTACGCGTGAAAAGTTAGCAAACAATTAAATAGCAGTTTCTTTCATTTAATTATTCTTTTGGAGAGGAGGATAGTATAACATTGTGTGAGTCTTCTCTAGGATAAATATTGTCATGACTTACTTATCAAAGCAATGCATGAGATTTTCTTAAAAATAATTGCATTTTCTATTAAAAGACAATAGATAGCTCACAATTTAAGTGTAATATATTTCTATTAGGACTTCTAACAGTGGATCCAAACAAAAGGATTAAAATGTCCAGCCTGAGATACAATGAATGGCTTCAGGATGGCAGCCAGCTGTCATCCAACCCTCTAATGACTCCTGATAACTTAGGCTCTTCAGGAGCTGCGGTGCACACATATGTCAAAGCCACTTTTCATGTAAGTTCTAAGAAATCTTGTGTCATGTGGTAAGTTTTGTAATGTGTTAATCTAGATTTTTTTGTATGTTTTCTCTTAATTGGAAATATATTTTTGTCCTTATAATTCAGTGATTGCTTATAGCTGCAATTTTTTCCTCCATACCCAACATCTATGAGTACAGTGGAAACGTGAATGATGAAGCAAGAATAAATTTATTGAAGATATTTATATTACTGGGGTTTGGGGGAGTGAGAGAGCGCTATTCCTGAAATAGCAATGGTAATATTATGTTTCTTAGAGAAATCTATTAAAAGATCCTCAAACTTTTATAAAAATGAAAGAAAAACTTTAACTTAAGTAACTGTTTGACTTTTTGTCCTTACGGTTACAAAATCAACATGAAATTTCTGGAAGATATCTAGTTCATGTTTTTAGTGGGCTTGTTTTTCTGCCATTGTATATTTACTAAAAATGTTTGAATTGCAACTGTATTATCCAAACAAAATGTTGATTCTCATGATTCCTTCTATGAAGAATAAACTGAAATTGAACACATTTGTGCCGAAATACTTGTAGACAGTTATTACCAAGAGGAGAAAAGGGAAGGAATTGTTACTTGGAGGGGTCCTGATAATCCAGTGTAGCTTGAGCTGAAAGAAAAACTGTAATTTAACTAAGTTTAGTTTCTGAAAATATAGTCTTAAATAGGTTTAAGGCATATAAAATACTTTTAAATTAAAAAGAACAAGGTTCGGGAGATGACTAATAATGTTATGCATTGGCTTTTCAATACAAGTATAGGCTAGTAAAGTTATTGTTACAGCTACAATAACAGTTGTTAGGGATCTGTCAAGAGGTTACAGTTTTTCTTATGATTTACCATAAAACATTCATAATAAACTGTGTGCCATAAAATGTTTTAAACCTCTTGAAAAGCTTAGAATTGCATTTTATTTTTAAACAGGCCTTTAACAAGTACAAAAGGGAAGGATTTTGTCTCCAGAATGTTGACAAGGCACCTCTAGCAAAGAGAAGGAAAATGAAAAAAACAAGTACAAGCACAGAGACACGTAGCAGCTCCAGTGAAAGTTCGCATTCTTCTTCCTCTCATTCTCATGGTAAAACTACACCTACAAAGACATTGCAGCCAACAAACCCTACAGACAGCAATAACCCAGAAACCATCTTCCAGTTCTCTGATTGAAAAGCAGAAAATATCCTGTCTTGAAGATTTAAGTGGTTTTAAACTTGGTAGTACCTATATTGTCTTCTCCCACCCTTCCTCCCTGTGGCTTACAGACTGCAGGAATATGTCTGTTGCTTTAGAAATGTATTTCAGTCATACCTTTTCAGCTTTGTGTTTCAATACATTTCTTTTTAGCATTAAGTTTGATATCACTGGATATGGTATAGTACTATTATACAGCCAACATTGTATTCTCTTAGGGCTAAATTACTAGTGTGCAGTCAAGCTCAAGGTAAGGAGCTATGCTGCTCATGGTACAGCTGGGGGGGAAGACTGTTTCTCAGCATCAGAATCTTCCTTCCAGTTTCTTCCCTGCTATTCAAAGAAAGGAATGCTCTGTAACATGCATAGAACTCTTGGATCTTCTGGTTTTACCCAGCTGTGTGAAGAATGTCAGAATTTTATTCTTCATGCATGTAAGGAATCATTGGTACAGTGCACTAAAGCAGTATAGTACTTTAAGGCCTTTTAAATTTGTGGTTACATTCTATCCCATTTATTTGAATTTTAAGAGCAAAATGAAGCATTATGGAACTCTTATGTTCTTTTAAAAAGTAACTCCATATATCTTGTTCTAAACAACTGCGAATATGTCAGTTTTTTTTTTTAATTTATTTAATTTAAAAAAAAATTAGGGTAAAAGATGTCAAGGTGAGGTGTCTAGTACTGTGATACAGTAATTTTTTTCTACTTTTTGAAATTATTGACTTTTAAAATGTTTTACAGATTCTAAAATGTAATGCTGTAAGAGGAAGTGAAATTTCATATTGAATGCCTTGGAAAATGGTCATGTTAAAATATCTATCAAGAGTTAATTATAATTTATATTTTCTTTTTATATTTACACAATAACTTTAAAATACTAGGATTTTTTTAAAGATGCAGAAACTCCAGTTTCAACAGTTGTTATTATAGGGTCCATACAAAATGTATACAAAGTTATTTGAATTTTGCATTGTGCAAATATGGTAGCTTAATAGTGATTGTAAAATATTAGAATATGTTTTCTTTTTTGCACTTTATAACATCAAAAGGAGATGTTTTATAATAAAGTGCACTCAGTTCTCTCTTCTTACAAGGTGCTGAGCACTGCTTTATTGGGTTGAATGACCTGAAATCCACCATATTTGGTGCTTGTGGTCATTGTGAAGGAGAATTCTCTACTTTGCAGGAGTGAATCCCTGTATATTACCCACTGTTTTCATTCCTTACTTTAAACTGCAAAGCTCTTTCTGTCTTGCTTTTACACTGTATATAGCAAATACTAGACCTGGGCACCTTGTGTAGTGTAGGTGTTAACAACTTATGCACTGGGAATACTAAAGGGAAATTATATTGAACACTGTGCTTCACAACTTGTTCACTGTGGTGTTCTACAGTGAAGTATTTCCTACTGTGATAGTATAGTATGTACATAACTGTTTGAAATCATAAATGTGACTTACAGAAACATCAGCATAAACTTTTAAATCAGCATATTTTATAAATTTATGGAGAGCTCTTTTATTGCTCGTATTCTCAAAGACTAATGTTAACTTAAGTGCTAAAGATGACTCTAGTGTTGCAAATGCTTACACTTGTAAGTTTCCACTGAAGTCACAGAGACTCTTTGTGTAAAGATAATCATATTCCTAAATTTGTGTGATGGAAGACTAATTGACTAGAGGATTTTGTTAACAGCTTGCTCTATCTTAAAGTAACCTTAATCCAAACCCTATGCAAAAAAAGGTTATAGGAATTGTTTATATCAGTGGTTTAATTTATGAAATTATATGAGATATCAGTATTGATAAATACAATACATCCGTGTTTACAGGGATTGTGTGTATCAAAACAAGGCTTTGAAGCCCAACATGTTTGTTCTGTGTTTCTTTAATATTAATAATGGCATTCTAAGGTTTTGGAATTGCTCACGTGAAATAGTTTACTACTTTCTTGATGTGAATGTCAACAGTAATTGCAGCATTAATTTCAGGTTGATGTGAATATTGAGATTTGCACTGTTTATGTAGAAGTAGTATATTTAAAGATCAGTATATGTGCTAATAACACAACCAATTTTAAGTGGCCGATGTCAAAATATTGAAAAATAATTGTCAATGTACTATATTCAGGTTTGCTTTCTGAATGCTCTCTTTGAAAGTAATCTCAATAGTGAACATGGCTCATTTGTAAAAGAATACTTTCCCTCTCCAAAAATAAACTTGCTGTAAATACAACAAACAATCCACCATTAATACTTCTTATGTAGACAGTACAAGTAAACTGGGAGGTTGGAGAACAGGTTGCTTGTAAAGTTTACACTTTGAGGAGTTCTTGGAATTTGTCAGGGTGAGGACAATAAAAACACCATTTTTGGTTTGACTTCATTTAAGTGTAAGAAACTTTTGGATACCAGGTGGATTTGGAATATTGTGACCCAATGGAAATAACTTCTTAAAGTTAGGAAGACAGTACATTTTTTTCCCTGTTGGGAAATTTAAACTATTGTTTGACAAACTGATGAAACAAGAAAGAATAATGCTTGCACAAGATACTAAATAGCTGTATTGTCAGAAATTTTTTCATACAGGTTTTGAGAGGCTGTTGAGAGACTAAAATTGTTAGAATACATCATTTGTATCAAAGACAACTTTTATAGGGTAGTATTTATGTGTCCTCTTTGTTCTCTAACAGTAGTTATTAAATACAAATTTTTAAACTATAATTATTTTTGGCAGGGGTAAGTACATCTAGATGTCACCTTGCATTTGCTTTGAACCAGTTACCTTAGGTAGCTGAAATGTTTATCACCTCTGACTTTCTGCTGCCTCCAGGTAACAGAGTTCTTGAGGTGTTTGACTCTAAGCTGTCTGAATTTTTAGATTAGCGTCTTTATACAAATAACTGCTTATCTCCATTCACGTTGATAAAACTGCAGTTGCAAACTAGGCAGCTCAAGAACAGGTTCATTTCTTATTCAGATTTGCCTGCAGGAGAGTAGTTACTCTTGGCAGAACGATGTTGTCTCAGCTTAATCTGTTGCCCAGCGTGGTGCTGTTGGTCATATAAAGATGATGGGCCAAATTTTTCGTCTCATACTGCTATTTCAAATCTGAAGTGTACAAGCCAATCTTCATTAGTACTATAAATACTTTATATTGCCTTGGTAAAGAGGTCTTAGACTGTAAATTATGTTTATACTCAAATTAAGATTCCTTCACAGTGCTGCTATGTGTTAAGCAACTTTAATGTCTAGTAATGATATCTCTCTACTGTGAGAAATGTAATGCAGTCACCAATATTGTGGTTAGATTTGTTTGAAAAATCAAATTTCTTATAAGTAAAGATTTGAATAACTAGTGTGGTTATTAATCTAATCTTTAAAGTACTTGATATTCTCTAAAGCTATTTCTTTTTAATACTTTTAGAAACAGAAATATCAGTAATTAAGAGGTAATTCTGCTAAAGGATTTAGAGGAGTACAAAGGAAGTAACATGACTTACTGTTCCTCTGGCTTAATGAAACTGCTAGACTCTTATATAAGGAAAATCAGCTGAAACATTTATTGTTTCTTAATAGAAGGGTCCTTGCATTTGGCATATGTATTGTTTACTGCTACAAAAAAAACTTTACTAAAATGCTTTATTAAACAGTTTCAATGGGGTTACATCAATACACAGTATTGCATCAGAAGGGATTGAAGCTTCAAGCTGGCATTGCTGATGTACGTATTTTCTCAGCCCTTTTCCGTGGCTGCTTTTCTGAACAAGGTAATGATACTGCACAGCCATGTTCCCTAGCTCTCATCCAGGAACAGAATAATTCTTGGCAGAAAATATGCATAGAATTATGATGTATGCTTATAGGTTATGATGAAGTTTTGCACAAGTGTCTTACATTTTTATTATGTGCATGTATGTAGATACATGCTGTATTGCACGTCGAGGCCTCAATTTAAAGTCATATGTCTTGTTTAAGAGAACCTGTACTTAAAAACGAGTTCTCAACTTACACAGATTCAGAGGACCTGACAAGGTGCTACCACAGAAGAGGAAGAAGGTTATTGGAAGTCAGAGATGAGAGGCTTTGGGGAAGATGTTTTCAGGGGTATGTTTCTCCCCTTGCTGTCTCCATGTGCGTGTAATGTTCACTGACACTGAACTGCAAGCTTTTATGACATTTATCCAGCATAAACACATTTCCTAAGCCTGCAGGTCTGTGAGTATGTGTGTGTGTCTACACACGTATGTGCATCTTTATATGACATTTTGGTCTTCAGTTGGAATTTTTTGTTATTTCTCAAGTATTGTTCCAGATGTTTTTACCAAGTTGTTGGTCTTCATTCTTTTCCCCCATATATGACAGGCTTTCTCAGCACCAGTTTTTACGTTGGGAAACTTGATATTGCCTTCCTTTAGCAGAGATGGTTGGCTGAATACTCCGGACTGAGAGAACAGGAAATAACATGGCCGTTTCTGCTGTGAAGAGATAAAAGTGCTTTGATCTTTGTCTACCTGTGAGAAACACTTCTCAGTTTGCTGCTTTGACCCACAGGGCACTAGATTCTGTGAAAACTAAGAAATGCAGAGCTGTTGGCTAGCTTTCGCCTGGCATCCCGCATTTTTATGTATTGCTAGATCAATAGATTTTTGGATGTTCGGAACACCTATGTAGAAAAGAAACCTGAAGATGATTCCTGTTGTCTGCACTAGTAAATAAAGTAATGCTTTCAATTACATGGACCAGCTGGAACAGTCTTGTTTGTTATACCCGGAAGCAGCAAGAGTGGAAAAATGTAAGATACCTACAATAATGTAAATTTGAAGAAAACTTGTGTATTTTGACCGCCTTTGTATTTTGCATGGTGGAAAGAAGTCTGCAACTGCCTGGGAATCAATGGTAAGTGTTTAGGTAGATGACATTGTGTAGGCTGGTCTGACAGCTTACTGTCACCCACAGGGTCTTTCCTGATCTTTTCATCTGGCCACATGCTTTACACTTTTTTTGTTCTGGTGTTTTTATCACCTCTCAGCCAGCAGAGATATGGGGAAATGAGTGTTCTATTAAGTTAGTTAAGGCATTTTGGTTAACACTGGATTAATTGATTTCTTAGTCAATCCAAAGTAAAAGTAGTAATGAAGCACAGCGAAACCTACTACGCTATAATACTTTGGTTTTTGAAAACTAATACTTCATTCATACTAACACAAAAATCACTTTTTAAAATTGGCAACCAATCTGGCTGTATTCACAAAATTCGTGCAGAAGTCTGCTAACATCCTTTGAAATGCTAACTATAAAGCAGAGAAGTACAGAACTCTTCTTTAATGGTTCATGAGCCGTTCACAAACCTATTATAGATGAAACTGCAAAGTGATTGCAAACTTGCTGCATTTTGCTTAATACAAGGATAATTTTACTTTGTCAACGAATCAAGCTTCGAATCTTAAAATTGGCATCTCATTTATGTTAATCTGATTTTTCCTTAGGACTTCTTTTGAAATATGTAATTGTCTTAGTATGATTGTGAGCAAAGGTTTATTTTCATAAGTAAAAGAAAATCTAAGGATTTAGGCTAAGGCCTTGTGAATAACTAAAAGAAGTCTACTGGGAAAGGTAGTCACTATCTTTAGCTAGTTCAGTTCAAAATGAATGTATATATTACTGATATGTGCTGATATAATTACATCTACCCACGTACATTTTACATCAGTTATGGGTGTGATTTTGTGTGACACATTCAGCTATGCTAAGAAAGCTTTGAAGTGTAAACTAGTATTTGGAATTACAGCAAAGTGAGAAGAAAGGGGGTGAAGTTGTACTTAAGACAATGTGAAGAGGCGACAATACTCAAGGTTCGTCTCCACGTTACACTGACAAGAAGTGACTAGGTGATGGCATCGTTGTACTGTCTGTGGAAGCTTACTCATTAATAACAGTATGTATCTTTTTTTTCTTTAAAATTGATATACAGTGGAGAAGAGAAACTAAATTAATTCACAAAAGCAGCAAGTACCTCAAAGCTTTTCTCAGATGTCTCCTTAATGTGTTCTCATGCTTTAAATATGTAGCTCAGCTGTACCTAAGTTGCTCTGAAGCTATGCTTACTTGAGGGAATAGGGTCCCTCTGTCTGACAGTGCATTCATCATACAGTGATTGTACAGATTAGAACTCAAGGTGCTATATCCTTGCTGCTTTTAAGTTCAAGTGTTAACACTATTCTACTTAATATGTATCATCATATTCAGTCTATTCATATACAGCCCTGGCAAGTCAGTTCAATTTTAAAGCTGTCAGATTAAAAGGAAAACTAGAGATCTAATTCAACACCAAAGTGAGAACAGGCCTTTAATCTTAACTTATATCTGGATTACAAAAATGAATAAACAAGTCTCTAAGACAGATTGACAGTATTTGAGCTATTACTGATCTCCAGCACTGTCAGGAGCTTGTTTTTGCAGAAAAAAGTATGAATGTCTGTATGTTTAAGTCCTGTGGTGTAATGATATCAGTATACCTAAAGAATCCCACGTTCTTCTAGCAGACATTTGGGTTAAGTAGGTTATGCAGCTTTTGTTTGTGGGTTTTATTGTTGTTGTTATTATTATTATTATTATTGTTAAATTTTACTCCTTATATTGCATACTTCTGTTCCTTTCCTGAGCTTTCTATTTATGTTAACCCTCTTATCCCTTTGATTTCTCTAGTCTTTCTGCTTGTCCTGAAAGGCAATGCATGATCTTCCTGCCTAAAAAGAACTGTACAGTAAAATGTCCAATATATAGAAGGAATAAAAATATGAAGGAAGGCTATGCAACAAACCCTTCCCTTTATCAGAAGTGTAGAAATCTCTAGCTTAAAATATACTGGGCAATGAGTAGGTGTCTTACTCTTCAGACAAGTGTTATATTTGATAAATGGACTCAATAGTGTCAGAAGTACAAAAAGAACAATTTTTAAAGTACAAAAGCAGGTTTTGGTTTTTTTGAGTTTTTTGTTTTGGTTTGGTTTTTGTGGGGGTTTTTTGTTTTTGTTTTCTTTTTTGAGAATGCAAACCAAAAGGTACGAGCTCAAATAGCACCTTCAAACTTGGATCTAAACATACTCTGAACAACAGGTGTCAGATCTAGCTGGGTGGTTTGCCTTTTACACTTTGAATTTGGTTTATATTAGAAGCATGCAGAAGAAATCTGCTTTGTCGTACAGATGTGGAACTTCAGATTTTCAAGAACCTGTACTTGGACCCAGCAGGAGCACTAAGAGGCTTAAAACTGGCATTTTTTCTCCAAAATTTTTTCTCATGAATCCTCTTTTGAACTGAAGATAGATAAAGCCCACAGAACAATAGTTCACGTGTCCCCAGCCAACTGTAGTCACAGTAACATCATTGCTTTCTACTCTAGTTTTTATCAAGCAGCTAAAAAAACCACATATGTTCTGTTGTTGCCTGGTTTGTGCTGATAGGTAGAATGATCTCCAGGGCAGCGAAGCAGACTCTAAATGATCCGTTCTGTGGTTTCAGGCAAATGCTAGACCTCTTGGAGACTTCTTTAATAATGTTATTGGGTTTTAAATAAACTGCGTCTCAGTCCTAATCTTCCCTGGAAACATCTAGTTGATCTTCTCATAGAAAGGAGCTATGACATAGCAGAGTATGTGAAGAGGAAAAAATTTAATTTCCAGAGAATCTCAGAATTCTGACACAAGCAGGTTTTGTCTTTCTGACAATGAGAGCAAATGATAAGCAATAAAATTCTGAAAGGTTGCATAGGGACAGATAAAGTAAGTAGCTGTGTATAAAGCCAACTGAATATTGCAAGAACATAAGAAATGTTCTACTGAGTCAAACCAGTGAGACCCAAAATGCATGCAACATTCAAGATGCTGGTGTGCCATGGCTTACAGGGTGGCAGAATGATGCCCATTGCTTTGTTCTCAGTTGCCTTCCTAGTGGTGCCTGGTGTTTTGTAGGCTGCCACTGCACAATGCAACAAGGATTTTGGGGAATTGTGTGTGATTTTGTGTCTGATGTTCTGTGTAGAATGGGGTATCAAATGTAAATCAGTCTTCTGTAGAGCAAATAACTAGTGTTTTATTAATTCATGCTATCTGAAAAGCATCTAGTCTTGTTTTGGAGACATCAAGACTTGAAGAATCCACAGTCTCTTTGGTCTTTGACCAAATAGTTAATTATCCTGATAGCTTTTAAAAATATCTAATTTCCTATATAAATTTGTCACAGGTCTCTCCAGCTTTTTTTTCTCTATTAATCTATTTGTAAATGCTGTTTTCTTTGCATGAAGTTTAATTTCCAAAACTTAATGCCAATATTCTGTTGGTTCTGTCAATGATGATGGCAGAGATAGACTGTTGATTAGCTGATTCTCTCAACTCGTATTTTCTGCGCAGAAATAGCAGCTAGCACTCTTCTTACTGGGTTGACATTTTGCCAGTTCTTAATGCTTCTGCCCATTTGGAGTACAGGTCTCTTGGGAATTTTCCCCAGCTGATCCTAGGAAGTCATCTTCTCCCCTCTCTGCTAAAGACCTTGCTTTTGGAACATCGTTATGTAACCTTGTATGCATATTTCTTGGTTTTTCTCTTAAGGTCACATCAGGCTAGGCAGGCTATATGCTACCATTGTCTTCTGCCTTCCTTTGGCACATAAGCACAAGCCCAGTGTCACTCATGCCTCTGGCATTCCATTAGCTACTCAGAGGGACATGGTGAGACTGAAGGGGGCAATCCTTTGTTTTAGAACTATTGTGTAGTAATTCTGGATATACTGATTTTTAAGACTTCTCTCCAATTATTAATGTTATTGAATAAATCTAACTTAAATGCATGATTTTCATTCTTTCCAAACATAGAATAAAACTAGTTGCTGAAGACTCCTTTATACCGCAAACATTTCTCTTACCTTTGGATAGTAATGAACTGATCAGTTTGCTAGAATTTTTTCATTCTCTTTATCCTTAGCAGCTCCTGTTCTCTATGGATTCCTCTAATGTATTTTTTCTTACCCATTTGTTGAAGTACTAACAAGATAAAGCAATTTCTGTTAATGCTTTAAACCGTTACTGGTTTACAACTTTCAGAAATTATATGTAGGTTTTGACTCCCTCTGGTGGTCTGACAATGTAGTTGGCAAGTTGTTTAACTGCTAATACTGATGGTGACATGGAGAATGTTTTAATACAGTATGACACTGTAGGTGCTTCAAATTTAACCATCATTGTTTGTCCCAGATGCACTTAGCAATGGGGGAAATATTGATATTTATTAGTAGTACAAATAGTTTTTATAACTAATGAGTAGCTAGGAACATTATAAAAAAGGAAAAAGTGAAAGTTCAAGGCTTTTCTTCTATGTGACCATGGAATTTATTGAAAGAGATTGAACTTTGCAACTGAAGAAGTGTAACTCAACTGCTGCACTCTGCTGTATCAGTAAATTCAATATGAGAAACACTTGATCTTCATCTTCCCTTAAGTGGTCACAGAAGTGTAGTTCGAAATGGCAGTTATGTGAAGACAGAGATTCCTGTGTAGAGAGAAACTGACCTGGGAATTAAACCTAAGTATGATTTTAGCCAATAATGTAATGAAATCAAACAACTGTACTACAGAGAGAAGATCTGCCACTGTTGCTTTGCTAGCTGAAGAGACTTTATTCATATTTAAGAAGAGGTTTCTATTTACTAAAGTCTAGTTTTATAATTTCCTAATGTAGAATCATAGAATGGTTTAGGTTAGAAAGGACCTTAAAGAACATGTAGTACCAACCCCCCTGCCATGGGCAGGGACACCCTCTACTAGACCAGGTTGCCCAAAGCCTCATCCAGCCTGGCCTTGAACACCTCCAGGGATGGGGCATCCACAACTTCCCTGGGCAACCTGTTCCTGTGCCTCACCACCCTCACACTAAAGAATTTCTTCCTAATATCTAGTCTGAATCTGCCCTTTTTCATCTTTAAACCCTTATTCCTTATCCTGTCACTACCCTCCCTGATGAAGAGTCCCTCCCCATCTCTCCTGTAGCCCCCTTCAGGTACTGGAAGGCTGCTATAAGCTCTCCCTGGAGCCTTCTCTTCTCCAGGCTGAACAACCCCAACTCTCTCAACCTGTCCTCATATGAGAGCTGCTCCAGCCCTCTGATCACTTTTGTGGCCCTCCTCTGCACCTGCTCCAACAGGTCCATGTCCTCCTTATGTTGGGGGCCCCAGAGCTGAACCCAGTACTCTGGAGTCTCATGAGAGCAGAGTAGAGGGGGAGAATCACCTCCCTCAGCCTGCTGGTCACGCTTCTTTTGATGCAGCCCAGGACACGGTTGGCTTTCTGGGCTGCAAGCACACACTGCTGGGTCATGTTAAGCTTCTCATTCACCAGCCACCCCTAAGTCCTTCTCCTCATAGCTGCGCTCTATCCATTCTGCTCCCAGCCTGTATTTTTGCCTGGGATTGCCCTGACCCATGTGCAGGACCTTGCACTTGGCCTTGTTGGACTTCACAAGGTTTGCACAGGCTCACCTGTCAAGCCTGTCAAGGTCCCTCTGGATGTCATCCCTTCCCTCCATGGTCTTGACCGTACCACACAGCTTGGTGTCATCGGCAAACTTGCTGAGGGTGCACTCAATCCCACTGTCCATGTGTCTGACAAAGATGTTTAACAACACTTGTCCCAGTACTGACCCCTGCGGAACACCACTTGTCACTGGTCTCCACTTGGGCATCGAGCCATTGGCCACAACTCTTTGAGTGTGGTCAATGCAATAAATATTTTATTTTTACCCTTAAGAAATAGTTAAAAATGGTACATGGCTTATTTTCTGTGCTGGATAGAACAAAAATAACTGAAAAGTAGTGGGATAATTGGTGTGTGATTACATTTTTCTAAAAATTTTTTTAAAAAATCCAGAATAGTTATTTTCTGGCCACTTCTTGAATAAATGAGTCAGAAGAATAGGAAATTCGATTTGTCTAGGAAGATGTGGGTTTTTTGAGTTCAAGCGAGAGATTAAGGTACAATCTGGGTCACATCTAGAATTTAGCTGGACTGTCTGTGTCAGTTTTGTTATTGTGTGAAGACAGTGTAGAGTCTCTTTTTACCTACTGCCCTATGAGCATCGCTGTGTGGGACAACAGTTTAAAATACAGCAGGGAAGAGGCTTCTTGTGGGTGTAACACAACAGGAGACCCATGATTAGACCTTACCTTGGCTCTTCCCTGAACTTAAAAGTAGCCAAAGCCTTCATTTTGAATCCTTAGACCTTTGAACAAGGCTGAGAAGTTTTACACTGGAGCAACAAACCTGAGAAACAGCAAACTGTGGTATTTTTGTTTCTGTTTTGCTTCCTTGTTAGTTACTGCATGTTAATGTAGGATAGCAACTTCACTGGTAATATAGCTTTGTGAAAATACAGTTGTGGAACAAGTAGCAATTCAGATATAAATACATCTATTCAGCTTGTAAACACCAGAGAAGTGGTTTTTTTTCTTTTAATTCTGGGAGGTGACATTCCCCCCCCCCCCCATTAATTTGTGATGTGGAGGATATTTTCAGGAACAGTATGACAGGTTTAAAATGCAGTACGAAGCATTGGGGTGAAATGGTATGATTTTAATATCTATTGCCAGTTGAGTGATACTCTGTTGCCCTTTCATTGGCAAGGCCAGTTCCCATTTACCATGAATGGGCTTGGAAAAGATCTTGTGTGGAGTCTCACTTTATCGTTTGTAGCACAGTTAGTAATTAAACTTCAGATTCAGCAATGATTGTTAGTACTGTCATTTGTTAAAGACTAAGAATGAACATAAGGGGATTTGATGCAATAGGGGAAAGTAAGTATTTGCCTGATTGCACAGGCATATATTCCTTTTTAAGTATTGTTGCTGGCAATAAGCCCCACACCACTGCTTGCTCACTCTCCCCCCTCTGTGGTGGTAGGGGAGAAAAATCAGAAGAGTAAAAGTGAGAAAACTCGTGGGTTGAGATAAAAACAGTTTAATAGGGAAAGCAAAAGCCATGCAAGCAGAGCAAAAGAAGGAATTCATTCACTACTTCCTATGGGCAGGCAGGTGTTCAGCCATCCCCAGGAAAACAGGGCTCCATCACGCATAACGGTTACTTGGGAAGACAAATGCCATCACTCTGAACAAATGCCGCCTTCTTCCCCCAACGTCATATGCTGAGCATGACATCGTATGGTATGGAATATCCCTTTGGTCAGTTGGAGTCAGCTGTCCCAGCTGTGTCACCTCCCAACTTCCTGCCCACCCCCAGCGCCCTTGCTGGTGGGGTGGGGTGAGAAGCAGAAAAGGCCTTGATCCTGCGTGAGCACTGCTCAGCAATAAGGAAAACATCCCTCTGATATCAACGCTGTTTCCAGCACAAATCCAAAACATAGCCGCACACTAGCTGCTGTGAAGAAAATTAACTGTGTCCCAGCCAAACCAGCACAAGTATTAATTGTACTGCACGTTATCTGAGAAGTGCAGTATGCATTGAATGAGTTTGAATACAACAAACTACAAAGTCAAAAGTCTATTGTGAAGGAAAAAAAAAAAAGCTTTCCAGGTTCCTAGGTTTTCTTGAATTCTTTTGCGTATGATTTTAAGTTTCAAAAAGCAGTAAGGGCTTAATGGTGTACAAAGTAATGTAATTTCAGAGATGTAACTATTTTACCTTTAAGAAAATAAAGTAATCTGAGTATAGAACATTGAAATGTTTAGATATTTTGAAGAAGCATGTTTCACTTAATATATGACTATATTCCCGCTATGAGGCGAGGGTGGCAGGTTTTGTAATGTGCATGTTATCAAACCTGATTTTTCAGATGCTGTTCAGTCTAATTTTACTTCCCTTTAAAATGCATTTTGATACTCTCCAAAATGAACCAAGTGTCACTGTGAAATTATTTTCTCTAACAATTTTCACATGGACCATTCTAAATTTTATAAATATTATGGGCTTCAGTAGGACTGGAGAACTCTGCAGTTACCTTGTTTCACTAACAGTGTTATGCTAACTGAAACAGGATATTTACATTCCAGTGCAATTTTTGCCTCTGTAATGCTTATGAGTTGTGCTCTTCACGGTGTAGAAACTACTTCTCACATTAACACATTTTGGACTGAGAATTTTTGCATTTCACATTTGAGAAGATGTCAGGCAGTAGTAGGATGTGAATATGATTTCTTTAAAATACAAATAATATTTGAGCTGCATCACTGATCACTTGCAATGGAATGCATTTAATGTCTTAATAGACATTAAAATGTTGATTTGAATTGAAGGATAAGAAAATGGTAAAATAAGGATTTTTTTCTGAGGAAAAGCTTCTTATTTAGTATTGACCTTTTAATTCTCTTTTACACTGTGGAGATAAAATAAGGAGTTTTGTGCTGTTTTCTGTTAACATTATATTTCCCTTGAAATTGTCATCTTTCCGTGATGTATGCTATAGAAACTCTGAGGAAGAAAATAGTTTCAATAATCATCACTTTGATTAGCAGCTTCAGAGAAACTCTACTTGGAAAAAACCCAAATCACTAGTCAGCATGCCAGACTAAAACCAGAGTAGTAAGTGAACTTACATGTTAAACACTTCTTCTGTAAATAATGAAACAACACTTGCTGTTAAGCGTGGATAGCTTTTGACACAAACTGGATGTTAAGCTTTGAGTAGCCTGTTCTCTTAAGGCCCTCCATATCAGTGAACTGACTTTAGCAAAGCTGTCATGAAAATGTTGGCTTGAACTATGTTTTTTTTTTAAGAATAAAGAAAAGCTAGAACAAAGGTGAGGTTTGGTTCCTCCCGTGCCACTTCAGCAGTGAATAGTATTTGCTTAAAAAGCCAGAAACTTGGTCTAGAATAAAACCCAGTGATCTTGTAAGTTTGCTTGCATTTTTTTTTTCACTCATGTGAGTTCCTAGCATTTTATTTAAATATGTTGCCTTTAAAAATGAAAGTACTATTTGAATTGTTTTTTTTTAATTCCTTGTTAAGGAATGTTTAATGTCTTAGTGCAGAGTAAAATGTTACTTTATGTAAGTCAGTTTATGTTCTCTGTAACTTTTATATTTTTAGCAGTTTAAACCCCCATCACTTCTGTTTCTCATAGTTCTATATGGACTAGTAGTGCAGAAAATTTCTTTATCAGCTTTACTTTCAGATTACCATAAGTATCAGGCTACTGTATCAGTGTGTTCCTGTGTACTGGAATTTACTGGTTCTTCATACCAAGCTCATGAAATTGCGCTGAACAATCCATTATTTCTTTTATTGGATTGGGAGAGGTGGCATAAGGCAAAATGGTAGACCAATACATCTTAGTTACTTTTCCTGCATTTTAATTTGTGACTGTTTTCAGAAAACAGTTATCTTTCTATATCTTCTAGCCAGCCAGCTACCTCACCTTACAAGCAGACTTCCTGTTTCTAGCAAAGTGTGTGCTTCAGTCTCTACTAACAGTTTACTAAATAGGCCATTTCCAGAAACCAACATTTTGTTTCAGTTTGAAAAAAAATGTGGCAGTTGCCAAAATATGCAAGATCGGACTTCTTTTCTATATCACTTTTATGCTATTCATTCCAGATCCATTACGGCAGATGATTATGGGTCATCTACAACAGAATCTTCTCAGAGCAGTCTAAGGTATATGGAAGTTTTGATAATATTAAAGCAGATCTCGTAATTGTTCTGATGCATTTCAAAATACGCTAATTCCTTTTGCATAGATGTCTCGCTTCATAAATAGTAGCTGTTAGATAATCAGCCTGATGAACTGTTATGTAAATATTTTAATACTATTCTTTTGCTGGTAATTTTTACTGAAATGATGTGATCACTGCTAACAAAATGTGTTAAAATTATTGTGAATAAATATGAATAATTATCATAAGCAAATTAAGTGTTTTCAAAAGTTGAAAAATGTTTCCATAGTCTTATTTGTAAAAGAACTAGTAGTTATGATATCAAAGATTTTGATTTTGTTCCTTTCCTGTCTCATTCTTAATTTAATCTTCTTATCTCTTCAGTAAAACACCATGCTATAATCAGTTTAATGTTCTCTGCATCTTCTGAAATCTCGCATAAGTAAAATATGCGTTATCACATATTTTTCTGTTGTTTTTGTTACAGATTAACTCCTTTCTGCTCCTGCAGCACTCCATTGTATTTCTTAAACAGTTATGTTCTGCTACTGTTTGTATTTCACTTTTTAAAATTTGAAGTGAACTTTGTTTGAAATTGGACTGTAACCTGAAAGTGCTATAACAACTTGGTAAAAAGGCAGACTATGATATCTGAAAGAATAATAGCACAAGATTCAATAGCACTGGGAATGAAAAGTAAATTAGATGAAACACTGAGAAAGACATCTGATACCTGTCATAGAGTTGCCATAGCTGTGATGGTCTAACAATGGGAGCAAAGGAAGGTTTGTAGGAAGTGGATATTTATTACATTGAGGATGCAGCTGGGGAACACACGGACAAGCTTTTAGTCACAGAAGCCTGGGTCTGTTCCTGATCAATTAATGATTCGATGACAATTGTTGATCTCCCGTTTTTAAAAAAGATTAATGCTTTTTCTGATATTTCAGCTGATGATCAAAACCAAGCATAACTTCAGAAAGCACCTGTTCCTAGTATGTGACACACACACACGCACTAACTAAAAGTTGTTTAGAAATTCTGTTACGTGTATGACTCTACCAATGCCCGTAGGCATGTCATGTTTATATTTTACATAATATAACAGCATTTAACATTATATAACATTATATTTAACAACATTATATAACATTATATTTAACAGTATATAACAGCACATAAAGGTGACTGGTGATAGTGTTGTTCCCCAAGAGTTTTAAGATCGTAACTCAGAAGGTTTAGGGAATAAGATATATACTTAACAGTTATGAGTCAATGAATGATTGACTTGTCTCAGGCTGGTAATGTTATGTTTGTCCAAATCTGACTTCTGAGTTTGGATCTTGACATTTCTGAAGACTAAAGTGCGCTAGAACCAGGGGAGTGCAATACCTGTAACAGCAATAATAACATCCATCCTCGCTTTTGAATCTTCAAACCAGCAGAGAGTCATTCTCACCAACTCTGCCACCCACCTCTCTTGGTCTTACTGACTTCTCCTTTCTGGGGATAAAGAGCATTGATTATACACATCTGCACTCTAACCCAAGGATTCAGATTGTGTCTAATGTAGCAGATTCCACTGCATCTCTGCAAAACCTGTTCTCTTATTGGGCTGTATCCTTATTTTGGGAAAAGTGAATAGCTATTTGTGAGATTTTTCTTCAACCCAGTCTTGGCCTTTTTGCTATGTTTTGAAGTGAAGAACCCGTGATGGTAGTTGTTTTCTGAGGTGTATGAGGGTTTGTGGAACTGGTGTGTCACATATATGGGATATAGCATTTGATAAAGTTATGTGATATTTATCGAAAGGGGTTCAGCTAGTATTTTTCTTCCGTGCAAATGTTGGAAATGCATTTACTAGGGAATAATCTCTACACAGTGCAGGTTAACTAAGGGGCTGGGGGGTCACACCTCTGAACGGAGTGCAGGCCCTAGAGCCGGCCTGCTCTCAAGGTCGGGGAAGAGGCGAACGTTAACGGGCCGAACCCATTGTGTGTTACATATTGTTACAAGGGTCGCAGGCAGGGCCCTGGTCTCTGTTCATCAGTAGCCTGTGTAAGAATGAGATTACAAAAATTTCCAGTTTTTTTCCTCCATGTGTAGTTGGGCAAACCGCTTTAAAGGAGCAGTTCCTGGCCCTGGCCCTCGGAGCCCGGCTGTACCGGCGGCACCTTCAGCAGCGGCGGTGTCTCGACAGGAGCCTCCGTCCCTCTGCTCCGGCTGCCAGGGCAGCACGCACGGGGCGGGAATGGCCGCCCGGCAGCGCCGGGACGCGATCCGCGCGGCCTCAGCCCCGCCCCCGCCGCCTGGCCCTGCCCCGCGCCGTGCCGCCGCTGCCCGGCAGGTGGCGCCGCTCCCGCCGCAGCTCTCAAGTGCCGCTGCTCCAGTGGCCGCCGCTGCCGCCGCCCAGGCGCCCGGTGCCACCTCCTCCGACCTATCCCCGCCTCCGCCTTCCCGCCGCGCCGGCCCCTTCCCCCACCGGCGCCCTTCGGCCCGGCCCGGCCATGGCCACCAAGAAGGCGGGCTCGCGGCTGGAGACGGAGATCGAGCGGTGCCGCTCGGAGTGCCAGTGGGAGCGGATCCCCGAGCTCGTCAAACAGCTCTCGGCCAAGCTCATCGCTAACGGTGCGGCGCAGGGCGGGAGGCGGCAGGCCGCGGCGGGGGGGCGGCCGGCGGGGCTCCGGGACGCCGGGCCCGGCAGGTGCAGCCGGGTGGGCCGGCCTGAGGGGCCTGCGGGCCGCCCAGCGGTGCACGGGGAGGCGGCGGGGCGGGGGGCAGCTGGAGAGGCGGGAGCGGGTCGGGGCGGCCGGGCCGGCGCGGCCCCGGGGAACTCGAAAGGGGAGGTGGGAGCTGCCGGGGGCTCCCGGGGCCTGGCGGCGGCGCCTCGGGGATCGCCCCCGGGCGGTGGGCGCTGGAGGGCGGGAGGCCACGCTTCGCCTGGCCGGCAGCGCAGCCCGGGGGGTTTGCGTCCCAAACTGCTGAGCAGTGTGATGGGGAGCGGGAGGGCTGCGGTTTCGCAGGCAGGCGTGCTGACAGCGTGCCTAGAGCCCTCAATGTCCGGCTGCCTTCTGCGTGCAGCCCGAGTAGTCTGTACGCAGCCTGTCGCACGGAGGCTCTGTCCTTTTTCTTATAAACGTGCCTCAGCAATGCAGTGCAGCTTCATTTGTTTTCTTATGAAAGCTGTGACTGATTTGCTTGGTTTCTTATTGCTGTCACAAACTTTAAAATGTTTAGCTGAAGAAGGTGAAAAGCACTGCTTCCTTCTGAGGTACAGAAGTGCCTGATGAACAAGGGGGATGCAGGAAAGTTCTTCTCTTTGGCAGGGATTCCTGGGCTGGCTTCATTCTGTGTGTGAGAAAAGACATGGGGATAGTGTCTGCCTCTCTGGGATCACTCGTCGGCTTGAGGTGGACCTGGAGGTATTTTTAGAGAGAAATCAAGTCTGCAAAGGCAGAACTGGAGTGAATTCAGAGGTGATAAGTTACAGAGAGGATGAGGCATAAGGTTGGCATTACAGGGAGTGTGTTGCAAAGGCAGTGATAGCTTTGTATGTTTAGGCAGAGAAGAAAGCTGCATGGTTCAGTTCTATAGAAATAAAAGAGGAAAAGACTGAATCAAAGTACAGAGAAGAGGGAAAATTTAAGAACACATGGATGGGTAACAGATAACCTTACGTATGTTGGCCTTAAAAACAACTGGATGATGATCCTGAAACACACTAGTATTATACTATCTAAAAATAAACACAGGTGGAAAGGTGGAAGGTATCGTGTAGTTTAAGGACGTGCTTCATTGAGCTATATACTATGGACTAGTTAGAGATCAGTTCAGGCAAAGACAAATATTTCGTGGCTGTCTGGTTGAGAAAAATGATCTTCATAGCTTTAAGATGTACTAAGGTGTTTCAGACAGGTAGGGAGAGCTAGGCAGAAGATGTTACTGACAGCTTAACTTAAATTTCTGTGACCTGAATACTTTTTACTTAACTAAAGTGTATCAGAGAAGATTATGTAGTCTGCTTAACTTCAGTGATTTTCCTGTTATGGTATCTTCTAGATTCTGTAGAAGTCGAAATACAGATTATTGGAGCGTTTCCTGATCTTTAAAATGTGGGAAAGTCTCTTATGTAGGTTTTGTCTCTGACAGCACAGGAATGATTAAATCAATGTCCATGGCTTCTGAGTTCTAGCTGAGAACAGCAACAGTCAGTAAGCTGAGTGATCATAAGGGACTCTCCTTTTGTAGTGGGACAAGACAGGAAGAGAGTAAGTTATTTAATGAAATACATTCTCCTGCTTTTGAGAGGGTCTAAAGCTGTAAGTTTGTCTTCAAGATTGTGGTACACCTAACAGGTTGTAGGCTAAGGTTATTAGTTAGTGAGACTATGAAGTAGTGGTTCTGCCTCTGTTCCACCGGTGAAGATGAATATGAACTGAAAGGCACTCTAATGTGTGTCCCTGTTGTTAGTTAATATGAAGTAATTAATTTAAGAAAAAGTACTCAGAACTTCACTGCCTCCTTTTGTAGTAACGTTCAGCTTTACAAATCAGCTAGAGAATGGGTAACAAATGATCTGTTTTTTTTGGCCAAATGTGGAACAATATGTCATAGGAATGATTTAAAAGCATGAGAGAAGGAAAAAGAGGGAAAACTTTTAGTTCTGTCCATATATTAATATGTAGGGAGTTGGCTCCGACTCTTGAATACTGGAGCACTTTAACTGAGGATATCAGCACTGCTAGCAATAGGGTTTATTGATCTTTGAACACAGATGGGAAGGGATCCTTTGGGGAAGCCGTCTTGTAATCTTTTCAGTCTTGTACTATTGCAAAAGTATACTTTTACTTTACCAGGACTTAATTACATTTCCTGTTTGGAAATGGGGATTAGAGAATTTGACAGAAATTTTAATAGGCCAGATTATTATTTGGGCTGTCTTGCATTGATGTAGTATTTCCTGTTATCAAGTTCCCATCCCTTGAAGCTTGCAACCCAAATTAGATGAAGGAAGAAATAGCAATGGCAGCTCCCAGGATGGAGGTCTGTGTGGATACATAAGGCAATAGTATATACTTCTGGAGAACTGCAGCACTTGAGAGGTACGGTATTTTGAGTGGACTTGATCGTTGTGTTGTTTATTCTGTTTTGTTCTGCTGATGGATCCTATCTACTCCCTCATAGAATTAGGAGTCTACCAAACCTGACAGTGGATCAAATATAAATGACAATTTATGTAGGTTTTTGAATGCACAAAAATGGCAGTTACTAGAACCAATTTCTTTATCTGATGGATTGTATTTGAAAGGCTTTGTGAGCTTACTCAGTGGATTGGCCACTACTTTTGCTATTCTATAAGTAATAGTTAGTCTTTGGGTCATGGAAAATGTGCTCTCTGTCAAGCCTGTGACTTGAATTGTTTTTCAGAAATGATGGATAGATGAAAGAAGGGTATTTAACCTAACTCAGAATTGTTAGGCACTTATCCAGTTTGTTACATTTCTCACCTTCAGAACCAGGACTCAAAAGCGGTAATAAGATTTTGAGTTCCTGCTTTGTCAGCACTCCTATAAAAGATTGGGTCACAACTGTTTTGTGTGGATGTGGTAGGTTAGCCTTGGCTAAGAGCATGTGCCCACCCAGCTGCTCAGTCTCTCCCCTTCCTTAGTGGGGCAGGGGCAGAAAACAAGATGAGAGTACTCATAGCTTGAGATAAAGGCAGGGAGATCACTTACTGATTACTGTTGTGGGTAAAACAGGTTTGGCTTGGAGAAAATTTATTTAACTTGTTACCAGTTAAAATAGCTTTGAATAGTAAGGAACAGAAAGACAGGAAAGCAGCACTTCTCCTCCCACGTTTCCCAGGCTCAGCTTCACTCCTGCACCCCAGACTCCTGTGCCCCTCCTGGCATGGAGTGTGGGGCAGAGGGGTAACAGTTGGTGCAAGGTGGTTTCTTTCTGCTGCTCCTTCCTTCTCACATTATTCCTTTGCTCTGGCATGGGCTCCTTCAGGAAAAAAAAGTCAGCTCTGGCGCAGGCTCTCCATGTGTTGCAGTTCCTTCAGGGCTTATCCACCTGCTCCAGCTTGGGTCCTTCCCAGGCTGCTGTGGTGGATATCTGCTCCCTGCTCCAGCGCCTGGGGCACCTCCTCCCTCTCCTTCTCTGACCTTGGCATTCCCTCTGCTGTTTCTCACTCCTTTTGTTCCCTCCTCTTCTCTCTGGCATTTTCTGCCCTTTCTTAAATATGACTTCCCAGAGGTGCCACCAGGTTCACAGTAGGGCTCAGCTGTGTCTTGATGAGGGGCTGGTGGAGCCAGCTGAGCCTGGGACAGGGCAGCCCCTGGCCTCTTCCCACAGCGGCCACCCCTGCAGCCCCTCTGCTGACAGCACCTTGCTGTTTACACCCAGCATAGCAGGGTTTACAAAAGCTGTAGGAGCTGGAATAGAAATCTTCATGCTACTCTGAGGCTCACAAAGATGTGTTCCTTGACTAGTCTGTAGGCTGTTTGGTTGCGGGTGCTGTCCTCAAGTGTTCCCATCCTGAGTATCACTTCTCAAATGGAGCTGAGACAAACCCCAAGTTGTTAGAAATAAAATCTTTATTAGAAATGAAACTTTGTGAGTGTTCCCAACTAGTTAAAATAACTGAAAAAGGTTTCTTCTAAGAAAATAATCTGAAGAAATTTTGATTCCCTTTGAATTTTGTCTAACATGGCAAATGAACAGCATGGTGGTGAAGCACAGTCATGAGAGCTAGCAAAAGCTCCAAGTACAAAATTACTTGTTCACAGATCATTGGAAGAGGTAAAATAGCAAATGCTGAATATCTGAAACTAATGAGAATGTATTTTAAAGTGCACTCAGAATTACGAGGCATTGGTTATACTGATTTCTTTCTATTTTAAGCCTGTCTGAATGGGCTACTTTATTAAATAAAGGCCTTAATCTGTAGGAGAACCATGTACAACTTTGTCTTAGAAAACTTGGTTGGCATCAGAACTGCAGTTGTGCAAGTGAAATGCAACATGCCATTAGAGGGAGATTTTCTCTATGATAACAGTTCAGTATAGCAGTCCCCAAAATAACTAGTGATGACCACACCATTTTGATGTTAATGGTCACATGTATTTGAAATTCCCCCCTTTTTTTTTTTCATTAGAAGCTTTATTTTTTAAAAGATCCGTAAAGTTGCTCTTCTCAAATATTGAAAAATAAGACTTATCCAATACCGGTGATCATTCTTTTTCAGTAAGTTTATCATAACATGTTGGTCTTACAGACTACTCATATTTTATCGAAGTTTTCAGATTTATGAGGATTGTGTTTTGAAACCTCTCAGCAACAGTTTAAATGAGATTATAGTGTCACTCATAGCTTTGGGAACTGGGATTCTCAGGTGCCTGGTGTTTGATAGTTTTGGAAGCTAGCAATTGCATTTCAAAGGCAGTTGCAAGTCTGTAATTAGTTTTTTGATGAAACAGTAGCATCTGGAAGGAAGTGGATACAATGAACTTCAGTATAAAGGTTGTGTCTGCTCAAAGCGTTCTCAGGACATTAGTGCTCTAATGTTTTCTTTCCTTCCTTTGGAAACATGGTGAGGAAGCCTTAGGTCAGTTCAGTGGCAAGCTGAATGGATAAAATAAAGAATCCATGAATTTCCTTGGGTATTTCCGGCCATTCGTTGTTGTTCCAATCCAAACGTGACCTCGTTCAAGTTCAGTGAGGTGTATGGTTCTGTCTTGAAAAGCATTGAGGAGGTGAATTTTTCTACTTCAAGTGAGGTAGAATGATGTAGTTCTGTAGAAATCTTAGGCAGTGTGAAATATTGCATTACTGTGGGGAGAGAATGCGTGTCCCAAAAGTTCGCTGATCTGTGCGCTACCCAAGAGCATTGTGACTTTGCCATGAAAATAGAACGCTGCCTACAGGTAATTACTTGCTGATGGAAATAACACCAGCTTTTTGATACACTGCTTTCTTACCAATTGAATTTCTTACTACCATTACTATGCCATTTTCATTTGTTGTTGTGTTTTGTGGGTGATCTTTGCTGTGACTGCCTTTCCTCTCAACACCTTGTTTCTACAGTTTATCTTTCCATTTAGCCTTGCAGAATAAGGGTAGCAAAATCAAAGAATAAGGAAGTATTTTACATGTCTATTTTTTTGTTTGTCATTTTCTATGCTGCTTCTTTATCTGGATATAAAGAGGATACAAAAATAGAAACTTCTTATTAGTTTTAATTTGTTTTGCTCCGTTGTGAAATACAAGACCTCAGATGTATGGTTAAAGCTTATCCTCAGAGTAAACCAGGGATTTCTAAACCTCTTAGGACTCATGCCCTACTTAGAAGGTGTTTGTCGAATTTGTTCGGTTTTTATATGTGCAGCTTGTAATGCAATTTATATATGCAAAGCTTTCCAAAGAGATCTACATTTCTACCAGAAAAGTTCGCAGACCATGATGTGACATGCCTTTTTGCATTTCCACAAAAGTGGAAGTGAAGCTCTCTCTAATTTATCTTTTTTTGTTTGCCTTCTGTTGCGTTCACTATCATATTTACGGAACAAGCGTGCTAAGGACACACATTTTTTCTGAATGAAGAGCAAAGATGGGGACAGTACTAAGACCTGTTGTCTTATTTTTGACTGACAGCTTTGTTTCTTCAGATAGACAGGGGTGTTACAACACTGTAAGTGATGATGTGGGTCTGCTGCTTGTATTCCGACTGACTTGTCATCTGGAGGAGAAGAAGCTAGCGTAGCCAGTATGATTTCACAAGTACCCAAGCTGGTCTAACACCTTGCTGCTATTGTGCGGAGGAGCCCTTTCTTCTGACCTGTACTCAAGCTGCTCCTTCTCTATGTGTTTTTTCCCGGTTATGTGTTCCTGGCCTCTCCTTTGTTTTGATGAACACCAGAGGTGGGATGACTTCTTCTGGGCCAGCATAAAACTCTATGCTCCTCTTTTTGCAGTTTCTGCTGGCTTACTGAGCTGATTTGCCTCCCACAGCAGTGTGAAGTGTAGTATAACAGCTGGTGGAAAATGAACAGTGGCAGCAGCCAGTGAAGGGCAAAGGCAAGGGGGGCTTTCTTCTCCCCTTGGGAGGAAGCATGTGGTAGGTCTGAGTGGAATATCTGGGTATTTTTAGCTTATGGGTGTTTACATTTATAAGGATACTTCCATGTATTATGAATGTAATTATTTCAGAAATTAGACATCTCACATATTAATGTTGCATTGGTTGCACTCTGTAATTTGTTTAAAAATTATAAAACTAAATGGTAGTCTGACTTATCAGTGTATATATACTGGTATACATCTGTACTATAGCTGCTTTAGGTTCCTTTAACCTAATGTCAAGGGTTAAAGGTTAGCATTCACTTTCCTATAGGGAAATACGTTCATTAGCATAAACTCAGGATCATTGATACCACTTTTGTTTGAATTTGATTTCCATGATAGTAAAGAGGGGGGCAGAAGGTCTTTAACCATGCCAAATCTGGGCCGTTCCACCTCCTCACAAATCTGTCTTGTAAATAATCAGACTTTAGAATTTGATGGTTAAATTCTCTGCAGTTTTCTTTGCACTGAACACGATTTAATTAGTGATCTGATAAGGAGCGAATGAAGACAATAACTTTGTAAAAAGCAAAATGGCAGGATGTTGAGATAAATTGGAGGGAGTGAGGATGTCTGGCTAATAGTTCTATGTTTGTTGGTAGCAAGATCTTTAATCATTGGACAGCATTTGATGTCTGTTCCAGGCTCTGGAGGAAGAGTGCTGAATCTGGGCATTTTCCTGGTGTCAGAGAATGTGTGGTGGAATGCATAGTGGCAGTTATTAGTAAGTACTAGTAAGTTGTTAGTAAGTAATTAGTTATCAGAGATGTTATCAGTTGCTCTGTTGCTCAAGGAGATGTTTGCATGAGTTTCTGCAAGTTCCCACCCTGCTGATGGTCTGTGTGTGGTTGGTTGAGGTTGATTCCCTTCAAAATGAGTATGCATAAACAGACTTTACTACAATCTCTCATCTTCAAGAGAGGGAATGCATGAAAAGTGGTGGTTTTTTTTTAGTGTAGCTGTAAAGTAATGGTAAATCTCATTTTTACAGATTTTGCTACAGCTTTATAGTATGTATGCTTTTTTTTTCCAACAGGATCTTGGTTCATTCACTTCACAGTATAGACTGGCCTCTGGAGATGGAGCCATAAATCTTGGGGCCAGAATCAAATGTTTTGTCAAATCATTCATTCTGTCCTTAGAATTATCTTGGTCACTGCTTGTGGAATTATCACATAAGAAATCTGTAAAATCTGTAATATTGTAATATAAAGAAAGCTGCTTGTCATACGCACTCTGTTAGTAAGCTTTTTACCCACGTTAGTATTCTGTAAGGATGGCATATTAACAATGAATAACCTTCAACTCCAGTTTTGGTACAGCTATTCTACAGCTGATGTTTCTGATGTGTAACATGAAAAGGGCAAAAAAGCAAAAGAAGGGCTTTGAAATGTGTGCTTGTATTGTCTGGAAAAGAGGAAAGGATCAGGGTTTGACCCTAGCAGATACTTACGAGATGTTTCTTTGGTAATAAAAGTAGATCCTGAATGCTTAAGCGGCACTGAAAGAAAGGAGGACATAAAAGAGGACTTATGTGTTAACAGTATTTGGCAAATGCTGCTCTTCCACTGTTAAGTTCCCTGCTTAAGCATTTAATCTGAAATTGTGTATTGTTGTTCTGTTTTGGTTACTTCTTTGGCTATATGAATTAGAGCTTCCTCTTTATTGGAATAAAAGAGTAATCTTTTCAGCCTCAGGCTTGTTAGGTGCTGGAGCCCTGGTGCAGGCAAATCCTTGGGGAACTGACACCTATTATGTAGTTATGCATCCTCCCAAGGTGTAGGGTGTTGCCAGGTTTCACAGAAGACTTATCCTTCCTTTTCCAAGAGGAGGTGTAAACGGTGCTCTTTTCACAAAAAAAAAATTGGTGGGAAATCCCTTTTGGCTGTAGACAAATCCTGAATGCAGCTCACCTGAGCCCAGTAACTTGTTTTATCTCCACAAAGCTTCTCCAAAGGCAATGAAGATATGAAAACATCAACAGCTTCTAGGCCCTCCCCTATTTTTTTATGCAGTTAATTATGTGAACAAGTTGTTGCTCGTCTTTCAAGTGTGCCTTATTTCAAATTCAGGTTTGCCTGGGCTCAGCTTCCAGCACGTTTTTGTTTTTCTTTTTACCATTTAATTACACTCTCTTTACCTTAATGGGGAGAAAATGCTGTGCATTCATCAAGGCTCTAATGGGATTGCTTTAGAGCTGGGTTTAAGGAGAGGCAGAAGTAGGGGACCTACTGCTTTTAGAACAGCTGGTAGAATTTAAAAGAAAAAGAACAAAATTGCTGAAAGATGCTTTGTGCTTTAAAACTGATGGTTATGTACCTGAGACAGTAATCTCAGAGAGTTACAGGTGTAGGCCATTACCTTTCAAGAATTTTCTTGAGGTTTCCCAGGTGGAGCTAGTTGAGGGTGGGGGGAAGAGGATGAGAAGAGGCTTTTTTTTTTTGTGAGTGACTGGCTTTTGGAAATGGTAGAGAACTACAAGATCTCTTCTGGGGAACAGAAGCTCATCTATGTGTTTTCATCTGAGCTTTAGGTCATCCCATAGATGAAAAATGTCCCTTTTCTGACCTGACAATCAGTGATTTTTACAGAGAGAAGGGAGCGAAGGTACGAACCAAAATCTCTAGATGGTGAGGTTAGGGAGTAAGGAAGTGTTCCTGATGTGTGAGAAGTTGGGCAGAATCAGGATCTCTTCAGTCTTGTATTTCTTCTTTCTTTTGTCAGCCATTTTCTTTACCTTCTTGGGACACCGAAGTTGGATCCTGCTGTCATCCTCGTCTGTCAAATTTGCACTGTGCTGCAACGTAGCTGTTTGGCAGAGCATGGACAATAGCCACCATCCCCATAACATGGCTTGGTTTTGCCTAGGCTCTTTTTTGTTGCTAGCAGTGACAGGAAAACTGATTTGTCCTTTGAGAAACAAATCATGGCAAGAAGCAAGACTGAAAAGAATCCCTAGCTATCACAGCATGTGCTTTTCCTGTCCTCCAAGTCACTCTTCGATCTTCTTTGCATTTATGTTTTGTTTAGGTTACAAAGAAGCTACATTTTGGTCATTCTCCTTCCACGTGGTTAAACACACAGAGGTGATGGTGATCCTGTTTCCCACACTCCATGTTTCCCAGTCGTGGGTGTCACCTACCTTCTTATTTCTTGATTTTACATTGCATGTGACTGAATGGGCCAAGTTTAATTCAAACATAAATTTGTCAGTAATCTAGATGGCAGATTGTTGCTGTCCTGACTTGATTATTTACTGTTGTGATGGTCTTAACATTTCACAAAATTTGGGAGCTTGAGTATTACAAAAAACCCCATAAAATAATATAATTTTAATCAATTGCTGCAGTTTTCTGTTCTTATTAATATGTGCCCTCATAAAATAAATTTCTGTAGTAGTGGTACTTTGGAATTAAATTTGGATATGCATAAATAGTCTGGGAAGCCCATAATATTTTTCTTCAGAGTGAGATTTGTCTGTCAAGCAAGAAAATTGCCCAAGTACTGCATACCTGCACAGTAAAATGGTGCCGTGCCCTCTGTGTACTTAAGAGGCAGAGGAGTGAATGACTGTGTATAATTAAAGGTGTTAATAAGTAGAATTAAGTTTCTTTGAGCAGCTGATTCAGTATTTTCTGCTTCTGGTTTTGCATCCAACGTTGGTTAGGCCTCCAACATAAAAAAGGCGTGGACCTGTTGGAGAGAGTCCAGAGGAGAGCCACGAAATTAATCAGAGGGCTGGAGCATCTCCCCTATGAGGACAGGCTGAAAGAATTGGGGTTGCTCAGCCTGGAGTAGAGAAGGCTCCGAGGAGACTTAATAGCAGCCTTTCAGTACCTGAAGGGGGCTACAGGAGAGATGGGGAGGGACTCTTTATCAGGGGGGGTAGTGATAGGACAAGGGGTAATGGGTATAAGCTAAAAGAGGGTAAATTTAGACTAGACATTAGGAAGAAATTTTTCACTGTGAGGGTGGTGAGACACAGGAACAGGTTGCCCAGGGAGGTTGTGGATGCCCAATCCCTGGAGGTGTTCAAGGCCAGGCTGGATGAGGCTTTGAGCAACCTGGTCTAGTGGGAGGTGTCCCTGCCCATGGCAGGCGGGTTGGAACTTGGTGATCTTTAAGGTCCTTTCCAACCCAAACCATTCTATGATTCTATGATCTGTATTGTCTGCATCAGTGTGCATTCTTTCTCCCAGTAGTGCCTGTTGGTCTGCTCATGTTCTCTAGCTTCTTCTGCAGTCCCCAGAGACCTAACTGGACAAATCCTGGGCATCCTGCTCTAATTGATCTTGCTTGGAGCAAGGGTGTTGGACTAGATGATCTCCAGAAACAGATACTTCATTTAAAGCATCCTTCAGTTTGTCTTGCAATTCCAAGGTGCTCAGACTTGTCTTTAATTATAGGCAGAGGATATCCTATTAGGCAGGTGGAATATGTCAGTGATACTGTGATGTTGCAGAAGCAGATGGGCAAGCTGGGCTGTCCTTCTCCAGTTAGGAAATGGCTCTGCAATGCAATTGTGATATAAGTAATCAAATATCCCCCAACTCTACTAAATAATTTTTGTTGATGAACTCTTCAGTGGAGGAATGGATGAATAAGAGGGAGTCTTCCCTTTGATCAGGAATTTTATATTGATCCATAACTATCTCAATTTTCTAAAAATGAGAAAATTATTTTCATGGTATTGAAACTAACGGTTGTGGGTGTTTTGTTTTTTGGGGTTTTTTGTGGTTTGTTTTTTTTTTTGGGGGTCTGGAACTTCCATTTAGTCTGGCTGAAAGAACTCTAGACTTCAAGGTATCTAAAAACTTTACACAGTTTAATTCTGTCTTTATAAGATGTATCATAGAAGAGTGTAATCTAGATCACTCATATTGTGCTGGAAGAAAAAGAAAAGCAATTTCTTCTTAAACATTACTTATGTTGTATAAGGATGTTTCAAATGATAGCTAAACTGATTAAAACCTCTGCTAGAGCTATGGTTTCATAAATGGTTTCTTTCAGAAATGTGCATGTAACCAGAATTTTGTTATAAGCACCACTGAGGCTTAATCTTACTGGCACAGAATGGTTGACATGTCTTGAACCAATGCATTGTTAATAAAGCACTCTCTCAGTCATAATTTAATTTAAAAACTTGTTGCCAATGTCTGGCCCAGACTGGCTGACTTAGGAGATGAGTGACTTGGTGTGTAAGAAAATCCTGCTTTACAGTAACTTTCATGGTTTGCATTCTGTGACCTGTTGTCTTCCAGCGTTAGTTACCAGCAGCTGAGCGAGTGCATCACTTCTGTGTCGAAAGCCAGCCTGACAGTAACTGTTTCTCGTGCAGTGCTGTGTTTCATGATACATAGCAGTAGTACAGGGAAGGGGTGAGTTGTACTGTATGTGGGTGACCTAGAAGAGCAGCTTTTGCTCTGATGCTTAGTTGGATCTGTGTGTAAGTTGCAGCTGTTGTTTTCTCCTCTCCCACCTTTCCTCTGAAGGAAAGTATATGTAATATGTGCTGCTGCACTGTGACTGCCCCTAAGTAGTGTATCGATCATTAGCTTCTCTAACTTCCATCAGTAATGGGAACAAAATATCTGTGTGCTATAGACTACTTACTTTGGTTCTCATCTTAAGGTGTCTGGATAGTTTCAGACCATGCACAAGCATGAACGTAAGGCTTTGCTCTTGCATCTGTCCTGTCTTTAAAGACGGTATCATGTTTTTTCAAGTCATTGTCAGAGAAAAGAAACTTATTTTAAAGTGGAGGGTGGAGGATGAGAGAGGGGTAAGAGGCAGGCTAAATTAAATTTTCTAGAGGCAGCTTCTTGTTTCTCTCCTCTTACTTTCCCCAGTGTGAGAAATTCTGCCATGTATGAGAGAGGAATAGTCTTACAAACTTTCTGCAGGGTGCTAATGCCTGTCTTGTTCTACTGTGACACCTCACAGGTGAGAATTGGAGCTTCTATAGCTGGTCTTCCTCTTTCTGTGGTGCAGCTGTTGAGCAACTGGAGTATGGAAGGGAGCATGGCTACCCTCTGCTCTTGCGTATGTCATGCTGTTCTTTGGTTACAGGCAAAATTATTATTTTCCCCTTTAGTAATAGGGGTGATTTCAGCACTTAGTTTTAAGACTCCTCATGCCTCAGGGAATGCATTTTCACACCTAACAGTGCAAGGTTTATTTATTTTTTTCTTAGTGTTTAACCTGTTCTTCAGGATTTCTGCTGATCTTTTGTAACCATCCAAACTAGTTGTTTCACATGCTTCCATGACAATTTTGCAGTATATAGAAGCAAAACATCTTGGGCAGCTGGTGCACAGTCTAGCTGTGTTTCTTACCTGTCTCTCCAAAAAGATAGATCTACTGTATTTAACTTCATTAAAGAAATGTTTGTTACAGGAGTATGGGCCAGAAGAATTTTTGAGACCTACTTAAAGGTGTACATATGAGAGGGAAGGCATGTGTGATACTTTCTTTGACATGTTTGAAGTTCTGCTGTGTTGAAAAATGTCAGTGATAGACCTCATACTTTTCATTGTAAACAGCCTTGATGATATTTCAGCTCCCGAACCAAAGCACTGGTTTTAGAGTGTCATTTGGATTCCTTGCTGTGTTTGATATTCGTATTTCTTCAGCCTTCTTTGGAAATGAAGTTTGCTCAGCGAAGCATTAAACTGAGTAAAAGGAAAGAGGGATGTTGCTTGTTAAATGAAATACTTTGGTTTTGGTACGTACAGATCAGGGAGAAAGTATCTACTTGCACATCCCTTAAAACTTACAGTAAACAGTTTGACATGTTTTTATCCATTTTTAAGTCACTGCTTGTAGGGGTGTTTTATGCTGAAATGGAATTTTAACTATGATCTCATGGTACTGACTTTGGACTTCGTAGCCATGAGGTTGATAAAGGATCCTGAGAAAGAAGAAAAGTAACAAGATGTACAGAAGTATGGAACTATGCAGGATGTGGGAAAGATAAGGAGGAACTGAGAGTAACTAATTGATATATCTTATTTCAAAGATTGTGTTCCCATAGCTAAAGCCAACCAATAACAGTTTCATTGCTATAATCTGAAAATTCATTGTATCCAATTAGTAGCTGCTGAATCTGCAAGAGCTCTGTATAAAAAGTATGTAAGCACTGATCATCATGTTGGTGCGTCTGAGTGGTGTCGGGAGAGACCGCATGTTGTCTACACTGCTTAGCTTTAAAAGTACAGTTAGCAAAATGAATCTTCATTGTTCTTCTCCTGAGTAGAAAATTACTATGCTGACTTCAAGTATTCTTTTCAAAGCCTATTCTTTTTTTTTTTTAAACACCTTTTTAAAGAGGCTCATAAACAAAACCTGTGTACTTGGAACACTCTGGAGTCTTCTGAATATTGCTAGTAAAATGCCTGCACTGAAAGGACCCCTCAGTGACCTATTCTTTGCAAGGCAAATAATTGTGTCATGTCTAAAGCACAGTTTTTTGAGTTTGGGGCAGGCCTATGATCTCTGAGACCCTTTCACACAGACGTTAAGCTCCTTACACCAAAGACTAACATGCCTTGCATTGGTGTGCAAAACCAGCTGTCTTTTTCTGTGCCTGCAGTTTACACTGTTTGATTTCCAGAGAGATGGAACAGTTGCAGAAAGTGCAGTCCTACAGACCGTTATGCTAAAAGCATCTTTGAACAGGTTCATGTTGGTTGTAATATCTGACTTTACTGTTTCTTTATAATAATACTGTGGCTATGCTAATGAAATGTGGAATTTGGACTAAGGCTGTAACAAAGGGTATTTGGTCCAAAATATCAGGTTTAGATTTGGTCAGTTTAATGTCTTGTTTGGTTTGCAGCTTGAAGCTGAAGCTATGCAAACTCTTGATATTTTGTCAATTATGCTAAGATTTCTGTTTGAAGGAAAAGAAAGAACATGCAGAAAATAAACTGTAACAAAATATATGCTGAGTATCTTTAAAAGTAAAAAAGTCTAATTTTAGCATATTGCTTCTCTTAGAAAATTTGCTTTATTGCAGCAAGTGACAATTGTCTTTACCATTTGTGCTTTTTAGTATCAGTGCTTGCAGAAAATGTGTTGATATTGATGGAAAATTACTCCATTTGATGGAAAAGTCGCATCAAGTGAAGCATTATGCCTTTACAGAGGATGATTGTGTGGGGCAAAGGGGGCATATGCAAGTGTCTGATACCCTGATGGGTTGTGTCCGTGCTGAAAGAGCTGGTCAGTGTCATTGCAAGGGCACTGTTGTTTTTTTAAAGGTCCTGTTGATAAAGGATTATTCCTGGTGACTGGAAAAAGGGACATATGGCTGTTTCCAAGAAGGAGGATCTAGGGTACCCTCCAGGTGCTTGTGCTGAGAGCATCTGCTGCCCCTTTCCCTGCTTTCTACTGTACTCTGATATTCTGCATTGGTAAAACTCACACTACAGTAAATATTTTTTTTTTCCCTCCTTGTTTTCTAAACACAGGAAAGTCTGCAAGCCATATTAAGCCCTAAATGTGCTCAGTCTTGATAGACCAAGTGCTGGAGTCCCCTTTAACTTGCTTGTTTCCTGCTGTAGCTAACAATGGGTTTCTTGTGCATTACCAAAATAATTGTTATTTACCATAGAACCTTCTTATTCTAGTTCTGTTCAGGAACATTAAATTTCCAGTGTGCAAGGAGATTAGCTAACCTTCAATGCAGCAAACCCTAAACTGCATCTAAAATACTATAGTGTACAAACTTTGAACCCTTGTATTTGTCAGAATTTGTTTAACTTCTTATTTGTTTTTATTAAACTGTACATCAGGTGTTTGAGAGAAAACATTTCAGCCAAACTTTAAAAACCAATCAACTTCTTTGTTAAAGGATGTACAAGTTGTGTGATGGACTTATTGATGCATATCAAACTGTGCCTTTTGCCATATGAGCATTGAATAGGTAAATAAAAGCATTTTTTTTTGGTTGGCAATTAGTGGGTAATAAAATTGTGTTGTTATACTGTAGCTGTATTATTGAGTGGTAGGTTGTGGGGTTTTTTTTTTTTTGAATGGGGAATTCTATGCTTTTAATATGTATTTGAAAGATGTGTCATTGTTTTTTCAAATGCCTCTAAAGTAATGGTTCACCAGGGAGATACTTGGTTTTCCCCTTCCTTATCTTTCAAGGAACCCATGTTTTTGGCTAGCATGTATCAAAAACTGTATGCAGAGTGTGGTGTTGTCGGGAGGATAAACTAGGCAGGAATTGCACAGTTTAGGTGAAACTAAACACGCATGAAGAGACATGAAGGTGTTCTTCAAAGAAGGTGCAGGTAGAAGGTGACACTTCAGATTATTTGGTGTTGTCTGATCTAGAGATGAAATGAAGTATCAGGATAAACTTTGGTGGGCAAAGGAATGGAACTGTTACTGCAAAAGTGAGGCTGATGAATTTGAGAACTATGGTCTGAAAGCCAGAAAACTAAGCAGGCTGGTAACCAGGCTGCATCTGTGGTGTGGCTTGTCTTCATCTGGATGCTAAGATCTTTCCCTTCTGCAGTAGTGTTTAAACAGTAAAATGTGAGTGAATGGTAGCTGAGAACAAATAAATTGTCTAGATTACTGCGGATATCTTTCCCAGAAAACTAAATAAAAAACGTAAATGGAAAAAAAAAGCAGTCCCTTGATGCTTTTGCTATTTGTCTTGTCTCTTAAACTGCCTCTTGAAAAAATTGTGGTTTAAGAACCAGCAGTTAGGTGGAGGTTTTAAGGAAAAAAAATTCTAGATTTTTTTTGTCTTTCTACTTGGTAGGACATATTACAGGACAGCACTGTTCCTTATAGCTTACTGTACATGGATCATATACTGGTCCAACTGACACAATATTGACATTCGCTGTACTTAAAAGGTGAGACAGTGCTGATGCATTTACACTTCCTGAGGGAGAGCTTTTCCTCTACAGTAATGCTGAGTTCTGCATGTCCTGGTCTTTCTGTCCCTTCCCATAACCTCTAAGGACAGTGCTAAAGATTACAGGGTGGTGAGTGCTTTTCTGGTTGTTAGCTTTTTGTCTTTCCTTCTTTAAAAAAAAAATCTGTTTTATTTATTGTTAATTCAAGTTTAGGTTATTCAGACATTGTTTGCAAGACATGATTTTGTCTTTTCAAGTCGCAGGTAGTGAGGTGATGCTTTTTACAGCTGTCTTCTCACTAGATGAACTACTCAGCATGTTTCAGCAAAATAAGTTTAGTGGTCCTGGATAAGGGCAAGGTGGAAGATAACCAGTTTCTTGGATTTTGAGACACATGCTAGCTGCAAGTTTTCTGAGCAGCCTGGTGTTATGTTCTACTTCATGGCTGCGAAGTGGTGAGAACGATGAGAAAGGGACTTTCACAATGAAGACTTGGGATGGCTGGAACCTTAACAAGGTCTGAGTGATATCTGGATTCTTACAGCTGAGATATGAATGGTGGTCAACAACATCATGAGGGACTTGTAACTTAAAACTAGTTGCATGAATTAATCCAATAGTAGTATTCATATTTCAAACTACAAACTACTATTTTGTGAAACACACACCACTTTTTTGGTAAGGTGAACATCGGAAGTGTATCTTGTCCTGTTTAGAAAGCTACATAATGCTTTTGGATCAAGTGTTGCTTTTTGAGGAGGAAGCGGAGAATACTGACTTCAGGTTAATGTTCTAATTCATTATAACTTAGAACAGAGGAGACTCAATTCTATAATGAATCAGGTAGGTAAAAGATAAATTGAAAGTAAAACAAAGTACCACATGACTTGTGTTAAATCTGAATACCTGACACTGTGTGTGTTTTGGTTAGTTTGTATTTAAAAATCAGGCAATGGCTGCCTCCACTGAAACATTATCAAAATAAAATGATTTATGATATTTCATATATTTGGTTTTATTTACAGATGACATGGCAGAACTTCTTCTTGGGGAGTCCAAACTGGAACAATTCTTGAAAGAAAACGCTCTTAAACAGAGTAGTAGTCCACGGGGACCCCGGCCAAAGCTAACTGAGGTCAGGAAACATCTCACGGCAGCGCTTGATAGGGGAAACCTAAAGGTATGTAAGTCAGTCTGAGCAAGAACTAGAAAAGCTGAAATCAGGAGTACTCTGATCATGGAGAAGAATGTGGAAGGTGCTTGTGTAGTGTTTTGTTATCATTGTGGTTCCCAGAATGTCAACAGCACTATACTATTTCATGGCTCTTTGTTTCTTCGTGTTTTTTTAGTTGGATAAATTTCTCAAATCTTCTTTCATTAGAAGAGTAAGAAAACTGACATTGACTTCTGGGATGCCCAAGTGAAGTACCTACAACCTGTTTTGTGGAAGTTTTTCTTGGAGTATATAACTATATTATTCTCTGTAGTGCATTAAAAAGAAGTGTTAAAAAGTGCAAAATACTTCTCAAATTTCCTTAATAGTCTCTTAAGTATTAAAGGTTCCTTAAGTTATGTTTGTGGGTGCAGAAAGTGAGGTTAATACTTGAGAGCATTTTTTGTCATAACCTTTTGATGTTCTTAATGATTCTGACTCTTCTTTTACTTAACTATTGTTGTAGCTACTACATGTTTTCTGTACTCAATGTCCATCTTTTGAGAGACCAAAAGGACCTTGTTTTACAGTCATCTGTAGTTTTTTGTTTCCTGTGATTAGTGGGAGTATTAATTTCTCGTCCTTTTCGTTCTTCATTCTTCCATGAATCTTTTTTTCAAGACTTTTCTTCTGCCCTGATACTTTGAAATTGTGTGAATTAAACATATAGGCTGTGGAACATGTATCATTAAGTTTTGATGCTGTGTTATTTTCAGCTGTGCTTGTGATGTTAGAAAAATATCGTTGGAGGGGTGGTAATGATAGGCTGTCTTTAGATAGTTTTGTCACCTGGCAGAACTGGATTCTGACTGAGAGGTATTTCTAGCACATGTGTAAATAAATATGTGGATATATAAAATGACTGGTAGTGCTTTTTACTAGCTTGGTGGAGTGAGATTTTGTGGATTTGCCCCCTACTGTGAGCTTCCCAAATATAACGTGATGACAGAATTTTGTTGGTTTGTTGCCCTGTTACAAGAAATAGCCTGAGGTTTTTTTTCCAGTGAATATATGCAGAAAACAGACCAAAAAATTATCAGAAGCAATTAGGTGTGTTTTCTCAGGAAAAAAACACTTTCTTATTCCTCTTTCTTCTAGCCAGAATTCCTACAAGAAGCTAATCTAATTATGGCCAAGTTAAACTATGTGGAAGGTGATTACAAAGAAGCTCTGAACACATATGCCAGAGTTGGAGTTGATGACTTGCAGCTAGCTGCAGTGCCACCATATAGGCTACGGATGATTGCTGAAGCATATTCTACTAAAGGTAAGATTGCTCTTCCCAGTATAATGATGTGGAAGTAGCTGTTTAAAAGTTAATTCATATCTTGTCCAAAGTTAAAGAATTTTTTGGCATGCATATCATAAACACAGTGGTGGAGTACTAAGTTTTTAGATGAATAAGAGGATGGCTTGGGTCCTTTAAATTATTCAGAGTTTGTGCTAGGTTGACAAGAGTTTTACCTCAATATTCTAACTGTTCTGTCAATCAAATTTTTTGATGTGGGTATTTAGAAGTCCTTCTGTATGTAAATGTCAATAATAACTGGCTAGATACTAAAAGTATTTTCACTATTGCTGGAAGTTAAGGGTTACAAAAATAGTGCAGTTTTGAAGTTGCTGTGGACAGAATTGGAGAACCTTGATTCACTGTGATGCCTTTTACTGAATGTTAAAATGCTCAACCCAAGCTAAATTTCTTAACTAGATTGCTACTTAATTGAGAAAAATAGTAATAACATAATAGAGTGAATTAAAGCAGTACATTTCTTGCACAGTGTTATTTTTGAATTTTTCTTAACTTCATATATTTTTAAAAAAAAATCAGAAAGTGAGGTTAATTTTTAAAAAAAAATATTTTGCTACTCTGGTATAGTGAAAATTGTAATGCTGGCCTAGTGTCTTAAGGTGGCAGTGCCACTTCAGTTTAGAGAACTCATTAATAGACTAAGCTGGTTCAGTGTGTTGAGGAAAAGTGGCAGTTTGTATGCTGCAAGTTTATTAGAATTTACTGTATCTAAATGTTTGCTTTGGCCTGCTGTGTTTCAGCTTGGGTTTGGTGTGCATATGTACTTTTTGTTATGGCAAGAGGAGTGTGAAAGTCAGCAAACACAATTTCATAGAATCATAGAATGGCCTGGGTTGAAAAGGACCATAGTGATCATCTAGTTTCAACCCCCCCGCCATATGCAGGGAGGCCAACCACTAAACCAGGCTGCTCAGAGCCACATCCAGCCTGGCCTTGAATGCCTCCAGGGATGGGGCATCCACGACCTCCCTGGGCAACCTGTTCCAGTGTGCCACCACCCTTTGGGTGAAAAACTTTCTCCTAATCTCTAACCTAAACCTCCCCTGTCTTAGTTTAAAACCATTCCCCCTTGTCCTATCGCTACCCACCCTTGTAAGCAGTTGCTCCCCCTCCTGTTTATAGGCTCCCTTCAAGTACTGGAAGGCCGCAATGAGGTCTCCCCGGAGCCTTCTCTTCTCCAAGCTAAACAAGCCCAGTTCCCTCAACCTTTCCTCATAGGAGAGGTGCTCCAGCACTCTGATCATCTTTGTGGCCCTCCTCTGCACCCGCTCCAAGAGCTCCACGTCCTTCCTGTGCTGGGGGCCCCAGGCCTGGACACAGTACTCCAGATGGGGCCTCACAAGAGCCGAGTAGAGGGGCACAATCACCTCCCTCTCCCTGCTGGCCACCCCTTTTTTAATGCAACCCAAAACACAGTTGGCTTTGTGGGCTGCAAGCACGCACTGCCGGCTCATATCCAGCTTCTCATCCACGAGGACCCCCAAGTCCTTCTCTGCAGGGCTGCTCTCAAGGAGATCTTCCCCCAGTTTGTATAAATACCTGGGGTTGCCCCGACCCAAGTGCAGCACCCTGCACTTGGCCTTATTAAACCTCATTAGGTTTAATAAGGCCAAGTGCAGAGTGCTAACCCTAACCCCACCTAACCCTAACCGCAAACCCCTAACCCGAACCCCTAACCCAACCTAACCCTAACCCAACCTAATCCCTAACCCTAACCTAAAGTGGTTTCTGTCTGTCACTCCTCCTAGGGAAAACATTCATAATTGTTAGTGTGGTGATAAAGGAAGTGCTGTATTTCATCAGACTGAAAAGCTCATGGACAGTTGTTTATAATGTTGAGAGGAAAAAAAAAAAAGCTTTGGAAAAAAATAAAGGAACAGAACAAGGTGGGTCTCTTTTTGCTAGCTTCTGGCGACAAATGTTGCCTTATCTTGGCTAGAAGAAAATGCAAGAGTAGTCTGATGAAAAGTTATCTCCTGCTGTGTCCATTAAAACAGCAGAGAGTAGACTAGCCGTGTGAATATGCATGAAGCAAAGGCTCAGAAACTTGATTAGCATAGGTCATGACTGTTTAGATATCCCTCATGCAAAAGTTGTGGGGAAGTAACTACCACACAGAACACTGAATGTAGTGTAATTCTGATATTTTCCTGCCTTTCTTCACCATTTTCTGAAATCCACAAGTTAAAAATGGAAGTGTAGTGAAGGACTGTTGTGGTTTAAACTGAGCTGACAGCCAAAACCTCCATGCAGCTGCTTGCTCACCCTTCCCGGGATGGGGGAGGGAAATGGGAGGGTAAAGGTGAAGAGACTCATGGGTTAAGAACAATTTAATGGTTGAAATAAAATTTTAAATGGGAATGATGATAATAATAGAATATACAAATGAGCAATATAAAGTAGAACTGCTCACCACCTGCTGACCAAGGCCCAGCCTGTTCCTAGATAGTGATTTCAGAGCAGAGACAGTCCTGAAACTCCAGTCCTGTAAGAGAGGGAGAGCCCACTTCCCGGCTACCTGTATGTAGTATTTATATACTGAGTATGATATTGGATGACAGGGAATATCCCTTTGGCCATTGGATTTGTCACTCTGGTTATGCCCCCTCCAAGCTTCTTGTGCACCCGCCCACCAGCATAACACGGGAAGTCCTTGGCTTAATGTCAGCATTGCTTGGCAACAACTAAAACATCAGTGTGTTATCAACATTATTCTCAGCACAAGTCCAAAACATAGCCTCATACTAGCTACTATGGAGAAAATTAACTCTATCCCAGCCAAAACGAGCACAAGGATGGTCTTCTTTTGTGTGGTTAACTTCATGGACAGGCATACTTTTTTGACCTTACACTGATTTTTTTTGTGGGTGTGTATACTGGTTGAATACGGTTCTGGATTAGATCTAATGTTTTACTTTAAGAAAAGAGGTGGTTTTCATGCTGTGCTTCTGAGTAATGACTCTGTATGTGTATGTAGAAGGTGTTGTGTGGGATAGAGTATTAGTAAAACAATAGTTTTGATATTAAATACAGAATTTTCTTAGATTCAAAGAGTTACTTGCAGAAATTGAGTAGGGCACTTTTTAAATGTCATATATAGCACAGAAATGAAAAGATGGAACTTTTCAAATAAACAGGCCACTTAGTATTTGCAAAAGCATGAGAATGCTTATTTGGATCTGGTAGTTTTTCCCCATCTGCTTGTAGTTACATTTGACACAAAAGTGGAGGTGAAGCATCCAAAAAAACAATTTTCTGTGGTGAAATGACTATGGTTAGAGGTGCCAACTTATTCCAAGAGGGTGTGATGAGGGAAAGAAAAATGGGCATAAAAGAAGGGCATTGTTGAGAAGATGGGCAGGTTTGCATGACTGTTGTGGCAGAGTGTTAGCCTGAAGGAGATGTATGAATGTTGCTGGAGCCAGCTCCCTGAAGCTGTTACCTTTCCTTCTTTTATAGTAGCACTTAAGATAGTAGGTCACAGGAGTGGGCCATACGTTTAATACAAAGTTTTAAGAAGCAGTACAGAAAAAAAATAAATTTTTTTTTAAATTTGTGCCACAGAGGTAACCTGGATATCTGTACCAATTGTTAGAGCTGTCTTGTGCAGCAAAGGGCAAAGGTAAGAAATGAGGCAGGGCAGGGGGAGGAGGAGGGAAAGACAGTCTTGAGATTGTGGTGGCAAGTCTTGGCTCAAAGTAAAACATAGAGGGGTTTTGCACATTTCTAGCTGTATTACATACTTGATATTTAAGTATCTGCTTAGGAGTGACTACCTTCTGATAGTAGAGCACATTCGCTTGTTATAAGAGGCTAATTTTGTCTCTTTAATATCTATTTGTTTACTTTCTCCACTAGATCAGTTTAATTGCCAATGCTTAATTCTGAGATCGAGGAAAATCTTAACTGACCAAGAATTTAAATAAGTTATGAATCCATAAAGAAGTAATTAAAGACTGTATATGCCTGACTTTTATTTTTTCCTCTTTTCATGTTAGACTTGTGTAGCTAGCTCCAACCCTTCTTACTCCCTTATCTTACAAAGCCAACAAGAACCGCATTTTGTATATGCTGTTACCATACAGAAGCATATATTTAGCATGCATTTTAATACTGTCTGAAGCTAATATTCTCCTAGGGATGTGGCCTCTGGGAACAGGACAATTAAGTTTCTGCAGGTTTTCAGCAGTATATGAATAATGTAATATACTGGAAAGCACACGTAGGCATTATTCAGATACCGTATGTGGCAGTATCACCTGTGTTTCTAAGCAAATTTTGTTTGCTTATGGCAGCAGAGATGAGATGCATGCACAGTGGGATATCGAGGTGTTAATTGGAGAGGTATGACTTATCAGTTGCTCTGAAACAACAAGTATATATTTAACTAGGAAATAAGCTTATTGAATTCTTAGGTAACGTGATTCTGATACTGCTGTATAAGTCAAAAGACATAATTGAAAAATGAATTTATTGGCATTAAAAATTAGTGAATCTTTCTACAAATGCTTATAGATCAACATAGCAATTCACAGGTCTGACATTTCTTGAAGTCTGCAACTTTGTAAACTTAATTTTAGTAAAGAAATTGTGTTTGTATTTACTATAGTGTGTAGATTAGTAGACTACTCCAGGTATCTGTCAAGATGGTTGTGTTGTATTACAGTAACAAATTCTTGTTAAATATGTGAGGGATGTCATCTGTAAGTTAGACTGGGACATTACAGGATTGTAGCTGTATTGCTGCAGGCCGTTTTACATCTCATATTGCCTGTTCAAATAACTGTGTTTATATTTAGATGATGTATGTTGAGTAAGGCGAGGTTGTCTTTACTGCTGCTGACCCATATTCAAATTTAATGTTTTGTTTACCAAGTTAAATGATTGACTATTAATTAGTTCTATTTACAGAAACATGGAAATACTCATTAGGTTCAGTGGAAGTGTCAGGTGCATGTGAACTGCTACTTTGTAGTTAGTAAAAGATGCTGCATGTAACTTTAATCATGTATGGTTGTAATGGGATCTTGTGCACTGCTAGCCTGTGTCAGCAGACACCAAGCAGCTCTTCATGGAAGAATGCTAAATGAAAGCTGTTTTAGTAATTATGCCAGGGATCTCTAGCCTCATTAGGCAATGGGTCAAGAGCTCAGCTTGAGTTCCCTCCTCCTATATTGCTGTGCAAACGTTGCAGCTCATCAGCAAGCAGTTTGCAGACTGTGGCTAGGAAGCCTGTACTGTAGATACTTCAAACTTTTTATGTTAAAGCTTGGCTCTCCCCAGTCCATTTTTATGACTTCTGCTCTGCTGGAGTAGGGGTTGGGGGGAACCCATGAGTTTGTCCTGCTTATTTGAAATCCAAACACTGAATGACAATAGTGTGCTTCTTATTAAAATAGGCTTCCTTAAGTTGAGCATTTTGGTAGTATGTTTTTCTTGTCTTTAGAATTTCTTCAGAATCTTGCCTTTGGCAGAGTGAGGAGAGAGAGAAAATGTTGGGCTAAAATTAAAAATTAGGAATTGTGGCCTTTTTTCTCATGCCACAGGAAGAATCGGTGTCACAGTGGAGCCTGGTGATTTGCTCAGAGGTGCTTGTAGGAGCAATCCTGACAATTTACAGCAAAACAGTATAAATTCTGTAGTTAAACCATCTCCTTTCTCCTGAGTGAACAGCCTCCTTGATGACCACTGCCTATACTGGTGTGCAGCTCTTCTGCTTTGGGGAGAGTTAATCAGAGAGAGATTCCCTCACTCCAGGATCTGCAACAATTACAGTCCCTTCCTCAGCTTTTATCTCTAGCTAGAACTTCTTCAGCCCCTCTAGAAGGTGCTTGTTTGTCAAAGCAAGAATTGACTGGCACGTGGTTGTTAAGAAACAAATGCATATGTGAAAGTACTGATCTCTTCTGTTTAAAAACATTAGAAAAGTCTGTTTTGTACTCTTTAAGAAAATGCAAAGATTTGTATGTCATTACATTTAGAGGAAACGTGTGACCAATCATTTCACAACAGTTACCACAGATGATATTACAAGAAATCCCAATGTATTGTTATGGTTTTATTGACTGCTTGGGTTAATAAGTAGGTGTTCACTGCAGAAAAGAGATGACTGTTCCTGTTTGTTTCTTTTTCTTTTTTTAACTTTGAGGAACTTCAAGACCCTTGGTAGCACTAGCATGACTATGGCATTAGAAAAAGCCATACTAATGAAATTACATTGCAGTATGAGCATACATGATAAAATACTGCTTCAGCTCTGGAAAGTTGTACTTATGTTGCTCTGGGTGATATCTAGAATGGAATTTAATTTTGTGTAAGTAGTCTGTGTGGCTAGCCAGACCAGCTTCCCTTAAATTCCAAGTATGCTGAGAGAAACAGGTATTGAACTTCTTTCTGATGTGTTCTCTGGAAGGCCAGTTGGGTATGAAACTAGCCATAGAGGAGATCCTGCATGCTGGCAGTTGTTAGAGACTTTTTTCCCCTGTGACTTGGGGCAGATGATCAATTGCATGTGTCTTTCCCTGACTGGCATGGGGCGGATGGGCAATACAAGGTACTTGAAAAATCAGAGAATGGAGTTATTTGTGTTTCCCTAGCCTGTCTAAAGTAGTGCATCTGCTGTAACTGTTAAAGTAAGAGGCAGTTTATTATAAATGTATTTCCCTGCTCTCTATTCTTTTCCTCCTTTCCTTTATAATAATTACTTTACAAATACCAGTAGGGAATTGAAGACCAAAAAAACCTCATGTTCTAAAAACATTCTCTGCGAGCAAGTAATAATCTTTGACTGAGGACTTCTAGAAGTAAGTCCTTCCCTTCAGTGAGATTGGCAGTGTTTGTTGTAAGATCAGAAATAAACTGTGGGAGTTCCTTGATAGCAGTAACTATGTAACTGTTTCAGTTCCTTTTCTAAAATTACTCGCAAATGTTTGCCATGGTCTATATAATTGTTCTAAATATATGAGCTATATGTGAAGTTTCTTTAAAAGGAGGTGAAAGTGGTGGTTTTTTTTTGTTTACAGCATTTGGAACACTTACCAGTGTTGCTTTGCAATCTCATAGGGAGGAGTGAGTGTTGTATACTCAAACACTTCGATTTTATGAGTCTGTTTAAGGAAAACAGGAAGCAGACCCAGAAATCTTTATCTATTGGTGCGATTTTTTCTCTCTTGAAAAAGCATGTTTATTTATTTAAGTTTAAAATAGTCTTTCACTGTTTTTCCTCTGTCCTTTGACTTGTCTACTGAAAACAGTAGCTAAGTCATGGAATCCATTATTTGTGGTCTCCAAAATTTATAGACAAGGTACTGGCTAGCATAATGGAAAATTCTCAGATATACAATGCAGTAAACGTGATAGACTTTTCTCAGCCTTGTGTTTTTGGGATTTTTTTTTTAATGGTCTCAGTAGTGGTCTAAGTGGTAGGAGTACTTCGTAAATATCTAAACTGTGCTGTGGATTTCCTTTTGACCTTTAGTAATTTCCATTTTACTCTGTATAATGAAACGGGAGTGTTAGTTTTCCTTCAGAACTTGTAAGTCTGCTTTTTTATTTTTTTAAGGGATTTGTGAAAGAAAAGGAGTTACTATCATTGTCCTTAACATAAAAATGCTTTATTATTTAAGAATAAGCAAATCTATTCCACAGGGGCTTCTTAAATATTTTTAGTTTGTTACTTGTTCTTATAAATCCTCTTTTTTTCGGGCAGTGGTCAGTGTGTGCATATGTGGTACTATGGTAGGTCTGCTCTTGATATTTGTAAAAAATGAAATAGTTTACTTGGTATAGCCTTGGCCAATCGTTTGAGACCATAGATACAATAATGACACTTAAGTGATTAAACTATCAACGGTTTGCTTTCTGAATCTTTTACAAAATACAGATAGTTTACAAAGTTTTTGAAGATTTAAAGAAAGCCATTGCAAGTTATCGTGTAGTTTAAATGTCAGGCATCCTCTCTCGAATGCTGTTTGTTGCTGTTCTGCTCCTTTGACAAGCAATTTCAGAGTTACATTGCAAAACATGTAAGCTTAACTAGAACAGACTCGTATTCATTTCACTGCTCACTTTCTGTTCCCTCGGGAGTCATCTTGCTTGATATCAAGACTAGATATGTGTGAGATAACTGTCTGCCCAAAATAAAACTGACCCAATTTGTTGGAAGCATTTACTTGAAGGTGATATTGACTGGAAGAGCTTAGGCTTAAAAGCCATGAATGTCAAAGTTGACTTGTGATACCAATTGTCGTGGATGCAGAATAAAACAAAATAACCAATAAAAGTTAAATAAACCAATAGCTATGACCTTTACAACAAATGCAACGGTATTTTGTACCAGTAACATGTACCTCTTCTCCGAATATCTCAAATAAGTTTATAAAGAGTTCAAGAAATTCTTGCCCTTTTGAGGATGAATAGCAGAGATTCCTGCCTGTCAGGTGTGGGAACAAGCACAAAGGGAGGAACTGATCTGTCTGAATACATGCAAAAGTCTTCAGCAAATAATTTAGGGCAGTATGTTTTTCTTTGAAATTAATGTGTTTCTCAGTTCTGTATGTTACCACTTGCTTGTTCTTTTTTCAAGGGCCTAACATAATAATCCCTATTTCAGTTAATTTTTTGTCATCTCTCAGTATTCTTATGAAGAAGTGGGCAGTGTATTACGTGGTTGTTATTACTATGTTGCTATTTATGTGTATTTAAAATTATATAATACTTTTATTTACTTTAATATGTTATTTATTAAATTTCATCTGTATTTAAGAAAAAAATTAAACGAGTACTCTGGAGGGACTCTATTTTTTACCTGTTATAGAAATAATAATTTTTCCAGGGTTTTTCTTCTGGTTGGTATATTTTCATTTTTAATACAGTATTGAACTGTAATTATTCCTTGTGTCATCAAAACAAACTGTCCAAGCCATTGTGGTAAGTGGTCATTTCAGGATAGTTCTCTAAATGAACTTCCTGCTGCAAAGCATTTCATGCTTAAAATAGACATACTTTCCCAGTTTGTAATAAACATGCAGGAAAAATATAGTGAATGCTAGTTATATAATAAAGTTACCATAAGAAATAGTATTATATACTTCATCAAAGGACACTTAGAATTTTGTACTTCCCTTCTGCATTACTTAAAGTTTCTCGCAGAGCACTGAAGTGCTTTTGTATCTTAAAGGAAATTCTAAGCTAAAATGAGAGAATGGTCTTATAGTGAGTTTTTCAGATTAAAGATATAGTTGTGGCTATGAAGTATAAAAATAGAAATAATAAATCCAAGTCAAATCTACAAATAGCCAGTTGAGTAATATGTTTCATGTAGTAGAGGATTACTGTGGGGCACTGGCTGTTCATGTCATGGGAGAGAAGGGGTGGGGAGGAGTGATCTGCTTACCAACTATCTGGTGCTTTCAGTCATTTGACATTTTTATTGCAGCTCATTTATTGTGTTTTATGGTCATATCTAAGTCTGAGTTTGAAGGTGTTTGTGTAGGACACTGCAGACTTTCTATCCAGCATCAACCTTACATTTAGATCTTATCATAGGGTCTGTTCAAGCCTACTGCAGGAGGAGGATAACTGACCTTTTTCTCTAATTTAATCTTTCTGCTTTTGGGTCTATGACTTACAGTTAGCAAAAAAACCTCTTGGATATTTGCTATTTGATTGGAAAACTCAGAGAGCAGATTAGCATAGGTTACTCTAAACTATTTTCAAATATAGTTCATTTTTAGAGGTATGTTAGGTGAAAAACATAACATGTCAGCAAAGCTCAGTGTCTGTTGTACTCAGGTTTGGCAGGTTTTTGAGAGGCAGACTGCTTGTACGTTTGCTGTGCTTTGTAGGTTTTTGAAAAGTATATTGAATTTTGTTTTGTCTTTAGCAGAGTAGTTAGTAGTGGAATTGGGGATTTTGTCTTAAATGGGTGTATAGCTAGCAAATAGAGCTGTAGGATATATGTTCTTTGTATTGGTAAAAGGGTGGACTGGAGGACAAAAGGTAGCCAACGAACTCTGATACAGACTTAAGGCATCCTCTTAAGACAGAAATGTGGCTTGATATTTTTTATACAGGTGAGTTATACTTCTACAGGGAGATATTGAAACTTAGTAGATGTTTTAAAAGAATCTGGAGGTCACAAATATTGCATAGTTTTGAGTTTATCAGTAAATAAACTCCAGATTCCATGGCTATGTCTTCCCACAATGTTTTAGCAAGAAAGCTTTTGTAATTCCAGTGAAACATACTGTCCCCCCCTTAACATATTGATGGACAGAAATCCTTTGATAAACTATTCTCCAAATGGGGTTTTGTACTACCTGGCATTCTACAGATATCTGCCCAATATATAACTACGTGTGTGTTTTATTGTTGTTTTTGTGTTTAGTTTCTTCAGCAATGGATTATCAAAACCTTAGGTGATGAATAGAGCAAATAATTGTTTAAATTGTGAATTATGTTAATGTGGGAGCAGTTGAAGGCACTTTGGGATCATCATTTACTGCTGACAAGCTGGAAGAATGACCTGAAATAAATCTCTTAAGAACATATGAAAAATACAAATAATTATTCTAATAAATATAACATGGGGTAACTGAAGAGGCAGTTGGCTTGCAGAATATGATCTGGTGATCTGTTGCAGATCACAAACAGAAGAGATATTTTACTAATATGTAAGGGAAGGCACTGAAGTTCTGCTGTTTGTCTTTTTTTTTTTTTTTTTTTTTTTTTTTTTTTTTTTTTAAGTATCCTATATCAAAGCCAGGAAGTCTTTAATCTGCTCTGCTCAGCGGTATTGAGGCTCAAGTGGAGCCATGTATCCAGTGCTGGCACAGTGAGTCAGATAGAGGTAACCAGCTGGAGAATGTCTAGAGGAGATAAAAATGATTAGCTGTCAAAGAAGCCTGAAAAGAGAAATGAACGAGAATTTACATTCCTTGTTGCAAGCATGTCTGTCTCTCTCTAGATAAATATTCAGAAATGTTTTTTAAAGAAGACTAGGAGTAATTAATCTAGAGAGGCAGATCTAGACATTAGGAAAAAATACTAATTGTGAGAGTATTTGAGCTCTGTAATACTTTGCATAGAAAGGCCAAGGCATCCCTGTCGTCAGAGGCTTTTAAGAACAGGTTAGATGAGTGTCTGGGGTTGGTTGATTCTTCAGTCGAGTAGGATTAGTGTTCTCAAGGTCCTTTCCATCTGTTTTCTCTAATTGTCTTGAAAATAACTGTAATAGAAGTGGCTTGTGTAGGAGACAGCATTGATTAGTAGGAGTTGGTGCGTTTTTATTTTAGTCAAGCAAAGTGTTTTTTTTTCTTCAAAGCACCAGATAACGAGTTTGTTGGATAAGTCAAGGAAAAGGTTTCTGTGCTTTGATGAGAGGGAACAACCTCCGATTAAATACAAGATTTACACTTCCTAGCCCCATATTTTATTGAAAATATATTTGGTTTTGTAGGTGCTTCTGCCTTGCACAGGTATGAAGTTTAGTATTACATTGAGTGCCTTTCTTCACCCTGCCTTGGTTTCTATGATTGCTGGAAAAGCAAAGGTGTATTAAGTAATTTAAAACTGGTATAGAACACTAGGCACTTTTGTGGTAGACTGTCATAGTGTCTTTTAAATCAGAATTGCTTTTAAAAAAGTTCTGCTTTTGGTTTTATAATTACTAAGAAGGAGTCACTGTTATTTATATGCTTATTAGTGTCTGTATCAGAGGACCATACCTTCATAAGTTTTTAGTAATTTTTTTTGTTTCTTCTCTTGACCAAAAGCGCTTAGCCTGGACTATTTTTTAGGTGTAGTATTATATGACATTAGTTTTTAATGCGTCATTTAAATCTTTTTCCCTCCCCACCCCCAGGCCTCTGTCTTGAGAAGTTGCCAATTTCTTCTTCAGCTAGCAACCTCCATGTGGACCGTGAACAAGAGATTCTTACATGCTACGAGAAGGCTGGGGATATAGCTCTTCTGTACCTTCAGGAGATAGAAAGGGTAAGCTGGGATGGTTTGCTTAATTTAAAAATTGTGGTTACATTTTGGTAACTCAACTAAAAGATGTTGAATATTTGTTTTCTTAGGACTTCAATGCACACTTACAATTGGACAGTAAATTAGCCTTAATGAATGTCTGATAGTTGTCCTTCTGGCTGTGCTCTCACCCTGACCTCTTAGGAAATAGTACTAGTAGTCTGAAAAGGGACCGAGCTCCTCGCAGCAGCTATGTATATTCAAGATGCTAATCTGTGGCCTCTTGTTACCTTATGGTAGTTAATTTATTAACATGGGATTGTGGTGTCTTTCAAACACACATCAGAATATGTACATTGTATGTATATACTTGCTGACTTTTCAGGTAATTCTTAAAATGAAGCTATGAAGACTGAATATTGATCTTGTTGATATTTATTTGGAGCCAATAACTTGACTGCTCTTAAATTGTCTTTATAAAACTACTTGAAGGTAAAATTCTGAAATAACATTGACATACCAGTGGGGTGTCCAGAATAGTAACTGAAAGTATGTTTGCTTCAATAGGCACAATCCTGGGACAAGGAAAAACTGTCAGATGTGATAGCCGGATAAACATGATTTTAAAATATAGTTGAACTTCAGATAAATCTTAGCAGTTCTATAAATTGGATCAGGACAGTGTCCTCAGACTTGATAGCCCATTTATAATTTCATTTTATTAATATATTATTCACTGTATGTATGAAACTATAGTTACTGTGGGAGACCTGTTTTTTATTGGTGAAAGCTGATACACTTGAGCTTCTTAGTGCTAGACAAAACATAACCTACAAACAGCTCTGCAGAATATTAGACAAGTTACTGTTGCCTTCTATGATTCTGTGATCCTACGAATTATGGAAAGTTAAAGTTAAGCTCTTTATTTGTAAAGAGCATAACACTTCATGATTGAAAAACTTCAAGCTTTAGCTGAATTTAAAGGGATGCATGGGCTCTTTTATTTCCTCCTCTTGTTTCCGTTCAGACCATTAACCTTGTCTTCTGTTTCTTACCACTTAACAGAAACCCTTGAAGTGTTGTAAATACTTTATCTTAAAGAAAATAAAATTTTTAGTACCCCAAGTTGCTAGGACTCTGCGCAGTACATATGGAGACAAATGAAAGCTGATGGCTCTCTGTTTTGAGAGAGCATTTTTAATGTTGATGTAATACCAATTAAGTTATTTCTAAGTTGTTTTTTTGAAATCACTCTGGATATAACTTTCAGTCTTCTTACTGCTTTCTGCAGAAGTCTCTCCTAACCTAACAGGGTTTTATGTTTTGAATGGCATCACTTCCTGCTACTGAGTGAGGTTCCAAATATGCTTTTTCATATACTTTGATTTTGTATACCAATCTTCACAAAAATTTCTGAAAAATTATTATAAAATGTTTCCTAGTGGCATTTCTGCTTGGTGAAGAAGTTACCTTTAAGGGTATAGCCAAGAGCAAAAAGATTTATATTTAGGTGGGAATGGAGGTAAGGATAGAAATATCGTACAAATGAAAGACTTCTCCAACATTAAGTATTAGTTTCTGTGTAAAAGTCCACAGAACTCGAAATTTTTTTTGTAAATAATTTTTTTTCCTTTTCGTTTTCTTCTCTTAGGTAATTAATGCCAATATACAAAACAGAAGCCCTAAGCCAGGGCCCACTGCACATGAGCAAGAACTTGGGTTTTTTTTGGAAACAGGACTTCAAAGAGCACATGTTTTATATTTCAAGAACGGGTAAGATTTAATTCTCCCCCCTTTTTTTTTTGTTTGCACTTTTGTTTAGGTTTTGTATTTGTGATCTAACTGAGCATCATAATTTTTAGCAATTATGGATTGTGTAATCATGAGGCCTCTTATTAATATAGTAATATTTTGATTGAAATAAAGGCTGCCCATATTGTATTTGTTTGCATATTGTAAAATCATTAAAGTATATTAAACAGAAAGCATTTTATGTTTTAACTTACAAAATACGATAACTTAAAATACCTTAAACTTTAACAATTTGAAATTACTTTATTACTAGACACTGTTAGAAAGTGATTGACAACTTATTGAAACTCTTATTTTTAAAATTTTGATTTTGTAATTTTTTTTTCCGAATCTCCTCAGTTATCACTTATTTTAACATTATGCTGCAGGATAAATGTGCATGAAGATCAACAGTATGTATACAAGTATACGATCTCCATTGTACTTGCTCTATAGATCCTTTTAGATTCTGCATGGGAGATCCTTTATAATTTATTTTAAATAAGTCTTTCCATAAAAGCCTAAAAATAAATTCAGATATCACACAAAACAAAAAAAAAAGGAATGCAACTCTCCATTTTTAAGAGCTTCAAAACTTGGCACAAATGGTTTTTAAGTACATTTCTGACATTTGTTGTTGAAATCACGTAGTTTAAAAATTTGTTTGTGGGGCTTCTTATTACACTAGGAAAATGTAGTTTGATGGAAATATTGGAATTCTTGATAGGACTACTGTTTTGTACCAAAAATGTTTCTTATTCTTTCAAATACATAAACAGGAGATGAAGGGAAATCATGCAGTGTCTGTAAAGAGTTTGAGATTGCAATGTACTGATAGTTGGTGATGAAAGGTTATTCAAGTTTTTTCAAACCTTTCAGGGTTTTCAGCATGGAAATGATCACTAAGATTTTAATTACTTTTTCTTAAAGTAATGAAGTAGTGCTGCAATAACACATGATCCGAGAGTTACATTTTTAGTTCTGTTTTCATAATTTAATTGCAGGAGGAATGGAATGTTCAAAAGTTCATTTTTTTCATTTACCAGAGCTAAAAATAAAATTTCTGTTTTCTTGCCTGCACAAAAGATAAATAAAATACATGCATTGAAGGGATCCCAGTGACAATTGTGGTTAAGAATAAGCTAAAAATTCCACATTTTGAAGAATTTTGATTCAAGGCCAGGAATGGAGATGGTCCATTTAATCTGACATGTTGTGAGTAAAAGCAATCAGCAGTAGACATAGCAGATTAAGAATAATTACAAAACCAAAAAACAACCCCACAAAAAAGTAATGCAGTGTGTTATTGAGGAACATCCAGCCCATAAGAGCATTTTTCCTAGACCATATCAGTTGTTTTGCTGTGAACTTTGAAAGGTTGATTGTAATCATTGTACACTTTAGCCCGTCACAGTGAAGCTGTTGGTGTTCTTGTTAACTCCTATGTAAGCATATAATCCTTTTTGCAGTCTTGAGTGCAATGGTCCTTTTCAGTTTACAAACTAATTACACATTATATATTTAATTTAAAATTTCTTCTTCCAGTTTCATTAGCCAGTGCTACATTTTTTTGTGGTACGAGAGTAAGAACCGAGGTGTTAGGAAAAATAGCTCTGCGCCAATCATTATTTTACATATTCCTGCCATTGTATCCTTTAGTTCCTTAATTTAGAGCCAATCCCAGTTCTTTCAAGATTTCCTAATATGGTCATTCCAGGCTGCTAGTTACGTTCCTGCTTTTATGGGTCCCTTCTTTGTTTTTTAAGGTTTTAACCTGGGTTTACCAGAACTGAACAGAACTTCAAATATATACTTTTCTAATGATGACAAATTTATAGCATGCATTTTAATACATTTATTTTAAGGATACTTTGCTTGGTACTTTGCTTGGTTTTTAAATGTCCTGATGTTAGTTTTATGGAAGTTAGGTTCAAGATCTTTGCAACATACTCCAAATTTGAATTTAATCTAAAACCTTAAAGATTATATGAATATTTTCAAGGAGAGGAAATGTAGATATCATTATTATAGGCAGTTTAGAAAAAGAAACATTTATTTTTTGCAATTGAAGCTGTAGATGTTAAAAGGGCTTTGATCCTGTGGAGGACACGGGGAATCACCAGAGTTTAACTGCTTGTGAGTGATGGAGGAGAAGAAGAAAAGTGTGCCATCTGTTTTTACAGGCAGGCTAAATCTGCCACTCGTATTGCAATTCAGCAGAATCTTGTAGTTACGTATGTTCATGAAGTGAGGCTGACACTTAGAAGAGCTGAATCTGAAATAGAATTCCTTTCACCAAACTATAACCTGGCATTGGTTTGAGTCCATTCAAATATTATCTTGTTATCAGCATAGTGGCTATAGTAATTTATGTCTTAGAGCATGCTTAAAGATCTGAGTAGATGTCTATGGATGACTGATATGGAATTTGGGTGGGTTATTTAGACTTCATTTCCACTCCAATAAGTACTAATAAGCATCTCTTGAAATCTGCTGGAGAATTAAATTTGTCTGAAGTCCTTTTGCTATGGAGTGGGTTTTTGTTGTTGTGTATCTAGGGGTCAGCTGGCTAATCACTGCTTTTATTTACACTTCTTCCACTAGAAGTGTAGGTATCATTTTTGTAAGTGTCAGGTACAAATTAAAAAAGCAAATAACTTTTAGACTATCTGGAGGAACATAATTTTAACAGTAAGGTAGGGAGCATTGCTGCCTACCCAGAAAGCTGGTTGATCTACTTTACTAAATTTCCCTTTATTCACTAACTGTACAGAGACTTTAAGCCAAGAAATCAAGTTCTTGTAGAGGATTAAGTGACTGTTGTTCAGGTATGCATTATCTTGTATGAAAAACTACAGTGTGTTTGAAACCTAACTTAGCCTAGCTGATAAGTGCTGGAATTCTGAAAATACATGGAAAAGCAATTATCTAAAAAAAACCATAAAGTGGCAATAGTCTGAACAGAAGAATGTTATTTTAGTGCTCCATTAAGACACAAATCTAAAATTATTTTTTTTTTTCCAAAGTGTAAAGAATTTTAGTAAAAAACCAAACTAACACATCCGTTTTTCTCTTGGGAGCAGGGAAACGTTTCAGCTTGGAAATGAGTAACAAAGAAGTTGAGGAAGCTGTTTTAAAAATTTGAGTAGGGTTTATGTGCTTTTAAAAATATTCTGAAATATGTAACTTTAAAAGTCTTACAGGCTGATTACACAACTTCCTTTTAGTCTGGTACTTGCTTTGTAATTTTCATTTTGAAGGTGTTCAAAGTCCTGATGTTGTTCCAAGAAAAGCTATGAGTGCAGGAACTTTGACATTAGTACTTTAACATAGCTGTTTTCAAGTACGATGACCCTGAGAGAGAAAGGACAACAGTTTATGTACCCAGTAATCCTTCTGTCTTAGTATTTGCCTTGTATTCATGTTATGAGATAAACAAGACAAACTTAAATTGAAAATTGTTTTTATTTTTGAGGTAGTACTATTCATAAATATACTGGAAGTGTATGCTGTTAAAGCAAATGAGCTTTTTGTTGGAATCTAAAATCAGGTAGCCATCATGTGGAAAACCAGACTGAGCTAGCTTTCAGAGCTCTTTTTTGTGGCTTCTCCTATATTTCAAACCCTTTCCAAGGATATTGCACTATCAGAGTCCAGGATCCAGACTGCAATGTGGTCTAATCTTGATCATGGTTCAAAGCCTGAGGAAGTTGGACCAGATCTGTACTCCTCATGGTGCCATTACCTGTGCTGGCAGAGCTGCAGTGAAGCATGACCTGCCCAGTCTTCTATAGGAGTTTGTATATTTTCTTTTAAATATAGATAAAATAACTCTGTAAAGTTTATGACCATACAATTTGACTGATGTGTAAAACAATATTAAATATTTACCAGAGTAAATTCTACTTACTATATTCCCTCTGCTAACTTATTTTCTTAGTAAAACTTTCTGGCATGTTTAGCACTTTTTTCTTGTGAATTCAAGAATAGGCTTTTTTTGTTTATGGTTTTTTTTGGCACCTTCTTAATCTATCCCCATTTCTTCCTCTGACTAGATCTTTGCTTGAAAGAAGAAACTTGAAAAATAATAGGAGCTAAAGGGCAAGACTGATAGTGCACTCTGACTCCAGTAACTGGAGGAGTCCTTTTGTGAATCTGATCTTTGTGCCTTAATAGCTGAGTCTGATACTTGGTGTGTACGTGCAAACATGTATATAGTATGTTGTATATATATACGCTTACATGAGAAAACATTCTGAGGAGGAGCTGGGGTGGTGGTGTCAAGAGAAACAGTAAACAAAATGTTTATTATGAAGAAAGTTAACTCTGCCTCAGCTTAACCCATGACAGTAGCATACTGACACTGTAAAATGGAGTTAGTGTCCCTAATCTTCCCCATACCTACTCTCCTGGCATGCATTTTTCTTGTTTCCTTTGTACTGATTGTTACACTTGTTTTTTTGTGGAGTCATTTCATTCTTCAAAACAGCAGAAAACAAACAGCAAAGAAAAACCAGCTTTCTGTCCTTTTCATGAGACAAATTGATTGGGTAGAGGATGTGATAATGGCTGGTGTGGCTGTGAGAAAAAAGGTAGGACCCTGCAAGTGAGAGTAGGAAGACATGAAGAAGGAAGAATGATGGGGAAAGGGAACAAACACTGAAAGAGGAGAACAGGAAGAGTGAGACCTTCCTCTTTTGGTAGTGAACTGTTAGGTACACTTAACTACCAGTGGAACTGCGGTCTAGGCAATAAGTGTTTTCATTTTGAATGTATAAATTCAAGAATTGCTGCTTGATTAGGCTGTTTTCAAATACTTAGGCTTGTGTAGCTGTAATGGCACACTGAAGATGATTCATTTATAAGATCAAATGTCAATCAAGAACCTTCAAGTATCAAGCAATCATGATCTTCTGTAGTGAATTTGAGATATATGGGATTGTTCTTTCTGCATGAGTTAACAATGGGTAAAATGAGAAGTGCACAATGTATACTATGATGCTTTTTTTTCCCCAACTGTGCTTAAAAAAAAGAGTAGTTGAGATTCTGTTAGGAAATAAAGGATTTTCTATGTGAAATTAAAAAGGTAATGGCTAGTGTTAATCAATATTTTGTGGAAATTACACAGTATTGTGAGAATATTCAAAATATAAGTATGAAAGGAAGAGAGGGAAACCTGAAAGGGAAAACAGAACTGCCTGAATTGGCAACTGTGTTGCCTTTTGGAGACAGATATCTGAACCTTACAAGGATGTTTGCTTGAGGTGACTTGGATTGCATAAGATCCATCATTTTTCTAATTGTGGATAAAATTATGCTTCCCCCTAGCTCCTTAAACCTGAGGGAAAACAAGACATTAGTCACAACCATCTGAAACATCAGCTGTAGTGCAGACTTAGCATTGTCCATTTGGTCAGATCTCTAATGCAATTGTTGCAGAAAGGCATAGAAAATTTCAGTCCTTTTAAATTTTTTTTAACCTCATCTTTGTAGGGCTATATGAAGCAATTACTCTAGAATGGTAAATGCCTCAGTATTAGGATGGTGTTCTGTTACTGCTAAAGAGTTAATATCTTGGTTTGTCACATTTCTTGCTTTTTGCTTATGTAGTAACTTCATTCAATGTAAAATAATTTCTCGTCGTAGAACTGTGTAAATTATTCTTATTTGGCCAAAAGTTATTAGCTAGAGTGTATGATTTAAATAGTTGTTATAATTTTTTTGTAAACATGTCAGTCATACCAAAGTTACTGAATTGCCACAGTTCTGATAGGCATGCATATGAAGAGTTTTGCCTCCCTTACTCTTTCCCTTTAAAACAAATACCTTTCTTTTCTTTGCTATTTGAATTCTTGGGAGAAAAACCCAAAATGTAAAACTTAAAATGTGCCACTGAGTTTGAAAACATTTCATTTATTTTTCTGTATATGAATACAGAGAGAAAGTGAGAGAGGAGAGAGAACATGCATTTGGGAAGTGGGCTCAATTCCGAAAGCAATTTGTTTCATCACTATGACCAAACAATCACAGAATGTTAGGGACTGGAAGGGACCTCAAAAGATCATCTAGTCCAGTCCCCCTGCCGGAGCAGGAACACCTAGATCAGATCACACAGGAATGCATCCAGGCGGGCTTTGAATGTCTCCAGAGAAGGAGACTCCACAACCTCTCTGGGCAGCCTGTTCCAGTGCTCTGTCACCCTCACTGTAAAGAAGTTTTTTCTCATATTCAAGTGGAACCTCCTATGTTCCAGCTTGAGCCCATTGCCCCTTGTCCTGTCACTGGATGTCACAGAGAAGAACCTGGCTCCATCCTCCTGACACTCACCCTTCACATATTTATAAACGTTAATAAGGTCACCCCTCAGTCTCCTCTTTTCCAAGCTAAAGAGACCCAGCTCCCTCAGCCTAGATCTAGATCTCATTGTTCTTGGTTTTTCTCCTTTTAAAGCATGAGTATTCTAAAATTATATATAGCAGCAAGGCAGTAGTTAGGCTAGTGTGAGTAACTTAGCCAGTTCACTGACATGGCTGTGGATGTACTTTTCTCTCTTAAATGGGAGAAGTGCTGACAATTTAGCCACCAAATTGCAGAGCAGGTGAGGTTTGGTCTAAAGTCACTAAGCAAAAACTTATTCTAATTTTATGTTTAATCTATAAAAGGCAATGTGAGACTAAATATTTGGATTTTTTTAATTGATAAGCATAAGTCAAATGCCTGACAAAGCTGTTCTTACACTAATGGAAAACATATTAGCAAAATACACTGTAAATACAAAGTACATTAATCTTATCAACCTTTCTGAGGTTAAATTTAAAACATTTCTTTTGTAGACTGTTTTGAATATATCATTATTAGGTCTTACTCCTTTTGTTACGTGGAGTAGTGTTTGGTTTCTTATCCTACCACCTTTCAAATATAGACTGCTCATTAAGCAGTTTTTTAATTCTTTTCTACTTTTTTGTGTATGTGTTTAAAAACACAAAGATAAGAAGTATTTGTCATGGGTGTGAGGTTTATATGGACCACTAATGCCAAAACACTGCGTTGTCTGATGCCAAACATGCTTTTCAAAACCAAGAGACTTCTTGGTGGTTATGGTGACAAATATGTTTGAGCTAAAAGTTTGCTACTGCTGGCCTACATGCTTGTATTTAGGTCTTCTGATCCTGCATTCAAAGTCTGTCCTTACTGCCCCTTAATCTTCTTCCTGCACTTTCCTTGAATCATAGCTACAGTTACTGATCTCTCTCTTTCTTTAGGAATGAGCACCTTTGCGTAGATGTAGTTAAAATATTTTCATTATTCTAAACAGAAATGCTATCTGAAGTTTTAAAAGGAGCATAAAAGTTGATCTTGCATCAGAATAATAAATTAGGTTCTGACATAAATTGTTGGGGTTTAGGGTGCAAACATGTAGACAGAAGGATGCAAATTAGCCCTAAGGGCGTCAGTCTGTATAGGCTTTCAATAGTAGATTGTAACTCTAAGTCCTGGTTCTTAGTCTTTAACTGGTAAAGATTTTTTTTTTCTTCTTCAAGATTTAAAGCAGCAAACATTTGAATTAGCCTTTAAAAACTAGGAAGATGCAATTCAAAGGGCTTGGCTCGAACATGTAACTAGCAGCATCTATCTGTGGGCTGTCTTTGTGTTGTCTGAAATTACTGAAAATTTGTCAGCTCTGAGTGCCTGTTAATGTACCTTAAAATTCCTTGTCTTGAGAATGGAAGGGATCTCCAAGTCATTTACAGACACTGTGGGACATTGTTTTCTAAATTAACCTGCCCTTTTGCTCTGGCGTTCCATCGGGTGGAGCTGCTAACATGAAGGCACATCATAATGAAAAGCAGGTAAAAGTTGTGTGCTACCTAGGCTAGGCAGGAAAAGTATGTGCCAGAATAGCTGCCACACTCTTCTCCCCAATGTTACAAACTGTTAACAAATACAGGAAATGTACTTTGCTAGAAGCAGTGCAGTGTGGAGTTCTACCATATTGTTTATGGTATATTTTGCTTCATTATTTGTCTCTCAAAGCATTTAACTCAATTTTTGGGTGATTTAGATTGTAGTTTTGAGGTATATCTTTTTTCTTAGTATACATCATGTAGAAGATGCTTGACAAATCTGTATTGTGTTTGTGTTCACTTGTGCAGTGGGTCACTGTTAAATGCTTTGTGAAGCAAAAACTAGTTCTTTAGTTTACGTTTGGTTTTTTTCCTTGTACAATCTTACTGCTTTTTCCATGGTACGTAGAACTTCAGTCACAAGTTTCAGTCCCTTGCAGATTATTATGAAAATGTAATAGGTAACTAATAACAACCTGTCATCAAGTTGAAAATTACTTTTGAAAGTTGCATACTTTTTCATAGAGGTTTTTTGTTGTTGTTGTTGTTCTTGTAACACATCAGAAGACAGAAACTTCATATGGAACAAAATAGCTAATTCCTAAAATTTCATAAAGATTTAAATTATTGTGATGTGAAGTTCTACTACATAGTGTATGTTTCATCTGTATTAGGAAAGTAGTGTTTCAAGCTGACAAGTTCTTGCTCTCTTTTGACAATTTGGAAGGGAATGTTTCATTTTTTTTCCAAGTCTGTCTGTTCGTTTTTTTAAATCTTGTTATGAGGACACATCTGTGACTTTGCAATACAGTCCTTGAGAGAAAGCTCCATTCATGGGAAATATGCACTTAAAGCAGAGGACTTAAAGCTGGGATTCCAGTGGTCTGGCTTTGGCTCTCTAAAATACTTGACATGTGGTATTACTGAATGGTATGTACTTTGGCTTTCCAAAGGTGCTGAAGGTATTGGGCTTCCATTGAGTTCAAAGATTTTCTTAAAATTTGGCCTACAGACTTTCTGTACTTACTTCATTAATATATGAAGTTGGTGTAACGTTCTTTACCTATTAAGAGGCCTGCCTGTGTGGAATATATAATCTTTCATTCATTGGTTTCCTTGTTAGGTACATAAACAAGATTAATTCTCTTTAATATGTACTAACTGGTCACTCTATGGTCAAGCTTTGCTGTAACGTGGACTCTTTACAAACAATCACTATTTCTCATGTGACTGATAGTTATTTCTTTTTAACCAGCTGCTGGCTTGCTTTGACATAACTTTCAACTGTTCATACAGGTTTTGTTATTTGGAAATGCTAATTATTTTTAAGTTAGCTTTTATATAAAAATATTCTAGAAGGTGAACTTTTGCTACTGAAAGATGTCTGTGCTGGAGATGAAAGTTTCTGAAATATGCTGGTAATCCTTTATTATATAAAACAGAACAGAGATGACCTCTGTCATGTTATCTGAAGAGTAAAATAAATGAGTAGGTCTCTAGGTAAAGTGATAAGAGCTCTACAATTCTATAGCAAGATCTCTTGCATCAAACACTCTGGTTTCAGGTATGCTGCAACTAAATTCAAATAAAGTATCTGTGTAAAAGTGTTGGCTTTTTCGAATTTGTACAATGTTACAATCCAGAATATCAGTATTTTAAATATATTTGTAGATTAAGACATCAGAGTAAGGAATGCAATTTCAACATCAGCTTTATAATGGAGCGTGCAATAATGCTTTTGCTTATGAAAAGCTTACACAATATGTAATATTTCTTTCCTCTTTTGAGTCCATATTAGGTAAATATTATGCAACTTGCAGATAAAATCACATCTTAAGATAATACAACAGTGTGACATAACAGCAATGATTTAACACAAAACACACTTTTGATCAAATCATTTTGTTTTGCAGCTGAACTTCAAATAGTGAAATGACTGTCCTATGTTATGTGTCGAGGTTGCAGGATTCAGTTGTTCAGCTAGGCAAAAAGCCAACGCAGTCCTTCACCAGCTCAAAGACAAACTGTATTAATGTAAAATAAAATATTCTCAACTGCTTTTAAGTGCAATAAAAAAGCTAGATCTCTGAGATAACTGATATAGTAATGAGAAATAGACAATTCAAAATAATCTATTGTTTGAGAAGAAAGTTCAGATCTGCTAAAATTGTTGGTATGATTGATGCCTGTCTGAGGGTCTTGAAAGCTGTTTAGGCAGTAGATGTGAAAGAAACTTGAGTAGCAGAAGCCACACCAAAAGCCAGCTGGAGTCGAGAACAGAACACTGATTCCCCAGTCCTCTTCTAGCTATGCAGTGGGCCTTGCTATGTTTGTGCCCTTTCCTCTCTGAAAAGGAGCTTGAAATTTTACGTTACTTTCACTGATGATTACAAGATTTACTCCTTTTTTATTTCTCTATTTTAAGATATCAAGAGGCAGCTAAAATGGAATGTTGGGGTTTTTTTTCCCAAGTTTATACTTTGAAGCCTATATAATTGAAAATTAAAACCATTGCAGTAGTGAGAATAACTTTGGTTTTGTTTTTTCCCCTTTTGGGTTGGTTAATTCTTACACTTTTCCTTGCTTTCTCTTAAGCTATCTACTGATCATGAAAATGTTTCTTTTTTTCAATAAATTGGCAGGGAATGTTGTTATAGTAATCAGTGGTGGAGTTCCCAGGTAAATGAAAAAAAAATTTATCTTGCAGAAACGTGATGATGATATGCAGGAAAAAAAACTTATATCATGTATTTAAACTACTTTATAGAGTAGTATATTAAGGTGTTACTACATCCAAGTTGGAATACTGTCAAATTCTATGTTTATATACAGGAACTTGACAAGAGGAGTTGGTAGATTTAGAGAGTTACTAAGAGCTGTCGAAACAAGAACTACACAAAATCTGCGAATGGTAAGTTGTATTAAAGCACATTCCTATTGCAGCATCTGAATTTTAGTGGGCAGATAAAGCATAAATATAGTGGATGAGTTAGAGATAATTAATCAGATACACAGCATATTGATCTGGATTTGTTATCCACCACTTCATAAGGTTACATTTCCTGGCTTAAGTGAATGATTAACATAAAAAGTAATGCTTGATACCCAGTCTCTCCCCTATTTCTCTTTCCTATTTGTGGTTAAAACCTGATTGGTCTGTGACTGACCATGCTTTCAACCTTAATCATAACTGCCCTATTTATGACTTACCATGGTTTCTCAAGGGTGTTATTTCATCTTTTTGTAATGTAATGAGAGTGAGGACAGAGTGCAGCATCTTTATGTGTGTTCTATTCAGTTGGAAGTTATTAAGTTATCATTTTATTTCTGTGATGAAGTTTCTTAAAGGAAAACAAATCTTGAAGATTTGATATTTATATTGTTAGAAAATAAGCCTTTACCAAGTCATGTTCTTTTTTGCATCTTTTATGTAATAAAGGACCAAGGCTTATATCTTTATATCTGTAATATGATGATTTTTAAAAAGTCATACATTAGTTTCCTAAAAAACTTCCAAAGTGGTGATAAGGAAGTTTTCTTAATTCATTTGATAACTGAGTCGTGCTAAGGATATTAAAATTATTAAATAATAGACTTTCAATGGAGAGGAATAATATTGGAAACTTTTAACAGAATAAAAGATGAAGGGCTTCTTATGGTATAGGAATTAAGGCGGAAGATGCAGATCATGGTGCTATCCATGGCTTAAACATTACACATCTGTTGCTGGGAAACACAGCCAATTCTCATGCAGATGTAGATCTTGCCTTCTTTTTGCTGCCCTGTTACTAATCTCTGAGTTTTCATCATTGTGATATATAGTCATGCAGCTTTTAGGCATATGCATTAAACATTAAAGAGGAGATTAATCTGATAGTAATGAATTATGGGATGACTTCAAGCTTTAAATTAATATTGTTTATTTAAATAATATTTATGTAAGTATTTCTACACTTAAGTATATGGTGCCAAGAGTAGTTGGCCAAAATAAACTTTTTCATACTGATCTACAACTTCATTTCATTGTTGCTGAGCCTTGCCAACACTAGTAAACACCAGCACCTTCAAGTACAAGTTGTAAGAAGCCCCAGTCAGTTGGAGTTTGGACTGTAACTGTCTGTGGTGGGTTGACCTTGGCTGGCTGCCAGATGCCCACCCAGCTGCTCTCTCACTCCCCTTCCTTAACATGATGGGGAGAAAATAAGATAGAAGAGCTTGTGGGTCAAAGTAAAGACAGGGAGTTTGCTTACCAGTTGCTGTCATGGGCAAAACAGACTCACCTTGGCAAATATTAATTTGTTGTCAGTTAAAAGAGAGTGGAATGGTAAGAAACAAAGAAAAACACTAAAATACCTTCCCCTCACCCCCTTTCCCCATGTTCAACTTCAGTCCTTCATTCTTGACTCTTCTGCCTCCTCTCCCTACCCTCCCACTCCCTGAATGGTCCATGGGGAGTGGAGGGTTGTGGTGAGTCCATAACATTTCCTCTCTGCTGCTCCTGCTCCTCACACTTTTACCCAGCTTCAGGATGAGGTCCCTCCCATGGCCTGCATTTCCTTCAGGGAGTATCAGCCTGTTTGTCATGGTCCTCTGAGCAGGCTGCAGTATGGACATCGGCTCCAGGCCTGGAGAGGCAGTAGAGGTTACTGAGCTCAAAATATCTGAAAATGTACCTGAGCATGGTTGACTCTTAGGAGCAACAGTTGATGTTGTTGATACTTCAGAAGTACCTGGATTTAACTGATAAAACTGAAAAATTGTTGAACTGTGTACTTGTACCTTTCAAAACCAGCATTATGCCTGTTTGTCTGGATGTTTTAAAATAGCAGAAAATACATTCTACATGACTTGTCTTCATTAGAAATAATCCAAGTGCTTCTGAAGAGTTTGTATGTAGTGTTTCTAAGAAAAAATATTTATTTTTATTGAGAGGGTGGCCAAACACTGCAGCAGGCTTCCTAGCGAGCTGGTCTATGCCCCAAGCCTGTCAGTGTTTAAGAGGCATTTGGACAATGACCTTAATAGCATGCTTTAAACTGGTCAGCCCTGAATTGGTCAGGCAGTTGGACTAGATGGTCTTTGCAGGTCCTTTCCAACTGAAATAGTCTATTCTATCTTTCACTTTTACAGACAATAGCAAGACAGCTGGCTGAAATTTTGTTACGAG
>WKFP01014853.1:588822-633214 GCA_011057875.1 Pterocles orientalis | reverse complement strand
AGGAGAACCTCTCTTGACCTACTGACCGCCCCCCTTCTGATACACCCCAGGATGCCATTGGCCTTCTTGGCCACAAGGGCACAGTGCTGGCTCATGGTCATCCTGCTGTCCACCAGGACCCCCAAGTCTCTCTCCCCTACACTACACTCCAACAGGTCAGTACCCAACTTATACTGGAACCTGGTGTTGTTCTTGCCCAGATGCAAGACTCTGCACTTGCTCTTGTTAAATTGCATTAAATTTTTCCCCGCCCAAGTTCCTGGGATTCCTCCACTGTCTTCTTTGGGAGATGTTGAGTAGTATTTATGTCACAATAAATGCAGCTTATTGTTTGCAGTTCTTCTTGCCTTTCTTAACAGAGAAGTTCTTTGACCTCACCAAGAAAGCTAAAGGTATCTGTGTTCTTAGGTATGTGTCTTGAAGTCTAGATTACCCTGAAAGGTAGGAGGAAAGTCTTATAGTCCCCTAACATGGAGAAGAGCATCGAGCTTGCTTCCCTCTCTGCTTGTGTGATTGATTTAGCCCATGTAGCTGACAGATGATTACCACTAGCCTGTTCATTTTCCTGCAGTGTTTTGAGTACAGGTAGAGTGAGTTGTATTTGAAAGTGTATTTGAGAAGATAAGCCTAAATTAATTTTCCTTCATTTAGAGGCACTCAAGTTAGCAACATGGTTGTACTAATCGGTGGAAAGAGAAAGATAGAGAGAGAGGTATTTAGCAGCTTTTGTTTTCTGGTGAGTTCATGGAGGGAGGTGGAGGAGTGTGCCTTACCTAGACGTCTTTGCCAAGTATCCAAAGTCATAGGAGAAGATATCACACAGAATGAACTTGTTTCTTGCTGTGATCTGTTTGCTTCTACTCATCGAAAGAAAGTCCAATGGGAAAATAAATCCTGTGTTGGTTTTCTTAATAGACATTTAATTAACTTATTACACATATAATCTGATTCTGAACAGTGTTAAAAATAATTTGGTTTTGAAAATTTCATTCCTCTATAATAATTTAATAAAAATTTTGTTTAGTAATAGTCTTGATACTGGACATTGTGTAGTAGGAAAATTCTAGCATACATTACTTGTTCGTAGCAAACAGTGCACTTCTCGCATTGTTTTGTTTCATCCTCAGTGCATTTCTTTGCTTCAGGTTCTGGTAAAGTGTGGGAACATGGTATGCACCTGGCTGTGCTTTCTGTAATGTTAAGGCCAAGTTTGAATATGAAAAATAATTCATGGTATTACATTTTAGCATATACATTATAGCTATCAGAGCAGAAAAACTGCTTCATGTAGTTGGACTCTGCAGACTGGACAGTTCATTGCTACATCACTTTAATCCAAAACAGTATTGCACCTTTTGACTCTCTAGAGCTGGCCTGGTTAGTAAAAATGAGTATAGAAAAATTAAGTAATTCTTACTGACAACAGCAGATATGAAACCTTTAAAATTATCATATAATGCTAATATATTTATTCTCAGTATGGTAAATAATTAATTTTATTTTGACGTTCAGTTGTTAAGTTGAAAATTTCAGCAGAATATTGATTGTGAAGTTAAAATTCTTAAAAATAGACATAATACTGTTAGGAGTACCCCTTTTAAGTGTTATCGATAAGTGCTTGTGGTGCCATTGCTTGTTAAGTGTTCACAATTTAGGAAGAGTGTGTGTGCAGTTTTCACTTAATACTTATATCCTGCGTCTTGCAGCTGATGCCTTCAGTAAGCTGATATTTATCATTCCTGCTTTCAGACTAAATAGGGCAATACCAGCAGGGGTATTTAAACAAACATAATAAATGGGAAATTAATTTTCTGTTCAGTTCTTTTTCTCCATATAGAATCTGGCAGCTGTTTTAACTTATTTGAATTATTTAAATATTAAGCTACATGTATTTTAGATATGAGTCCAGAAGAAAATTTTTACACTAGTATATCTTCTTAATAATTGAAGAATGTACCCTTAAATAACAATTTTCCCCCCAAATTAGTGTTTAGAAAGAGCTATGAAGTTTGCGTTTGAAGAGTTCCATCTCTGGTATCAATTTGCATTGTCCTTGATGGCAGCAGGAAAAGTAAGTCTTAATTTTTTGGATGTAATTCTTGTATTCATGGCTTTTGATAACTTTTGGCACTTCCATGATTTTAATCTGTTGTGTTTTTGAAAATAATTCTAATCCTCAAATCAGCTAAGTACACTGTACTCCTGAATTTATGCCTACTGCTGTACAGAGAATGTTGTTATTTCAGTAGTTTCTGACTTGGGAAGACTGAAAGGCGATGATAAGAACTGTACTGGCTATAAGTAGTGAATTGTACCAGATCGTATTATCCAGTAACAACATTGTTTAAGTGCTGTTTTGATGAATGAATTTTTCACTTAGGTAGAAGTTAATGCTGATTCATGATGCTTTTGCTTTTTTTTTTTTTTCTTTGGGAATTTCTGACTGTGTCTTTTTTAATATTACTGTCTTTGAGACTGTATTCTGTGCAATTGAAGTAAGTTGGATTTTTTTTTTAATTTTATATAACCTAGGAACTTATCAGATGCAAGCTTCTGGTTTTTGTTCTTTTTGCTTTTCCCTGTCGTGTTATAGGAAATAAATCACATTCATTATGTAATGTAAATAATACTAATTTTCTAAAAGATCATTCTCAATGGGGTTAATTTGCTTGTCTTCCGGATGGGGTAAAGGAGTGATTTGTGTTTTCTTGAGAAAATATATTTAGATGCACATTGGTTCTGAAGGGGCTTGGTGGATCTTCCCATTTTCTGTCTACTTATCTTCTAAACTGTGATTGGATGGAGACAAATGAATTAAAAAAAGAACAGTGCCACTCTGTTATACAATCTTATATCAGAACTATTCCTAAGCGCTGTTGTAACTCCCAAAGAGCACTAAAACACTGCTTGTGGAGATTCTGTCCTGTTCCTGCTCTTTCATTTGCCTGGCTCAGATATTGTGAGCTTACAGGACTAGCAGTTTAAATGTGTGTCAGACATGTTTTCTGAATCATGTACCATTGGACTTACATTCTGGGCAAATGTTTCTCTAGGGGCACTTGGTGATAGTTCACAGGGGTTAAATAATGATAGCAGTGCCTTAAGTCCTGTGTTTTGCTTGCAAACAGAGTTGTGACAAATTGTCAACAAAATGTTTAGTAATATCCTCTTCACATGGGAAAAATGAAATAAATTATGAAAATAAGAATCTTCTATTTGTGAAACCTATTTATGCTTTTAGTAATTTCAGTGTAAAATGTTTTTAACAGTCTGCTCGAGCTGTTAAAGTCTTGAAGGAATGTATACGTTTGAAACCAGATGATGCAACTATTCCACTCCTTGCTGCAAAGCTCTGTATGGGTTCTCTCCACTGGGTAAGCTTTGCTACTCTGTCTTTTCAATGAGAGCTGTGCTAAAATGCGACAAAACCTTGATTTAGGGATGTAGCAAATACTTTTGCGCAGTGACCACATGCACTTGGTCATCTCTGAAAATACAGCACAGATAATCCATGTACATGCACATCCCAGTTTGCGTGGCTAATTTAAAATATTTGACAGCAATGGTTATGTTTATCAAGGTAGCATATCTAACTACTGATCTAAGACAGCTAAAAATGTATCAGAAATTGAAACACTGGCGTACAGAGATTAAAAATGCACATTGACTTCTGTTTCCTCTGCAAGTTCTTTTGGAAGACAATGAGGCAAATGTCTTATGTTCAAGAGGCTCTTCTGGTGATACCATATTTGCAGACAGATGGGGTTTATGAATTCCTAGTAGGGACATTTAAAAAAAAAAGTTATTGGAGTTGTATTTTAGATAACCTTGAAATTGGTGTGTTTGTACAAAAAACAGTAAGATGATCAAAGAACATTGTGTGGTTTTCAAGATTCACATGTAATTTTTAGAAGAATAAGTGTATTTAAAAGAGGAGGGAAAGATCACAATCAGAAATTGAGAAAATAGTGCAGTAGTGGAAACATGACTTGCTGAGTCTGACAAAAATACAGTCTTAATTATTAACGTAGATCCTAGTTCTGTAAATTGTTCCCTATGGACTGACTCCATATGGAGTAGCTTAGTGTGCTTAACATTTACATTCACTGGAATGGATTCAAATGTTATTTTTTTTCTTTGTAGATAGTCAAAATAGTGTGCTAATATGCGTGTGCAGTTAGGTGGTTTTACATATTTCCTTATATATGAGGGGAAATATATGAGCAATACTGTATGTGATGCAGAATTCTGCATGCCTCTACTTTTTTTTGCAGAGTTGGAGTCATAGTTCCTGTAATTGATTTTCTTAAAGAAATAATTCATGTGGCAAGAACCCTATTTATGAAATGTAAAAATGGTATATGATATATATGGATTTATTAAAAAAAAAAAGAAAAAAAATGGCAAAAACACAGTAAGTTTAGAGTGGTCAGTGTGTTCTGTGCCAGAGTTTCTCTCAGCCACAGGAATGGGTGCTTCAGCTTAAATCTGTGTTTGTTACTCCGTATTTAGCAGGAAAACTAAGTCTAATGGAAAATGAAATAGTCTTTAAAAGCAATTATGACTGAGATTTCAACAGACTCAGCATGCGTATTATGCATGCTATGCATTCTTCTCATTATAATGTTTTAACTAGTTTTAGACTCACGTGGATGTTGTGTAATATTTTCAGTTGGAAGAAGCTGAAAGATTTGCCAAAACAGTTGTTGATCTTGGGGACAAAACGTCAGAGTTCAAAGCAAAAGGCTACTTGGCACTGGGATTGACTTACAGTCTGCAAGCTACTGATGGTAAGATAAGAATAAACATTCCCATTTGGAAATTCCCATGTTGCCTAAAAAAGGATACCTAGCAGAATGCTAGACTTAAAATTAAAGCTTCTGTGGGCAACCTTTTTTTTCAGTCCATGTATTAGAACTTCTTCAATGAGCATGTGGAATACAATCTCTTGATTTTGCATATCACTGATTAAATATATCCTTTGCAGCGTCTTTGCGAGGGATGCAAGAGGTCTTGCAGAGAAAGGCTCTTCTTGCGTTTCAGAGGTGAGTGGGTGTTAATCTTTTGGTTTAATTCTGCTGTGTGTCATGAAAAGCTTTTTTATATGTTAAAAAGAGGGACTTGTAAAAGATTGCGTAATGAGGATTTCACCTCTGGAAGTCTCCCTTTGTGAGTACAAAATGTATTTCTGTAGTATTTACTTTCATCATTTTCTGTCAGAAATATCTAAATTGATTTCTAAGGATTTCCTTTTATTTCATTTTAAAGACGTGTGTGGCGCTCTCATATGAAATATTTGCTTAAAGGAGTGTTCTATCTAGAAGGGAAAATCGTATGATACAAGGTTTCAAGGTATGGTTCAATGTAGAAGACTTAGTGACTGAGCAGATTATATCACAGGCTTTTACAATTATCTCTGTAGAGGCAGAGTGGTATTTGAGGCCTTGCTGCTGTGGATGGGCGGTGAAATGCAGGTAGGCAGGTAGCAAGCTAGGGGGTAAAAGAAAAAGTTATGTCTGGAGATTTAACAGCGTAGGCAGTGACAATGCAAATGCCCCGTCTTCCAAGTGTCTCACACAGAAGTAGCACTGTTGGGGAAGATGCTAGTTCATTCTCAAGGGTTTGACTCTGCAAATGAAATGGCAATAAACAGGTGAATGAGAATGTCTCTACCCTAATTATAGAAGAAACAAATCTTGATGGCAAAGCTTGCAGAATTGCTGCAACATCTAAATATGTCTCTTTTTATGTTTATATACTTTTGGATACCCTACATTGGTGAGATAGGCCTAAATGCTTTAGGGAAACTGATTTGTGCATTAATGTGAAGTCTGTGTGATTTTTGTATCTGAGGGGATAGAGTTGAAAAAGCATTTTGCAGGTAACTTTAGAGTGCGGCTGGTATGTATTGGTCCTTCCTTTTTCTGTCTTAATTATTCCTCTGTATGTAAATATGTTTTAATATATCTTTATCTTCCTGTTTCTTAATGGTTTTAGTAGTTTTTTATTAGTTAGCATTCTTTCTCCATGTTGAAACTGAACTTTCTACCTCCTGGTTTATACCTCAGTTTCTAACCCATCTCTCTTACCACTGACTTAATCATCAGTATTTCAGAAATACTGTGCTAACCATTTCTTGGAATTTCCACACGTTCACTACTTTTGAGGTTCTAATGGTGTTTTGATTTCTTCTGCTGATTCTTTGAAACAGCAAGAGAAGAAAGGAACCGTAGCCTGAAGCTAGTCCACTCCAGTTCAGTGCTTGCTGACTGTACCCTCCACTTTAGTATAGCGATTCCCAAAATTCTGAGAGTCATTCGCTGCTATTGATCTGCCTGGAAATTTTCCATTTTCTGAGGTTTGAGATTGTTCAGCATTTTGACTGCCCATAAATATGAGGATGGTTTTATAGGTAGCATACTGCTCATTGTGGTAATATTTTATTAGGCTGAGATAAAAGAGAGTAGATGAGTTAAAAGAGAATAAGTAGTACACAATGTTTCAAACAGAAGCAGTAGGGTAGGAGAACTATTTTTATCACTGCAAATTATTCTTTCACACTCTCTATTCAAATCATAAAGTCATAGAATGGTTTGTGTTGGAAAGGACCTTAAAGATCATCTAGTTCCAACCCCCCTGCCATGGGCAGGGACACCTCCCACTAGATCAGGTTGCTCAAAGCCTCATCCAGCCTGGCCTTGAACACCTCCAGGGATGGGGCATCCACAACTTCCCTGGGCAACCTATTTCAGTGTCTCACAATCTTCGCAGTGAAAAATTTCTTCCTAATATCTAGTCTAAATCTCCTCTCTTTTAGCTTGAAACCATTACCCCTTGTCCTATCACTACACTCCCTGATTAAGAGTGCCTCCCCATCTCTCCTGTAGCCCCCTTTAGGTACTGGTAGGCTGCTTATAAGGTCTCCCCAGAGCCTTCCCTACTCCAGGCAGAACAACCCCAACTCTTTCAGCCTGTCCTCGTATGGGAGGTGTTCCAAACCTCTGATCATTTTTGTGGCTCTCCTCTGGACCCACTCCAACAGGTCCAGGTCTTTCCTGTGCTGAGGACCCCATATCTGAACACAATACTCCAGGTGGGGTCTCATGAGAGCAGAGTAGAGGGGGAGACTCACCTTCCTCGACCTGCTGGTCACAATTCCTTTGATGCAGCCCAGGACACGGTTGGCTTTCTGGGCAGCAAGCGCACATTGCCAGGTCACGTTATTATTGCACAGAACCAAACAAATATTGTTGCTTCATTGTGTGTTATGTCATCTTTCACCCAGGAAATTTTCTATTTCATTCTCTACAGCTGAACAATAAGTCTCTTGATACCTTCCTAAAAGGTCAGTTTTGAAGACTTCCTAGCAGTGAATAGTACCAACTGAAATCTGAAAACATATCTAGCGTCTCTTTGGTGAACCACTACAGATGTCCTTTAGCTATATAGGTTGAGTGGAACTTCAGTTTTGTAGTGATGTGAGGCTTTGAAATATTTGTGCTAACTAGCAGGATATAAATTTATACACAGAAAGTCTTGGGAATATGAAGATTAATTGCATCTGCTTTCTATGCATCTCTCTGATGCTTTGGGGTTTTTTTTGGTTTGTTTGTTTTTTTGTGGGGTTTTTTGTGTGGTTTTTTTTTTCCAGATTGATATAACCTCCTAGAAACAATGTTTTGTATTTTTAAGTGAATGTTCCAGAATATTGATGTTAAGTTATATATTCATCCTTTCTGCTGGCCTTTCTCAGAATGAACTTGTGCATAAGCTTTAAATTAAAGTATCTTTTGGAGATTTGAAGTACCGTGCAGGGTGTATGTTGTGGAAACTCTAGTGAATTGCTAATATTGCTGTTAGTGATATTGCTCATATCAGTAGCTCAGAGTCCACACAGAATCTTGAGTAGAATGGTTTGGCCCTCAAAAAGAACAGAGTTTCTGCATCTCAAAAATCCTGTAGCTGCCTTCTAAGAGAAGGGGAGAAGTATGTTTTGAAAGGTGATTGTTCTGCATATTAACATGGTTCCCCACTTGTGTTCATAGACTCACATCTGATAGATCAGCTGTACTGGAAATACACTTTGATGTGGTTGATAATGTTGCTGGTTCCTTGTGCTGGCGGCATAGATAGAGGATGTTACTGAAAATTTAGTTACCACAGAGAGTATGTTATACTCAGCATACGAGAGTCGTGCCCACTTTCTCTTCCCACATCTTAAAAATAAATGTTTTCCAGGAGGTGGAATTCTCCATTCATCTCCTACACAGTTTATAAAGTGAGCAGCTGCACTGGACTTGGTAGTTTGATGTGCTAAGTTTGGGGTTTTTTTTGTGGGTTTTTTAATCACTTACCTAGAGGACCAATTCCTGAAGAAATAGAGGTCCTAAAGAAATACAGTTTTGTTTTGAACTTTTGCCTATGCCAGATTTCAGGGCTACCAGTTTGTAATAGTGGCCATTTGAGAAGCTGCTTATTGCTGTCTTTGCACAGTGCTGAGGGGGTGTTTGTTTCACAAGATTTTTTTTTTTATTTTGGAAGACTTTTAGTGGTTTTCCTGCGGTTGGTGTGAATTAAGTTTCATAGAACTCACCAAATGGTTGAGAGATAGTAACAGCTTTATTCTTTCACTAGCTGAATCTTGGGTGACTGAACAAGTACTCTCTAAAGTAAAATATCTTGTTCTCACTTAGTCTTACTTAATTTGTGAAATTAAATTTTAAAAAGGACTGGTCTTGGACCCTATTGGGCTTTACATTTGATCTCCAAGGCAGAGGTAAAGTTAGCAAAGTATGAAACTGTCTCCTAAGAATGTAAACTACTTTGATACATGTTGGGTGTAATTGCTAAACTAATGAAGCTGTCTCTTTGGACTTGGGAAGACAGAAATGCACAGAACCAGAAGGTTCCCTTTGTGGTTGTAATGGCTTAAAGGTCAATTTTGTTCCTCTCGATGGAGACAACTCATCAGATGTTCTGAAATTATTGTTACACATCCTATTTCTAAATGAGCCTCAATTAAAATAATGCAACAAGGATATATTAAAAAGAAAATATTGCAAGGCTTGCTGCCTGTTGTGTGTTTACTACACATCATTTTGGGGTACAGCCATAATTTTTTTTTGTCCTTATGCTCAAGCATCTCCCACCAAAAAAAACCCAAAAACCTTATCTTGCAGTAGAAATATTGTATTACAAGGGAAAACAGTAGAGTATATTACAAGAAGATCTTCTGTAGGATAAGTGTCCAAAGGAATAAGTCAAGTGCATTTGACCAAATGCATACGAAAATAAGTGTGCGTTTGACCAAAACATTAAAAACAAACAGCATTTCAAAAAAAGGTTGAAAAAAGTTATTTCTTTGTTTTAACGTTTGGGGTTACTTGCAACAGCAGTAGTTACAAATATTTTGAGTGTGAGTAATCGCAAAACACTGCTGCTATTGGGCAGCTCAACATTTTTGTGGATAAAAGTCATATTTATAAAAAGTTCATCAGCATGAACTTCTTCATCTGAGCTTCAAACATAGGTTCATGATGAGTCAGATCTTATGCTGCCTTTTACTGCAATGCTATGATAAAGCAGCTGTCCAGCCTAGATTTCTTTTACATTGCTACATAGCTAGGTGCTCTGCTAACTTAATCTCAAAGCAACTCAAAGCCATGTAGTAACTGGCTTCCTCGGAGGCTTAGCATGCTGGACTGAAAATGTGCTTAAACTTTGGGAGTCTGAAGAATTAACAAAACACTGATCTGCTTTGTTGCTGCTCTTCGTCTTTGGCTTCTGTGCTTCAGAACCATCCTGGTCAGGATCAGTGCGTTTGCTTGGGTACTTCTCATGCAGATGACATAATTCTTCTATTTGAAGGCATGTTGTTTTGGGGGATTTTTTTATTGGGTTTTTTTTTCCTTTTTCTGTAAGAAAACTCTGCTTAATTAATTTTTATTATAACTGTTCCCAGATAATTATATCTATTGTTTTTTTAGGAGTATATTTTAATTGAAGAATCATTTTGTATTGCTCATTTTTAAGATTTATACTGAAATTATATAATGAATTTATGTTAAAAATTACTCTTTAATGGCCCAAAGTGCTCACTTTAAATCAAGGACAATTGAGAATTATGAGAAGATTCACTGGAATGAACACCACTTACAGCAAAATATGAACATATGTGTAGTGAAGAGATCTGAATATGCATACATGAATATATGTGCATTTGTGTGTTTTTCTAACCTGTACTAATGGGAAAAGTTCACTGTTTTTTGCTTTCTTTCTTTGTTTTTAAGGGCTTACAGTTTGTCTCCAACAGATCATCTGGCAGCATTTTACTTGGCACTGCAGCTTGCAATATCCAGACAGGTTAGTTGTGTTTTAAAAGAACAGTCTAATGCTGTCATGTGAAGATTAGAATTTTGTCTGTTGATGGATACAGATGAAGATTTGTGCATGTATATGCACAAGTAAAAACCCCAAATATTCCCTGTGAACACCTTCAATCTTTTACACTTCTCCAGAGTTCTGCCACAATATTTCCAGCTCTAGGATCAGAATAAGACATAAGTAATTCTGTTTATTTGTTTCAGCATTTGTGTTGGTGGATGGAGAGAAAAAAAAAGTGTCAGTTTTTTACCCTGTTTTTACCTATTATGTGTAATCTCTGCTCAGACTGGTTATCTGGAGAGTAAGACTCTAGTCTTTAACCGTCTTGACAGTGTTAAATCTTGAGTATCTGCTAAGAGCCAGGCCTTTTCTGAATAGTTTTAGGAGGTTTGGTATTGTGAACAAAATTACAAGAATGTGTCTAAGAAAACTGGAAAATATTTTAAAGCTATGAAAGAGATCAGAGCTCCGTCCAGCTTGTACAGCTGTTTAAGGGATTTAGGATTCTACCATATATCACCTGAATTTGGATAATGTGGAGCTGCTTTGTATATGTCAAGATAAGCCTTTTCCTGTGTCATGTTTGTTTTAGGAAGTACTTTTGAGCACAGTAGTTTACATACTCTAGGTGACTACTTTTCATTGCTAATGAGTAACAGAGACATTGGACTATATCACATTAGAGTGGAGTGGATTGTCACTTTAATAGCACAAAATATTTTTCGGTAGCAGGCTATGACTTCATACTTCTGAATTCCAAACTTCTCATGTTGCTTAATTAAATTTCCTGGTTTTAATACTTAGTGTACTTATTTTGAGCAAAAGCACATGCATCTGAGGAGAAAATGAAATTCCCTGGGAAGAAAAGTTATTTTTGCCATCTAGCTGTACATTTTAGTTTATGTATTCCAATTAAAATCTTTTCAAAATTGTATCAAAATACAAGCAGTACTTCAAAAAGAGAAGTAAGTGAATATTTTAAAGGGCTGAAGGGAACTGTTTTATTAAAATGGATATCTTGTTTTCCAGGATTAATGTATTATTTAATTTTTACTGTTCACTGATAGAACATCAGGTCCATTTTAAAATTCTGAGTAGTGTCTTACGGGAGTCTATAGAATTCTATATGGTATCCAAGTGAATATTTTGAAAATTTTATGGACATGCAATCAAGAAACAGGCAATACTTCTGATAGTGGTGCTTTCTTTTTCTGCCTTTTTTTGATCAGATACCAGAAGCTTTGGGTTATGTTCGTCAGGCTCTTCAACTACAAGGAGATGATGCCAACTCTCTTCATCTCCTTGCACTCTTGCTGTCAGCCCAGAAACACTATCATGATGCTTTGAATATCATTGATATGGCCTTGAGTGAATATCCAGAAAATTTTATGTGAGTGAATGTCGTGTTTGCTTTCTATGCTCGTCTCATATTTCTTTTTCTTAGATTCTCATTCTTTTCAAGAGGGGATGGATTTGAAGTTTGGTCTGTTCCCCCCCCCCCAGTCTTCTCCCCTACCCTTTTAATGCAAGTCTGCCTTTTATTAAAGGCTTGTGAAATAGTGATTAAGGGTTTGGTTTTGAAAGGGAGGCTAGAGCTGGATAGTTGATCTTGTTTGTTTTGGGGTTTTTTTTCTACAGACTCCCTGTTGCATGCTTTAGAGTATTTTTCTGTCTCCTGTTTTTATGCGATATTCTAAGAAAGATAAACAGGACTTTACTATTATCTAGGGTAGTTTTAGCTCATCCTACAGATAACTCTATTCTGTAAAATACATCATAACAGACAGTCTTCTCTTTTGCCTGTATAATAACCAGTCATCTGAAGTTGGCTGGTGCATAACTAAACAAGTGAACAGGAAAGAAGCACATTTGGTAGATGTACTGTTGTTGTTTAAGAAAGAAAAAATTATTTGTGTTTATTCTTCATGTTAAATATATCTTAAAATATGTTTGGATTTGTACTTCTGTAAGGGTTTGGGGTTTTTTTAATTATTCTCTTATGAAAATCTAATGAAATGCTTTAAAGCAAAATATCTCAGGGACCTCTTCCATTAACTTCCAATGTTCTATTCTGATGCATTACCAATAGTCACTAAGGTTGTAATCCATACTGTATCAAATATGCTAAATGCTTATTTAGGTAATTTTTTGAAGTATCTCAATCTTAACTGTTAAATGACTGGTGTGTATCATAAATTGTTACTATATCAACATACCAGAATAATACTATTTATTTAAGAATTGTTGCTTTGAAAATAGAGATTATAGTGTTTTTCCTTCCTATTACTTGACATTTCATGCCTTCTTTTGGCTGTATATAAGCTATTGCTGCCTTTTTCCTCATAAATCTGGCCAAGACCTCTGTTCATATTGCCTCTCCTCAGAACTTCTGTGGCTCACAGCCAGGTCCGTGCAACTGCTTTTGTGGCCTTTTGCTGTTTCTCACTTAGTAGTTTATCCACACATGTGTAACTTGTCTCTGCTCTTATTAGGGGCTTCCACACAAGCCTCACAAGTTCAGAACTATCTAGCAGTTCCTTTCCCGAACCTATCAGTAAGTCATGGTTTGAGAGGCAATTGAAGTATCAGCTACCTAATTTTATACCCTATTATTGGTAAAAACAAATATGTTCAAAGCACCATGATCTGTCGTAACCTGTCTCTTCTTGTTTCATCTTCTGCCACTTAGTGGCAATGTAAATGACAAAGAAGAAGCTGCCATATCTCTCATAATAATAGTAGTCTAGAAGAAGTATTTCTGAATCTGCAATTCTCCCTATTGTAATGAGACCAAAGGATCATTCACTAAAATGTTTAAAATTACTCCTGTGAGCATTCAAAGGTATTTATGGATTTTTCAAGTGCGGTTCACAGCCTTTCTGTACTTGTTTGTAGCTGCATCTTGTGGTTAAACATGTTGCCAGAGTTTTTATAAGAAGTACTGATCTTTTTATTAATTCATGCATGTATATTAATCGTATGGGTCATAATAGTGGCTCTAAATTTTTAGTCCTGTTGTATCATACAAACACTGTGGTGTTACAGTGTACTATGTTAAGGTCTACTGGTACAGATCAGGGAATTTGAGAGGAATATCTTCGCAGTAGGAATTGCCAGTAGATGTGGCAATAATTGCTGAAGAATTCAAGGTGAATCACAATTATATGTATCTCTAGAAAGTCTCTCCAGAGTCTTGTTTTTACTGCTGTCAAGTTACTTCTCATTCCCAGAGAAGTCAAGGATATGATTCTGATTCCTTGTATGCTCTCTGCAATGGATACTGACAGTCAGACAGGCACATCTGGTCAATAATATAAATTTGGTTTGCTTCCTTCATGTAACTGGGTTATTTTTGCAAGTATTTATGAGCAAAACCTCGAATTTAGAGTCTGTTCTTGTGAACTTTATCTGGTGCTCTTGAAATGGTTGGCAATGTCTATGTGCATATACATGAAGTATAAAACACTTTATACTTTATTAGTGTTTCATTGATACCATTTTCTTATTCTGCAATTTCTGAAGACAGTACAATCCTGGAAGACTGGGAAGAGATCCTCTTGTGTTCCTCTAAGACTTGTCAGTTTTTACATATACTGAAACATTAATCACCTATGGTACTGTACTGGCTTTTGTAAACACTTCGTATCACAATGTTTTATCTTTCAGTTACATTTACCATTCCAGTAAGCTAACTAATACAAGAGTTTTCCTAGTATTCTCTGTATTTCTGTTAGAATCCATTACTTCAGCCTTATGTAAAATGATACTTCGGTGGCTTTGCAGCACAACAAATCTCTGTGCTTGGAAAATATTAAAGTAAAACATAGGGATTGTGATTTATGTTATTTTGTATTTCTTTTTTTGTTATTCTTACCCACATACCTCCATATGCTGTAATTGCATTGCTGCATTGAGTGCTGCCATGCCCTGTTCACAGCTGTATGTTCTCTTTTATTTTGCTTTTCTTTGAAAAGAATCTAAATTTTCAGAATCTTATAATACTACATCTTTGTAAAATGCCAGAGTTTGCAAAGGAAATCTTAGAACACACTGTGAGTCATGCTGAGAAGTGTATACTTTACAGCACTCTTCTGTTGTAATCAATTAGTAAATATGTTGTCTGTCAGTTTTTAACATTTGAAAATTTGATGCATTCGTAGAATTCATGTTCAATATTTGAAGTGTACAGCAAGCATACCTTCCTATCTTAAATTAGCATTAACCTTCCTGCACTATAAAGCTAGAAAGTTGCTGAACAAATATGGCCAATCTGATAATGGTTTTGCCCCATGCCCCTCTAGGCCAGTAAATAGACATTCCTTAGAGCCAAAGAGTTCTTTCCCATCATTATCTAAAGGAGTCGAAGGTATGAGCAAACATCACATGGTGCTGTTAGCGGCAAGGTATAGCTTTTTCTTTAATAGAGAGCTGATTGTTCTTCCTTTGTTCATTATAGTGGCATCATAAATATGCAATCTGCTCTGAGACCTAAAGGGTTATAGGAAAAACTATTGCTGAAAATCTAAGAAACCTCTAAAAGTGATACAGGTATGTAGTAATGTTTTCTAGAAATAATCAAAATGCAAGATATCAGCTAAATATCGGTAGTTCAGACTTTTTTTAAGCTTAAATGCTAGATTGCAACTCCTCTACTTATAAACAAGGTAGCTATGTTTTTTTGAGCAATACAAGTGATCTACTTTTAAGTGCTAGCTAACCTCTGAAGCCTCCTGAAATCTGAGAGTGCTTTGATCCAGAGACAAAAAGATCTCTAGACAAAAGATTATTGAACAGGTTAAGATTACTGAAAAAATTAAGAATACCTTACTTTGGTGAGATGGGTGGGAGTAAGGTGCCAGCACCGAAAAAAACTGAATAGTTAATCTCAGTCAGGTCCTACTGCATTTGAATTAATCTAAAGTTACACTGTTTTTTTCCCCACCTTTCATTAGACAACTTGTCCCTGTAGTAAAAATGTGAAGTTCAGTTATTCTCGAGCTTGGCAGGATTTGAACCCGCAGATGATGCAGCTCAGAGACCCAATCATCAGACTGTGTGGGAGACTGGGTGAGACGATCCAGGGACCTGCTGCCCTGAATGTGAAGAGTAGGCAGGAAGGAGCCACAATGTATCCAAAATTACTGGAGTACTTAACTGTGAGGGAGGCTTGAGGTCTTAGCTCCTTGGGTTTTGCTTGAATTTTGTTTATTTTAATACCTACTCGAATTATTTTAATTGCCTACTCGAATGTCTAAGCAGTCCCAGAAGTCTTCATTACAGTCTGCAGGTATATTCAAGGTGATGCAAGGTAGTGGTAGTTGTGTTGCGTTGGTTCATATTGGGCCTGTATGTCCTGTGCGATACATATAGTAGAGTTATATGTATGACTACTTGAGAAGCGTTATTTACAAACTCTTTCCCATGACTCCTTCCTGTCTTTTTATCTGCTTGTTGCAGGGGAATCTATATCTTAGTGGTCTTTTGAATGATATGAAATCTTGAAACAACACTTCTGTATGTTTCTTATTCATGGTCAAAAGTAGATTCTCCAAAAAGGGAGACAGAGTCAGGTTTCTTAGTGAACACTTGTGATATTTTTTTCTTAATCCTAGCTGTTTGGGGTTCCCTCATTATTTCAGGTGTTGGGGCACTTGAAGACAATTATAGTGCCTGAAATTAGAGTAATTAGGCAAAATAAATAATATTAATTGCTAATTTTATGCTGAAAATTGAACTGCAATGAATAGCAGTTGACTGGCTTTTAAAGTAGCAGAAGTAGGGAACAGCAGATGGGTTATTTGAGGAGTGCAAGCATGTTCTTTTAATGTTAAGTACACTTGACAAGGAAAGACATATGGTAACACGTTTGAAGACAACTGAAGACTAAGTTCACAGTTTAAACATTTACATTTGTTGAAGTGTGACTGGAATTTTTTTTTTCTTCCAAGAATATTTCACAGAAGCATCAGGCCAATGTATCGCTCCTTTGAAAACTGTTGAATCCTTTCCTTCCTGACCCTCAAGGGCTCTTTCGAGCTACAGCAGATTTCCCAGAATTGCAGAGCCTTTTACCATCCCTCTCAGTTCACGATTAACAAGCTTGTTTTGGGAGTTGTCCAGGTGGGCATAACAGAAGAGCTGGTTGGCTCATGCGTTGTATGAGGATACATACACCAAAGTTTGGTGGGACAGGAGTGTTTTTGTCAATTAAAGGGAATAGGATATGCTGTTCTGTTTTCCTAATGTTGGTTGTACTTGTACTACAGTGTGTGGTGCTGGTTAACTTTTTTTTTTCCCCCTTAATAAAAAGAGCACTGGGATTTATTTGAGGAGAGGGCAGTAATATATGATTGGGCAAGAAGTGGCACTCTGCTAGGCTTGCCCCCTTCTCTCCCCCCCTCACCCCCAGATTGTTGTTATTTTGCAGAATGGTTCATTAAAAAATACATTGTTGATAGGTAGATATTACTTTATATAACAAATTGGTCATTGGCCTCAGGGCCAATCCTTGGATTTTATTTGCTAGGCATGGCTAAGCTGTAATACTTCTTTGGAACTTCATTGAAAGAGTCCCAGTTGAACCATGAGCTGGCTGCCTCAGGGTGTTCAAGGCCAGAAAACAAAAAGTTTACAAGAATAACTAATTTGTTCTGTCTTTATTCAGAAATTATCTTCATTATAGTGTAAAGATTTACATTTTCTTAAGGACGTTGAGTTTGTAAGATGGAATATGGTATACGTAAAATCCGCCAAAAAGTGCAGGACTGACTGTTACTTTTGCTTGCAATGAAACAATGCTACTGCTTTATGAACAAATATGTGGGGAAAAATATTTAAAAGAAGCCTACCTTGTCTGTTAAAAAAAGTTTGTTTTCAGACTTTAATATCTTTCTATAGTGTTACATTCTGCGTAACTTTTTGTGATTTTTTTTTTTTTCTTATACAGGATCATTGTCAGACTAATTAGTCTAAGGTTTCACAAGTACAAGATAGGATGTCATATTGCCAGATCTGAGGAAAGAATTAGGGAATGAAAGGCAGGTCTCTTCTATGCAGTAGTGTGTGGAATACAGATATCAGCTGTGGCTGATCCAAGCTAGTGGGCTCATACCCTGCACAGCCACTTGTGAAAATTGCTTACTTGATCCCAAAACCAAAGCAGCTGGTTTTAAAATCACACCTAAGGTGAACAATACTTGTTCACTGAAAGAATTAAGAGTTCTCAATACAAATAGTGTTACTTGTTGCATAGCAGAGCTCAGTCTTCACTACTTTGAATTTTTGCTTCATTCTGCAGAAGAGAAATATCCTTAATAACTTAAGCCAATATTGGACAAATTAACTCCTGGTGATCTCCTGACATTGTATGAGTGTTGCTGGGGAAGTGAACCAGTGGTTGCAGCATTTGGGTATTTTATTTCAAAAGTGAAACAGGCTGACTGAGAAGAAGGAGGCATAATTAAGACAGCAGTTTTATTTGGAGATTCACAAGTTCTTAACTCTGCTAGAAATTACACTGGTTGGCTGGCAGGGAAAGCTTCAGGTCATGATTTAATAGATAGTTTATACTGATTAGGAAATAGAGCACTGTCAAGAACCTTCGAAGTCACATTGTTCCATTATTACAGTTTTCCTATCTGTAATACTTCTCATGAACTTATCAGCTGTATTTTAAGAACAGTTAGGTTATTTGCTCTGCCTCTTTGGCAAAACAAAGTGTGAGCAAGCAGTCCTTTCTACTATTTCATTTATAATCTTGAGACCTAATTTTCACTCTTTAATGTTTGAATAATCTGTATGGCCTTTAGATATAATCATTTTTGTGGAAACAGCCTCTAGATAAATTGTTTCTTTCCCTTCATGGTGCTTGTCTCATCTGTATTTGTAGATCGAATTTGAACCTCTTCTTAGCTTTTTTTTGCTGGACTAACTAAATTAAGTATTTTTCATACTCTGCAGTCTCCCGTCAGCTGATCACCCTCACAGCCTTTCTCTGCAGCTGCTCCAATTTGAAATTTCTTGTGTGTGTGATTTTTAACTGTTATGAGAATTACGTATAACATTCCAGAGATGGTATCACTGGGGTGTTGTACAATGGCACTGACTCTTTCTCCTTCCGTTCCAATGAGTACATTCCAGAATGGCGTCTGCCCTCTTCACCGCTGTGTCACCTTGATGAACTTGGCTGTTAGGCAGCTCTAGTTTTGAATAACTGTTACACAGCTTGTTTGGTACAGTCTCTTTATTAAACTTGAACTATAACCTGTTTTTTCATTAACAATGTTATCTAAGACGCATTTCATTTTTTGTATGCTATTTTTGTATAAATTTTTCTATGTTATTAGATTGTATATATTTGTCTGTGCTTCCCCTCTCGGAAAAAAAAAAATGGCAAATATAGTTGCTGTTCCCCAGTCATTACAGAAGAGATATTTTCTTTAAAGTTTTTACTTTAGAAAGGATGGTCTTATGTGTCACTGTTTCCATAATTCTAAGAAATTGATTATTTTTGACTGCATTAGCTTTAATAATTTTTAAAATATTCCTATTCTCCATTTGTTGTTGTTTTCGTATCTGAGACAACATAGATAAGGATTATGGAGGAGGTTGGGGGTTCATTCCTGAATATCTTTAGTCTTCAGCCTGTTGATCCAGTTTGTTTTACACATTTTCTTTTTTTTCCTACTTGGGTGCAAAAAAAAAAGCCTTTAAAGACTGTAACTTTTTTGTTCAGGTATAGTTTAGCTTTACTTTTTACTCTGTAGCTAAGATGCAGCTTTCTGTGCTGTTTTTTCTTTCTGTTCTCTCCCAACTCTGTCCTCTGCTATTCTTGGTAGGATCTCTGCATGTTTCTGATGTCTTATGTGAACAATGTTACCAATGATTGCCTTGTCAAACATCAGGTTTTACCCCTTCAACTTCAGATATGAATCCTTAAATGTTTTAGCATTTTCTTGTGAAATGCCAGACTTCTGCTGTATCTCGGATGTCTTTGCTAACTTTTGCTATCAAATTATTTGGGTAAATGCCACTGAAATTCAAAGACCTAGTTATAAACCCACTTGGGATTTTAAATAAAAATCCAGTAGAATTAGGTTACAAACAGTGGTTTTATAATGCCCTCATTAGTTAGTGAGAACAGTATTGAAGTAATGGAGCCATTTACTGCTTCAGTAGCTATTTCATAAATTTATCAGCTATTAGCTCCAAGAATAACTAAGCCTTTCCACTTAAGAGTTTGATTTGTTCTTCATTTTGTGTCTGGATAATTAGTCTCCTCAAATGATACAATTCACTTTATTTTTATCTAATGCTAAAGATCTGCATCCATATCAAACACTGATGCTGGAACAAATGCCCATTAGTCTGATGTCTTTAATAGAACCTGTTTTACCTGCTTCCCTTTCTCAAAGGATTTGACCCAAACATCTTTCTGTTCTTCATATCTGTTATATTTTTTCTAGTTCGATACATGGCTGACACACATTGTTCTACTCTTCATTTCTATTTTGGATATTGTCTGTTCCTTGGTCCTTGCACTCTTAGCCACGAGTGCTGTCCCACCATGCTGTTTTTCATTCTGTCATGTTTTGTTTGGCACATTTTGTGTGCCAGTGATTTAAACCTCTGCCTCTTACAAACAGACAACCAGATAATTTGTGATACTCATAAAATGTACAGCTTGATTTTCCTCATCCTGTCTCTTGGTAATTTTTATCCATGCTTCACCATTTTTAATAGTGTATTAAAAACAGGTGTGAAACTGTTCCTGTAAAGTTCCTCTGTGTCACTAATGCAGGCTGTATTCCATAAGAGTTGTTTTCAGAGATGCGTGAAGCTGACCTTTCAGAAAAACCTTTTTCAGATGGTCTGCCTCATGGTTTCTAAAACCTTCCTGATAATACTTGTCCCTGAGCTGCTTGTTTGTCTTGTTATCAACTTGTACCTCCAGCCATAGTTCAGGGGAACTTGGAAGAATTAAGTTAATTTGGGAGACCAAATTGTCACATGGTGTTCCTCCTGCCCATAGCCTCCTTCCTCTTTCTTCCCTTACTTCCCCCATTTGTTAAGTAAATGTTTAGTTGGCAGGTTTTCATTTTGTGATTGACATCCCATCTCAGTTTTCTGAAATGTCTTAGTTATTTTGTGACTTATAGTCAAAATGTTTCTTGGACCAAGGGAAACTACTTTGTGTGGCTTTATAAATGCAACCATTTCTATTAAAAGAATTATGTTTGGTTCAGTGTGGATAATCCCACACCAATGTACTTCACACCCCCCCCCCCTTTAGATACAGTTGTCTAGCCTTTCTTTATTAGAATTATGAATATTTTTCCATCTTACTTTGTTTATTGCTGGTATTTTGGGACGTGCAACCATCCAGCCCCCCTTGGTTGTAATGCATAAGAACAGGGATGATGTTGCATGTGTACCAAATGCATCTGAAAGCATCAAACTCTGATGTGTTGCTTTAATTTTTGCTAGTATATGTCTTCTGCTATCTTGCCCTTGAATCCTGCACTAGTAGTCAGGTTCTTACATTTTTGTTGCACGGACTCCTGCTATGTTGTACACATGTTTAAGTCATTTATTAATAATCAAATCTCCTCCCTTTCTGTCTCCTGTCCAATTTTTCTTTTAGCTCTTGCATACTGAATCTTAGTGATTTACTGATCCTGTGCCTTCTCTCGGCTACAGAAAGTCTTACATGCTGTTAGTGTAAATTCAGTCTATCTGTAAACTGTACATAATAAGGTATATATTATGATCATCTTCTTTCTAGAATGACTTGTAAGTTCAGTGCTTCTGGATTGATTATGTTCCCTGACTTCTGTAAAGTGCTTTATGATCACAATTTTTTAAAAAATGAACTTCTGTAGGCCCTTTGAACTGTAAAAAGTGGTCTCTTTACATACAGAGGAACAGGAAACGGGTTGCATGAGGTAGATTCCTGTGATGTTGTGTTTGGCTTTTAATGCCTAGGTCTTGTTGTTTGGGCAGGGCAGGGGAGTGTCTGTGTGTGTGTGTGTCTGTGTGTGTGTGTGTGTCTGTGTGTGTGTGTAGATGTGATAGTGTGAGGGGAGGAGGATGTTTTTTGTTTTCCTTCTCTCTTGAGTAGAATAATGGACAGACCTGGACATTTTTTCTTCCAATGATATAGTCACAGTTAAATGCATAACTGGAGAGGACCACTCTACCAAATGAAATGTGACTTTAAATTATCTATGTAGTTCCCTGTGTACTCAAATCTGATTTACTGATAGGAAGAAAGCTAAACTGGAGTAAGTGATTACCATGTTCTGCATTCCTACAAGATATCAGGTGAGACTCTGTACAACCTTATTTACCTTGCTTATCCACAGGTGCTCATTCTCTTAAACTAACTCAGTGACCTGCTTTTAATTTCCTGCTCAGTTCCACCAACACACACATTGTACAATTTAGGGAGTATAATTCATTTTTAGATTTACGTCATGGGTAGTTTCTGCAAAGGACATTCTGTGCAACACTAAAGCTTTAGTTACTGTAACTTGCTGAGACACTTGATGTAATTTCTTATTCTTGAGAAAACCCTCTGGCAGTTTGCAGTTACTATTAGCAGCCGTGAAGTTTGTATTTGGGATAAGAAAGTTCTGAGCTTTCACACTTGCCCACCCTCTACACCCTTCTCAGTCTTCCCACGCAAACCATATGACCAATCATTTAAGTTTTTCACTAGAATAAAATGGCAAAGTACACCTGGGTTTAAAAACAGAAAGTAGGCTAACAGTTTTGTATGCCTCCTCTCCTCCTGCTTTGTGCTCTTTTAATCTTGTGATTTACTAAAAATCACTTTTAAATTAGTATTTTTCCAGTATATTATCTGTTCCCAGATGCTATGACTCCTATAAACGTCCATACCGGTTGACTAGCTCCTTTACTGTCCCTTTGCATTTATACTCTTTAATTAAGTTAATCTCAGTGGAGAACCTTCTACTGATACATGGAATGTAAAAGGAATATGCAGTTGTCATCTTACAAGGCTGTGCACTTTATTTGTCTTGCAGCCATTGGGAACATCAATTTTGAAATTAGAATTAATTTATAATGGCTTCTGGCAAACATGTTTGCTTCCATTATGAATAATTTGCTACGTATTTGATGAACAAGGTGCTTTCTTCAGGTTGTCACTTGTCAATGTTCAAAATGTTCAAAATTCAAGACAAACATCAATTTTAGTGCCTGCCGATAGCAGCATAATGTAGAGTGGAGCTACATTTTCTCGTTGACCTTACCAGTGCTGACTACCTCCCATGAATCTGTCTGGTCTAGTGGTATCTTTTTCAATATAGCCTCTTCCATTTCCTATAATAGAAGTTGATATTATAGAGAAGTAATGTGCGTCAGTATGGAGTTGTTTTCTTTCGTGAGTTGTATGTTAGATAACTATCACCTGAGCTAGTTACTGGAAAATACTTTCCTTTCTCATAAAAGTAGTGAAGATTTTCTTTAGTGAAGATGTCTCTTTTCTCTTCAACAGACGAAGTACTGTTTTTAGTGGTCCTATTAATTTCACTAAGCTATATTGTCTTGCTTAACTTTTTAAAAAAATTTTTAAATCCTGTCAACTGTTGTTTCTATCCAGTTAAAAATGCCATCTTGTAAAAAGCACTGTTACTTTGATGACACTAGATATTTGACTTTATTGTAATTATTTCATGAAACAATTATTTAAATTAACACTGTCTTTGAAGTTATGTTTTTTCCAGTTTGGTGTGATGTTGGCTATCTTTAAAAATGTTTTGCTTGAATTGGAATCTCTTTTCTTTCTCTTTTAATTACCTTTCTCTTTTCACTAGATTGCTGTTTACAAAAGTCAAATTGGAGTCCCTGTGCAGAGGCCCAGATGAAGCGCTCCTTACCTGTAAACACATGCTCCAGATTTGGAAATCCTGCTACAATCTCACTAACCCGAGGTAAGACACTATGGAATTCTAGACTGTGTGGTGCCTTGCTCAGTAGCCTTTCAGGGCAATATTATGTCAGCAGTCCTGCTTTTACTTCATTTGGTATTTTGTATAAACAAGCTAATCCTCTGGGAATCTGGAGACTGACATGCAAAGATACCAGTTGATGGGCATGCAGAAACTACCAAGAGTTCTGTGAAGTAAGGTATGCCAAAGCTAATAAACTCTGCAGTGATGAGGACTGATCACCGAGATTGGGTAACTCTGCCATTCTCCTTGATGGGGCTTAATGTACTGGTATTATCTTGATTTTTTTTTTTTTTTTCTCCCCGATCTGGGCTATAGGGCCTTTTGTATTGGCTCGTGGAGAGATTGCTGTAGTGAAAATTTAGTTCGAGAACTTTCACTAAATAAAATAAGGAAGAAGTAGATGTTAATTAAGACTATAGAAACATCAGAGGTCACATGGATAAAAATGATGTGCTTGTAAAGTCAGCATGGCTTTTTTTTTTTTTTAAAGGGAGATCTTGCTTATGAACCTACTTAGGTTCTTCAAAGGTGTTAGCAAGTATTTGGATAAGTTGATATAGTCCTGTCGTGGTTTATAAAGCCACAGGGACAGTTTTTGCTAAACACCTTGTGGGCTGAGACAGGGACAGGGAGGGTTTCACTCACCACTTAGGGTCACACAGGCAAGAAACCGACACGACTTGGGAAGAATAAGAAAGCAATTAAATTATTAACTATTTACAACAAGAAGCAGAATACTGAGAGAGAGAAAAACCACATATTACAAGAAAGGCACTTGTCCCCCACCCCTCCCTTCTTTCCAAAGCCCAAAGTCTTTGTTCTGTACCTTCTCACCTCCCCGGTGGCACAGGGGGCAGGGAATGGAGGATGCAGTCAGTCTGCCACTCTTTCCTCCTCACAGTCTTTCCCAGCTGTGAGGGGACGTGGAGTCCCTTTCTCACGGGAGAGTCCTTCTCCAGAACTTCTCTGGTGTGAGTCCTTTTCCAAACGGGGCTACAGTCCCCCGACAACTGCCTGGCTCCCGCGTGGGGCTTCTAGTTCCAACATGGGGTCCTCCACGGCTGCGTCTTCTCATGGGTGAGTCTGCACCATGTTGCAGGGGAAATGACGGAGAAGCTCGCTTGCTCTCTCTATCTCTCTCTCTCTCCTTCACTGGCCGGAGGGCTGTGTGATTCTTTCATCTCTCAGATCCCGCTTCTCTCTCCACTGTAGGTCTTCATCAGCCACCGGGAAAACGGACTCCCGGGTGAGCCATGGCAGAGGCTTGGGCTACGGCAGGTTGTTTTGCAGAAGCGGAGCAAGTGGCTGGGCGGCTGGACCAGCCCACCCAAGCCGGGCCCTGCCCGGGGCTGCACCAACCCCATTGTTCCGTGTCCCCTCTTAAATATGTTATTCGCAGAGGTGCCAATTGGCTCAGTCCTGGCCTGGGGTGGGTCCAGCCTGAAGCTGGGGAAACTTCCAGCACTTTTCTTATAGAGGCTAGATGGTGCTCCTTCCCCCACTCCCCCTCCCGGTTACCAAAGTGGGGGAGGGGCGGAGTGCGAATCGTTAAGAGTCACTTAAAAAGGAGCCACCACTGTAACCCCTCCTTTGCCGCCAGCAGCAGACTGGAAGCTAGGGGAGCTCTTTGCAGTTGCTTAAGGAGCCATTACGCCCCTCCCTGCTACCAGACAAAACGCCCCCCACAAAACCATAACAAGTCCTATTTGAGTTTCCAGAATGCTTCTGTGGAGGTCCTTTGCCATATGTATTTAGATAAGCTGTGAAATAAACAAACAGGAAGGCCACTTTGCACAAATCCATGCTGGCACTATTCAACACGTTTATCAAGTACCCATAGAAGAGCACAAGCAGAATTTCCTGCTCCCTGCTTGTTTGAAGGGTTGACAGTTCCTGGGGAAGACATGCTGCAGCAGAAGATCTTTGTACCAGGTGGCATCAGATAACCTGTACACCAGTATGACGAGCAATATCTTTTTAGTTTTTCTCTTACTTTGATCTTCGCTATGTAAGCATAGACATCTCTTTAAGAAGATTGAGAGAGTTGGCCTAATGTCCAAAGAGGGGAAGTTGTTTCCACTCCTTAGCAAGCTAGTGAGCAGTTCAGAGCAGGAACGTTTGGAGGTGTGTCAGGAAAAGCCTGGGAAGGGACCTGAATCTGTCACAGTGCATTGAGAGAGACCCTGACACGGTGCTGTGCAGCAGGGAGCAGGACTCAGAGGTTATAAGAAAGCAAGTATGTCAGCGACCGGATAGATTTCAGCTGAATTATTTTCAACTCAAAGCCACTGAACTAGCAACAGGGTCCTGGGAGAGAATTTATTTTCTAAGTCAGTGTTTTATTTCAGTTGGCTGCTGTGTGTGTGGGGAGGGGGATTGAAGAGTTTATTGTCAGAATGCTGTGCTGTGCTGAATAGTTACAATTGTACGCATAATTTCAATGAGGTATTGCATGTACTCCAGCACAACTTTCCATCTCTGCTGTTACATCCTCTGCAGAGATCAGGGTTCTAATCATGCCTTCTCGTTACTTTTTTTGTGGTTGTTGTTGTGCCAAGAGCTACTGCGCCATGTTAAATACACATTAAGTAATGCTTCCTTCAGACATCAGCAGTGACTGTGAAAATTTACTCTTAGCTGTGTCATTTTCAAACAAGAATGTTTGATAACTCTTATGTCACTGTTCTTCTTCAAGAACATTTAAGTAGAAAAATTAATGAGGACTACTTTGCATCTGGTGGTTTTTACTGCTTTTTTATCTTGACATTTAAAGGTTCTGGTTTATGGTAACAAAATCAAATTAGCAATGGAACGGACAGGAGCTGTGGATAAGTGTCATGATGGAAGGTGACATGTTTCACAAATCACACATTCAGAGTTATATTAAACAGTGAATACGAGTACCAAGCTGTAACCTTTCTGTGGATGGTCTGAATGAAATTGAAGGGCTGAATACCTTCATATTGTATCACAGAACAAACCAGAATGCCAGTGCTGTGCTTACAAGATACTTATGCTAAGCCAGGCACTCCTTGTCAGCAACATTTGGCATGTCATTGCTTGCTTGTGGATTGAGGAAGTAATTAATACAACACTTAACAGAAAATATGCACCAACTGATGTAACAGCTATAGTTGATGGTGTGTGTCCCAGAAAGTTCCCTTCTGTTTCCTGTTTATTTCTATAATGGCATAATTTTGCGAGGAAATCAGTCATGCAGTAATGTTAGAGTAATGCAAAATTTTATTTATACCATTTTAATGTCAGCTGTACAAAGAGAGGAAGTTGTTTCAGTGGTTTTTGAAGTGTGCAACTGTAAAGAGGTGCTGAAAGGCTTCTTGCACTTCTCTCAGTTCAAATTGGGAAGGAGGGGATTTATAAATCAAGGCAGATAGAAACTTTTATTGAGTTCCAGTCTTTCAGTTTAGATTAAAGTCTCTCAGGCTTTACTTTAAGCTAGGAATTTTGAGGAGTTTTTTTCTCTTGAGTGAGAACCAAACATTTGCACTGTGCTAAGTTGGGCTAACAGCCCAATTGCTTTAGAGCTTAATTATTTTTAAGTTTGTGTGATGCTTTTTTTTTTCAAATGAGGTTTTAATTGATAGTGAGTAGTACCAGATTTAAAATCCTAAAAATGAAATTACTGTGTTAACCTTAGAGTGTTAAAGGAGTGCCCATATGTGCTTCCTCGCGCTTGTCTGTCCATGTGTCTCAATACTCACCTCACCTTAAGAAGAAGGAGCAATTAGTTCTTCAGTCCCTGTTCCTCTGCTGAATCTTTAATAGTGGTTTTAGGAGCAAATAGTTTGCCAGACAGTGTATCAACAAGAAGCCTGAGGGTCAGATACTGAATTACAACTGAAGCAGAAATTAAGTGCATTTGTCCTCAGGAGCAATCAGTGAAAACCACTGCTACTGCTTAGGCACCTGAGCTGTTGGAAGTGTTCAAGATATTCCTGTTGTGCTATTAGGATCAAATTCAACATTAGGCAGTCAATCTGTGTATGTGTGTGTATATTTAGGAGAGAAAAAAACCCAAAACAAACAAGTAAACCACACACTCCCCTCTTGAACTCTAGAGACAAAAGTGATGCCTTTTTATGTGAAAGGTATTTATGGCATCTTTATAACATCTTTATAATATCTTTACCTAAAATTAGATGCCCTGAGCTTAGTGTTTCTCTTCAGTCTGGGAGAAGTGTAGATTTTCAACATCTGCCATGTTGGCTTCCCGTAAGAGCTGTACCTCATATTCTATAAAAGTTTAAGGTACAATAAATTCTTTCTGTAAAGCTGTTAGCTATGAAACAAATTAAAAGGCTGTATTCCCTTCATGGATGTATTAATTATGAAAACAGAATAGATTAAGTAAATAGGGATTTAGTTTTGTTCTGCTTAATTCTGTTTCAATGCAGCTGGCTTAATGCACTGTGAGTGGTTAGTGGTGCTTGGTACTAAATTTGTTCATAGCGAGAATTTTTATAGCAAGAACCTTTGTGGGAGGAGGGCAGCATGCAACTTGTATTTCAGTATATAATTTTATATTTTAATTGCTTACAATTTCTGTACTTGAATACAGTGATTCTGGACGTGGGAGCAGCCTGTTAGACAGAGCTATTGCTGATAGACGACAGCTTAATACAATTACATTACCAGATTTCAGTGATCCTGAAACAGGTAAGAACTGCATTTGAACAATGAAATAGGTGAAATGGTCTGGTCATAGCTAGATTTTGCATTAGTATTTTTGTTTTATTTTGCAAAATGAAATCATATTTTCATTGTCATATAAGTGGAAATAGGCATTGTACAATATAAGATTTTTTTCCTTTTTTATTTAGGAAGTACTTACTGACCAAGTTCTTGGTAAATTAAAATATCTATAGTATGGATGTTGCTGAGTTTAGTGGTATTTTTGTATGCAAGGGCTAAAAATTAGTAGGCTGAACTAGTTTATTTGACAAAGTCCTGTGCTTTTGTGTCCATTCAGTATTTGCACATATTTTCTTTTTAAAAGATAAATCAGAAACATTTCAGAAAAACTTTTAATCTCCAAAAACCTGAAGAAATCATGGCTAATTATATTCATTAAAGTCTCCAATATATATTAAAATATGGTTACATGGGTGAGTTGGCTTACTGTAGACGTAGTTTTAACACTATATGCAAACTATTTATTACAAATAATATATGTGATATTTTGAGATACATGTAAAAAATTGCGGTACACAGGTGCACTACATAAAAGCTGTGATTGTTACATGTCAGTAAATATTTACGATATGTAATTGTCCTATTTTAATATATCTAGTTATTACAATGCAATTTGATATGCCTTGGAAGTCATATAACCAAAAAGCAAGTGAGTCATGTATTCTGTGAAAATTGCAGAAGGAATTACCATGATGATGCTAGTTCCAAAAACCTCTACAGTATGTTACTTACATTCTAAATATTGGTAGTTCTGTGTTTCCTGGGTTTTGTCTCATGCTTTTCTTGGCACCTTTCAGATATGAATTTCTGCTTAATTGCACTTTGACACAAACAGCTTATGGGAAAGTTTGCCAACCTATGAATTAGAATACACTGACCCATAAATTAGAGATACATTAGACATTTCAATGTATCTTTTGTTTAATATCAGAATTACGCAGTAGAGAAAAATCTAATTTAGATATTTAACTTCTGAAAGTTAAAGTTGGATGGAATGTTCACTTAATTTTGAAATCATGTATGTAAATAGAAAGTGTTCTGTGCCTGCTATAGTGGCAAACAGTTTTGATTACAAAGATCAGGTCACCTGATCTCAAAGAATTGCAATATGATATGGTCTGAAGTATGGCATAATTTAGCTTGCTGTCCATATTGTGAAATTTTTTGTCTGCTTGTATTTGTATAATTAAAATGTGTAAGATAACATTATATTGTTCTATACTGATAATTCTATATTCTAGTCTAGGTCATTGTTTCATTTTAAGAACATAATTAGATTTTTAAAGGTTTCGTATACGTATATAGATAGACATAGATATAGATAATTTATTTTATGCCTTCAAAAAAATGCTTGTTAGGGGTGATGTTGTGGGAGGTTTTTTGTGGTTATGTTTTTCCCCCATGGAGTAACAAAGCTCACACTGTTGGGGGTGTCCTATTTTATAACTGCCATGCTTGAGAGCATAATTAATTGGTACTTTTTAAAGACTACATATTCCTCAGTGCTTTTAAGTAAAGATGAACCTTCCTCCAAAACAGTGAGCTATTCAAGAAGCTTTCCCCAGATTCCAATCCTGCAGCTGACATCTTCAATGAAAAACAGGTTCTATACATACATTCTGATTTTTCTAGAAGTTCCACTTTGTCTTTTTTCTTGAATCTCAGCTGTGTTGTTAAAGCTTATCTCTACTGTCAAGGAGGACAGGACGGGAAGTTAAAAATATGGGGTCCCTGTTTGATTATTTTTCCTATAAAAGGTAATTGTGGAGGATAGATTTGGGGAGGGGTGTCCCTTTTTTCCTATGTTTGGGGGGGCTGGGGTTGTTTTTTGTTTGGTTGGGGTTTTTTAGTTGTTAATTTTAGCATAAGAAACCTTGTTGCAATACGAATACTCAAATTCTGGTAAGGACTAGAGCTTTGTTATCTACTTTATCTATACAATAATACACATATAAAAGCTCCATATCCAACTTTTGTCCAAAATTCTTAATCCAGAAGATTATATATAAATTTTGCAGAAATTAAAAGGTTATGGTACTACAAGAATAAAAAGACAAGCTTGTCATAGTGTTTGAGTAAGAAAACAAAGCAGACTCAAAAAAATATTGTTTGCAAAAGGTAGATGATAGAAACAATAGATGGTCGAGATGTTAGACCTTTATAGGCTGAAAGAGCACGTGCAAATTCTGTGGATCCACAATGTTTAGAAATGCAGAAGGAATTTCACATTTAAATAAATAAACAAATGTTAAAATAGGGTATGCAGAAAAGATATCATGGAAAATAATTGTAAGACAGGAAAGTTTGCTCCCCTCCTCTTTATACAGTATAATGCTACTGTGTGTGTGTGTTTGTGTGTGTGTATACACATGAACATTTGGAAATTTTCCCCTTCCTAACTTTGCTTGCTACCTATGAAGATGATGATCCCCTTTGCCTGTCTAGTTGGAGTTTAGCCAATCTGAGAACCAAGAAATGAGAGCGAAAATTCAAATCTGAAGTGTTATGTACTTGCAATTTGAATTTCAAAATCTTCTGTGAAAAAAAAATATGTCTAGCTGTGATGGGTGTAAACCATTCTTTTTCTTAAATGTATCAATTAGGAGGAAGTTCAAATTTGAAAAAAAGAAAGTCTTAAAAATTTTATTTAGAGCTCTTAAGAATCCCATAAACAGAAATCATTAAATGATTCAAGTTTAAATTTGTGTTACCTTTGAAGTATAAAAAGAGTGTATTGTGGATTTCTTACAAGGCTAGACTGTAAATTCTAATATCCTGGTCAATAACTGTGGCAAATCTACTTTAAGTTTGCCTTCTATTTCAGCTGGTTTGCCATGAGTGACATGGACCCATATTTGTATAATGATGTATCATGTATTTGTATTGATGAAGGAAATAAATATGGAGAAAAAAGGGAAGCTTGGATGAATCAATCACTGAAGTAAAATCTCACAGGGAGGCAGGCACATTTCCTATCCAAAAATAGATATGCATATGCAAATCACTTGAGATTCAGTTGGCTATTTGGGTTAAGGTAAGTTGCACTTAATCTTTTTAAAAAAAGATTATTCAATTTGTTGTGTATTGGTTGCAGTCCACTGAGTTTATCATAGGAAGAAACAATAGTAGCTGAATTTTAAACTTTAGTCTTTACTTCCTCTTAAATATATTTTACAAATTTATGCATTAGAACATATGGAAAAAATCTTTAATTTGTTTTTTTAATCTAGTTTTAGTATGGGAGGAGAGTGCACATGAATACAGAGTATTTTTTATGTTGCTTTCAGAAGAAGTGGTATTTTATGTAGAAGACATTTCCATCTTACTGAACGGTGAAATAAATGCTTTGAATTTTTCGGCATACATGAGTCCATTAAACCCTGTTCTTGGATCTTTTTTCTTTCCTGCCCCCCAACACCCTTATCATTCTTTTTGTTTCACTTTTTAGCCTCTGATACTTCCTCATCTTCTCTCTCAAGAACAGAGTCTCCTCTCCAACTGTTTGTTTCTTCTCATCTTCCTCATCCTCATCCTAAACCAGATACCTTTGTCTGGCCCCATGCAGCCTCTTCATACTGTGACCAAGTTCCTGAGCCCTGTACACCTTCTCGCTGTAAATTGGTTTTCTATTCCTGATGGGCATGTTAGTTTGTGCTGTATTTTTCTGATAATCTTCATAACTGATAAACCGTGTTTAAACAGTTTAAGTTTCAACAGAGCGTCAGTGAAATCTGTCCTTTCAGATGTCCTTCATTAAATACTGAATGGGTTTTAAGAGTTTAATCAGAATAGGCTGTTTTATTGATCCCAAAAGAGGAAAAGTTACAGACATATTTAATACTCTGTTCTCATGGCTGTTACAGAAAATGATAGGTGTTTGTAAGAGAGGTTATTGTCCAAGACTGCTTTGTAGCGTTTGCTGCTGTAAATTATTTCCATTGATGGCATCTTTTGCCTAACAAAACTCCTGTGCACAGAATTTCCTTCTCATCTGTACAGTTTTTAATGACTTAATTTCAGAAAGCAGTATTCAGTAATTGCATTCAAAATCTTCCCTGAAAATTCACATGAAGGAAGAAATTGCCTAAATATCGGTGTGTGTTTTCATATTGCAGGTAGGGCATATTGGAATGATTCAGAGGTATTAGAGCAGTGAAAATCCGCATTTTGCTTTCTCAAGTCAAGAGCCTTTCTGTTCATTGAAATGATTCCAGTTTAAACATGCTGTAAGATCAATCCCTGTGTTGTTTAATTACAAATTGTACAGTAATGCTGACAGAGTAGTTCAGGTGACAGGGTAAAATCAACACGGTTTTCCAGCCATTTCTTTTTAACTCCTTTTCATTTCTGTTAAATTGTCCTTCACTTACAGCTTTATGCGTAGCACTGTTCTTGTCGCTGCATTTACTATAATCCAGTCTTGAGAAATTATTTTTGACACTTAGCCTTTAGATATGAAGATATTAATTCCTAACAAAATGTAGAAAACAAATCTTTGAGTATTAGCAAAACTCACTTGTTAAAATAGCCAACATAAGACTTAAGTTTTGAAAACGCTAGCTCATGTGGAAACTAAGGAAAGCACTTCCTTTATACCCCAGGAAATCTGTGTCCTACAGAAGTTTAACCAGTTGAAGTCTGACTTTCTTCTTGCAGCATTTGAATAGCTGATAGATTGCTATTAGAGGTTTGCTAACAGGACATCGCAGTTAGCATTAAATTACTTGTTCTTTGCAGAACTACAAGTTAATAAGAACCCAGTCAAGAAAGAAGGCAAATTGAAAGAATGCAGAAGTCCAAGCATGGATTCCATTACGTAAAGACCAAGTTTTCCATTTCCATCCTCAGGGAAAGGAGCTTCCACCATATGCATGAGTAGTGGAACCATGAAAAAAACTCAGATATTGGAGTCCTTTGTATAGTGTAAATAATTAATGAAACTTAAAGCGCTCTGTCTTTGAGTAAGTAGAATTTTACCTAGATACTTGAAGCATGTTAGTATAGTTACCAGGACTGAAAACTCTCATGCTCCATATTTTACTCAGTTCATTTTTTTTTTCCTAGTGAAAGAAACAAAAGACACTTTACATTATTGACTTGACTTCTGATTTCTGTTGAACAGGAACATAATTTTAGAGGTATAGCAAAGGCTCTATGAAAATATTTCTTGTAAGCAGTAATCTTATTTTTTTTTATATCTTTTGAAGCCCTGTAAACCTGATTTATAGTTTGAAGATTATCAGAAATCCTCCGGCTTTCTTGGAGTTCTTCATTTATATATATATAATACATATACATATATATATGTAATTTTTTTTCTCCTTTCAATTTTAATTTGTGATTTGATCTGTTCAAAGGCAATCCATCAGATGCTTACTTTCATGGTTTTTACTTCCTTTTTTCAGTTTGTAAGTAGTATACACTGTGCAGTTCTATTAATTTCTTAAGGACTTAAATCACCTTTTGCTTTATCACAAAACATACACGGTTTATCCATCAGTAGTGGAAGTTTGATAGGCTGATGCTCTTTGCCCATTCAGTCACCCCTAGGGCTGTAATCTTACGAGATCTGAATGCACTCAACTAACACTTGCATTTAATAATTAAAGAGGCAGTATTCATTTCTAGAGGACTGCAAATAAAGGTATACGAGGGAGGTCTTGTATAAAATAGTGGTCGGCTGCCAGTATGTTGTATTAGAGATTTTATGCCGGTGCTGTTTGTAAGGAAAATATCACTGGTCCAGAATGCAAGTACATTTTCAAATAATGAAATTATGAAAACAAGCTAAACAAGAGAGAATGAAGAACACAGATCAATAAAAATAACTGCTGCTTTAACAAGGATGTGAAATGGCGTTCTTATTCTCTAACCTGTTGCTTCAAAAAGCTGTGTGTTTAGCCTTGAATAGTAGATGATGGGATTTTTTTTCATTAATTACTTTACTTTTTCATGGATTTTTATGAAGTAGTACAGGAGACCAGTTTGGTGGAGGAGAGAAAAGTAAGAATATACTTAAAACAGCATGTTTGACAATGACTAAACACAGAAAATCTTTGTCAAAGAGCTAAGAGGATGCTCTGTAAATTATGCTGTCCATACCTGACTACTAATATCTTCACATGTAACTTTGTACGAAAAGATAAACTAGCTTTGTGATTGTGAAAGGTGTCTCAGACACTTAATGAATTTTGTAGGAAAAAATTAATTTTGGCTAAACCTGCCAATCAATCTTATCAAAGGTATCACTTCAGTGATGTGTTAGTCCTGCAGAAGGTACTGCCTCTTTGTATCATGTGATTGCTTTTTTTAGCACAGAGTTCTCTGTATGTCACACCACTAATGTTCTTACTTGTGTGCGTGTAAGTTCAAAATCACGGGTTTTTCCGCTTTTCTCCTGCATGAGCATTGCTGTTAAAGCATTTTTTTCTTTATGTATATGTTGAAACATTGATTGAAAACATGATGGATGTAAAGCTGTTTAGTAGTATACTCTTTTATGATCTAAAAAGAAATCCTGCTGAAGTGTTTTTGTCAGTTGATATGAACATGTTTCATGAAGGGTGACAGTCCATTCTTTTATCTGTTTTCAGAAGGAAAATTTGATGAACATAGCGAAGGGATTTTGTTTTTCTCCAAGCCTGCTTGCCAACTAAGTGCTGATAGAGTTCATTTCCTAGGTCATGTCCATTAGGCTTCATTGTTAAGAATTTATTGGGAAGTGACCAAAGAAAGAACTGAAGAAGTCATGGCACACTTATTTACATAGGGTGACTTACAAATGGTATTTAAAGATGGGTTTCATGCAGAGTCTCCTGTAGTATTTATCTTAAGAAAAGCCTGAAGAGAATAAATTGAACACTTCGTTTTTCACAGAAGTTGAACTGCAGGTGTGACTTGTAAAAAGGAGAGGTTTCTGTGAGGTAGCTTCTTGGTTGTGTTTGTACAAGGCTGTTAGTAGGTTTTCTGTTTGAGATTGAACTGAAACATTGACATAACCATAGGTTGTTGCAGATACTATGTTAGTATGGTGAGTAGAAACTGTAAATTCTGGACAAATGCCATTAGAGGAAATTTGAGTGTCAGTTATACCTTTTTGGTTTAGAAACATTTTGTTATGATTAAGACCTTCTGTCACGCGTTAGTGTGTGCAGTGTGATTGTGATTCCAGGTGTTAATAAGTAGTTTAAGTAGTGAATTCTAGATCTTGCAAAGATCCCTATTTCACTCTTGGCCCTTTTAGTATAAGCAAGCTTCAGAACAAAATTAAACAAATGAAGATGCGTAGCCAGGATCCATTTTGGTGATATATTACTTTTCCAGACCTTATGCTTTTATATTTCAAAATAAATATGCTTTGCTGCTTGTGGTATTTTGAGGAATTTTTTTCTTCATTCTTAAATGTCACGCTGTAACAGCAGGTCTAGAAGTTATCTTGGAGGAGCAAAGATATCATAGAATCATAGAATCATAGAATGGTTTGGGTTGGAAAGGACCTTAAAGATCACCAAGTTCCAACCCGCCTGCCATGGGCAGGGACACCTCCTACTAGACCAGGTTGCTCAAAGCCCCATCCAGCCTGGCCTTGAACACCTCCAGGGATGGGGCATCCACAACCTCCCTGGGCAACCTGTTCCAGTACCTCACCACCCTCATAGTGAAAAATTTCTTCCTAATGTCTAGTCTAAATTTACCCTCTTTTAGCTTATACCCATTACCCCTTGTTCTCCCACTACACTCCCTGATAAAGAGTGCCTCCCCATCTCTCCTGTAGGCCCCCTTCAGGTACTGGAAGGCTGCTATTAAGTCTCCTCGGAGCCTTCTCTTCTCCATGCTGAACAACCCGAACTCTTTCAGCCTGTCCTCATAAGGGAGGTGCTCTAGCCCTCTGATTAATTTTGTGGCTCTCCTCTGGACTCTCTCCAACAGGTCCATGTCTTTTTTATGTTGGGGGCCCCACATCTGAACACAGTACTCCAGGTGGGGTCTCATGAGAGCAGAGTAGAGGGGGAGAATCACCTCCCTTGACCTACTGCTAATGCTTCTGTTGATGCAGCCCAGCACACGGTTGGCTTTCTGCGCAGCAAGCACACACTGCCGGCTCATGTTGAGCTTCTCATATCTGTGTGTATGAAAGATATGGTAAAATTTTAAACCAGAAATTACTGCTACTCTGTCTGAGCATTTGGAGGAGGCTACGACTGAGTGAATTGTAACACTGAAAGCGAGGATATGTTTTTGTTTGGCTGAGGGTGCTGAACACAGACTAAAGAAAGAAAAATACAGATAAGGCTGGGAAGAGAGAGCAGAGCTTATGACAGAACCAACAGGGAGCCAGCAAATAAGTGGCTGCATAGGGTCTGTGTGGCCCTAAGCAGACTTTTAAGATCCACTCTTTACCCACTGTTTCTCACAAACCACTATGTATCTTTACCAGTTGTACTTGAAATTACTGTATGTTTTACAATTGTAATGTGACTATGAAGATCTGAATCTGGGGAACCCTGGGTTAGAACAAGGAACAAATAGTTCAGGTAAGTTAGTTAGTTCTCGTAAGAAAAGGATTGAATAAAATTTGGAGAAAGGTCAGAAAAAGCTTTTTAGTATACAAGATCTTTAAATGGTTTTTAGTTGTCTGCAAAACAAAAGCTTAGTAATTGTGTTTTAACAGTCGGAGGCAGAAATGAGTCAGATGACGGCTAGTTGTGGCAATACTGAAGAAGCATTTAGGGATTTATGACTTAGAGCTGTCAGCATGAGTGCAATGTACCTGAAAAGTGCCTGACTGGGCAATGTCAAAAGACTGCTGTTACGGGGTGGGAGGGGTAAGAAAGGAAAAAGATAATAGCAAAGATGTAAAAGTGTGATAAAATATACAATGGCTGTGCTGGTTAGATATGCAAGGCTGTACTAGAGGTCATCCCTCCTCCTTTTGGAAACTGTATAGCCCTGGGCTTGGTAGCTCTAACAGCCACTGAAAGGAGGACTTTTAAAGAAACAAAACCAAACAAAAAAAGCCCAGTTATTTGTGCTGTTTTGCAGCATACTTAAGTTCTCCACATTTTAAATAAGACTGAAGCATTAAGGATTTCAAAGGCTGGGATTTCCAAACAGCCCTGCGTAAGATTATACCAAGTTTCTTTGTATGCTTCTTAACATTGGTCTTCAAACTTAAACCCCAAGAACCCACTTACTTGGGATGTTGTCTAGAGGCAGCTTAGATTTAATTGATTGTGTTGAATAATCTGCAGTCTGAGTTTCTAAAACAGTTAATTCGATATTGAATTTTAGATTGTTAATATTTAGTATTCATTTAGAATACATTTTGATATCAGACATATTAGTTTAGTGAAAGATAGGAGGTATGTACTTTCTAGTAGTTTGATTGAAGTAAGGACACCTGAAGACTTTTTTCCTTTTTTCCTCAACGGGAAATATAAGCAATTTGAATAAAAGCACTTCAAAAAAGAATTCTAGGAAGATTTTTTTGTCTTTTTTCTGCCACTCAGAATTAAGTCCAGGGTGGGAGTTAATTACCGTAGGAAGCACTTTTTATCCACTCCATTTTACCTTCAATATAGGTGGCACTGCAACTCATAAGAATTTTGTCATACTATAGTTCTTTTTTATATAGAAATCAATGTACAAAAAGTTTTAATAATGTATTACCGTATGGGCTTTGAGTACTAGAGGCTTAAAATCTAACAGCACACTTTCTATATGAAATTACTCTGGCTAGCAGCCAGAGTCCGTACTTTATGTAAAAGAAGATATAGGTTCTTTTTAATACTAAACGGAATACTTGCTTTTCAGAAGGAAGGGATTAGATTATATCCTTTGTGTCAGTGTGTCACCTTTTATTTACAAATTCTTCTGGAGACATGAGGAGAGACTTTCACTATTAGTCCCTGGGAGGCTAATGAGTGACAGGCTGCAGTGACGTGCATTTACAGAAAGGGATGTCCGACGAGAAAAGGATTACTGGCGACTAGTGTGTATTTATGCTACCTTTGCTGGTATTTTTCTTAGAATATGCTCCCCGTATGCTTCTTGCGTAACTTCCTTTTTATATTTCTTCAGAAGCTAAGCCTTAAAGGCAAGACACACAAAAACTTTATAGAGAATGTTCAACTCTGCAGGCTGGAGTTGGAGTTGTTTCATCAGCAAGTAGAGGAGAGCAAATTCCAGGGGCAGATACTGTTTCAGATCTTCAGGGCAATTCCTTATTCATAATGACATATGACACGCTAATTATGTCCAGTGCTGCTTTTCTCTCGTTTCTGGTTAAGGGAAACATGATGCACACTTTCACACAAACTACTTCTTCCCAGTGATCTGTGTACTGGGACTTTTATTTTACTTTTCTAGTCTGCTGACTTATCTTGTCGCACTTAAGAATGTAGGTTTTCTGTGGGAAATCCCTTCCTGTTAAAATTCTTAGAAAACCTATGATATTGAGAGTGAACGTCTCATTTATTTCTTAACTGTTAGTGATGAGGGTGAGCTTGTGGTGTGCAGTTCAACCTGTACAGGATTCAGTACTTTGTTTCAGGTTGCCTGCCATTTTTGATCATTACAGATATGCTGATGGGCTTCAAGACTTCTCATCTGATCCAATATGGAATATTTCACTTCCGTTATTTATTAACCAGGCCCAGTCAGTCTGAGATTTTGTAATTTATAATTATAAAGCAACTAGAGATAAGTTGAAACTTAGATGACAGGAAGGAGTATAGGTTAAAATATTCATGGTCTTGATTTAAAAACAAAATCATGACTAAATGGCTGTCCAAAGTTGCCATTAGATATTCTGCAGTTAAAGAAGTTTTTTCATTTCCAGTACTTTGAAAAGGGTAGTATTTGCAAATGAGATGGTAATCTCACTTGTAAATGCTTCATTTTACAAGAATTATCCTTTACATAGTATCCCTTGGGAGTGTTCTTCATGCAAGGGACTTTTTTGCCACAGGCATTTTAACTCAGCCTTCTTGATTAGCTAAGGTTTACATTCAGTGCAGTTTAATTGTGTGTGTGTGATGGGGTATGTTGTGATCACCTTTTATATTTTAGTTCTCTCTTTGTACTGTTATTAGTCTTAAAATAGTTCTCTAATTGTACTCTGTGGAAGGACGTGGCAATTACTAACATCAAACTGCATGCAGCAACCTGAAGATTACAATGTACGATAACATCACAAACCTTTTTTTGGATCATACTTTGCCAGAAAAGAGGTGTCAAGTTTAACAGAGAGTATTCATAGTAGCAACCCAAAAATGTGTCAGGTATAGTTACCAATATTCAGTGTGGTTTTTATATACTCTTATGAACAGGGTTACAATTAAATGTTTTATGTGTGGCCTTTATTCTTTCTGTGATGGTAATCTTTTTTTATTATTCCTTCAGGTTCAGTCCATGCCACATCAATAGCAGCTTCCAGAGTGGAGCAAGCACTGTCTGAGGTTGCTTCATCTCTGCAAAGCAGTGCCCCTAAACAAGGTCCCCTGCATCCTTGGATGACTCTGGCTCAAATATGGCTTCATGCAGGTACTATCAAATTGAAGTTCTTTCTTATTCTTCCCCGTCCCCCTTCTTGCTAGCCTAAGGACTTGCAAAGATCTGTTTGTTATCACTCATTAGATGAAACTTTTTCTCTGTGTGTGTGTGTGGCACTGAAGCAAGTACTGAAGAAAAAAAAGCATTAAAGTTGCTCATGTGTAAGATCATTTATGTAGGATAAGGCAGCGGTTTTATGATGCAGCTGTTATCAGTAGAGTCGTATCTTCTGTAGAATAAAGGAAACACTCTCTCCCTTATCCATGAAATATTTTAATTTCTGAAGTACCTTGAGTATCTTAGTATTTGGAAATTTAGATGCCCTAATTCCATTAGTTGGAAAAATATGTTTGTAAGATTATTGGATAGAGTTCCTGCAAGTAGAAAAGCTTTATCATTGCAAATATATACTTGCATATGTGGAAAAAAAGGGTAGTAGTACTGTTGAGCAACTTGTCCCTTACAGCTGTGATAATGAGCTCTCATTCAGTTCTCTTCCTTCTAGCTTCATTAATGCAGAAGACCCAGGATTGTTTTTCTAAATGTGGAGTCATCTTGAGTGGATTTAGCATTGTTACGCTGCTTCAATCCTCAAGCTAAATGCAATATCACAAGTGGCTGTTATATAAAATTTTAGCCAGAAAATTATGATCCAGTGTATTTTTACACAGTTAAAAATGTGTACAGTGCAATTGTTTCTATTGATGCTTGCATCAGAAAGAAATCAGAAATTAGAAATCAGTCAGTAACTGCTCTGCTTTGGTCTGCTCGCCGCATTGAGCATTTCTCAGTGACATAATTATATTTTTTTCCTATATGTTTACATTCAGCAAAACAGCGCTGTATTTCTTAGCAGTTTAATTTACCTATTTTGCATTAACAGCTTTATTGTGTGAAAGTCATTACAAGGCAATGGGTCCCAGTTATTAATTAATGTGATTAATGAGAAAAAGCCTGGAAGGTTGGAAAGAAAGAACAATGATAGTGATTAATAATAGTGATCTCATTTGGGAGTGGAAGGGCTCCTTGAAAGCAACACAGGTTAGAACAAGCAAGGTCCACCATGGCACAGTGTGGTTACCTGCCTTGCATCGTGGCATCATTGATTTTTAAATATTTATAAAACATCGCAGATGGCCATCTGCAGTAACTCTTGGCATCTATAATGCTGATAATTTCTCAACATTTTGTGATGGCTTGTTCCACTGCTTGTTTTCTGTCTTAATTTTTGTTGGTCATGTCCTGTTGCTGCTTATGCAGTCCATTCAGGTCCTGCTATGGTTTTACTCACAAAGAAGGGGTCTGGACACTCTTTGCTGATTGCTTTTAGTTCACAACTTAATTGGGTTTGCATCCACGTTGGTGGTCTGCTGCTGCAGTCTGCTGCCCAGTCCACTTTCCACTCTTAAAAATATCTGTCTCAGCAAGCGTGGTCTGTCGGCCATGTTCTTGATTCCCAGTGGGAGGAAGCATGGGTGGGAAGTAGGAGGGAGTTGGGTTGGAGAATGAACTAAAGTATTTAAGATCCAGGGGAAGCATGCAACGGAGTATGGGGAGCAGTGAAAGAAAAAAAAAAAGATGAAAGAGAACTGCTGTCTGCCTTCAGAGAAGGTGCTGCAACCTGAAGTCTACTTCTTCCTCACTTTGGAATGATCTTGATACTTCAAGCTGGTGATCTGTGCTGCGTTTCAGAGTGTTTAGGCATCCTGCTATTCAGCTGAATGTCCTGAGCCTTGAGAAAGGCTCTTTACTGCAGGAACATTCAGAATAAAGTTTTCTCCTAGAAGAACAATACAAAGCAGATATTCTGGAAGGTATCTTCATCAGTATACAGGGGCTGCTTGCATAGAAAACAGCCGTAAAATCATTTAACGCCTTACTTACAGCACATGGTCTTGAAATAACAGTAAAGTTTTACCATTGAGAGATTAATTCCTTTTTGAGGCTTATGCCACATTTAACTGTTTGAGTCCCTGTATGGTTTTGCAGTGATTTACTTCTTGGGCTGGGGGAAGGAAGGGGAGGGAGGTGGATGTGGAATCTTTAACAAGCTTGAAATCTTAAAATGTAAAAATTGAGACTTATTCTTCATGATAGATTATAAAGTTACGTAGGTTCTAATACATGTGAAATTTAGTGGAATATATTTACCCAAACTATATATATGATGTGAAAAATACAGAAAATTCTTGTTCTTATAGATATACAGTGTCATTCCAGCTGTCATTAGCGTAAATGAGCATGGCATTCATTCCAAAGAAGCTGATTTAGTTTTTAATTTTGTCTTTATTAATGGACTGTTTCAGCCTTGCATTTCTGGGCATACAATCTAAGGTGTAAGAACAGGCTTATTTTAAATGTGAAACAAAGTGACTTTTGCAATTAGTACTTTGTCCAGTAAGTCACTATTAAAAACCAGACCTGATCCTAAATGATCAAAGGCTATGATGGTCCCTTGAGAAATGTATCAGTACTGAACTCAATATTGTTATACAGCTTGAATGGAAAAATAGATTGATTTCTCAATAAAATGCAAGCATGAGCATTGGAATTGTTTGAGCCAGAAGGCATTCCTGACGTTCTCTAGGTGGAGACGTTGAGAAGAGCCCACCAGACTTGGCACCTGGTTTCTCTTCAAACTGCTGCTAGTCGCTGAGATTTTCCTACAAAGATTGCTGGCACTTGTCAGTTCTCCACAACTGATATATTTGAATATGCCATGATGATTTTTAGCATTTTTATTCAGTTTGAAGTCCTTATTCAGCATGAACAGCTCTCCTTAAGGTTCAGAAATTTCTTGAATGAACTTTCATGCCTGACAGCAACAAATTCAACTTGATATTAATTCTTTCACAGTTTTTCAAAAAAGTGTGCTGTGTATTCTATTGGGGTGTCATAACTTCTGGTAGAGAAAAGGAGAAGTTATTTTTAAAATAACTCTATAATAACTTTTTTAAAAAAGGAATTTTTTTTAATTTAGTACTTTTAGGAAGGTCTGTTAGTAACAGTCAAGTTTCTCTGCTGCATTTAGTAAGCAGGACAGCAAGAATTAGTATCTCTTACAGTAACGTAAGACTAATTTATAAGCAGTATTGCAGCCTCTATGGGCTAGTGTTAAAAGCCATTGCTACCATACTTGTTTCCCCTCAAAGAACATAAAATTGCAACTGCAGTCTGTTAAATTAGCCCATCCCTGCTTATTTTTCAGTCTAGAATTATTGTGGTAGTAGATAATCACCTACAAGTAATTTTTAGTTTCTGCGTGCTATTTGCTAATAATTATAGCTTTTACTTAGCACCTTTTACAGTGTATGTAAATTGTATTTTTCCAAACTGTCTTTTCACTGAGCAACTAGGGAGTGTGCATTTAACATTGTGTTTCAAATCTGACAATGCTGGAGAAGAGACAGTAAAAGCAGGAGAGCTCAAATGGCTAGCATTTAACTAATTTAGTGTATTTTGTACTCGCTAAAATCTTGTTTATTGGCCATGTAGCTTTTAGAAAAGCACTCCAGAATGAAGTACTCAAAGCTTTTACAAAATATTTCGGGTTTGTTGTTGTTTTTTTTTTTTTTTTTAAAAAAAAAAAAAAGAATAAAGAAAAAATAAACTTCTCAGTACAATTCACATTTCATGCTGTATGTCCAGCTCTCAAAATACGGCTACAGCTTGCTCTTTGGATTCTACCAACTGTTGGTAAAAGTAAAATCCCAGAAAAACATAATTTCTCCCAAATTTAGATTTTGATTTCAAAATGTTATCCCTTCATTGTCTTCCAAGTTTGCTATTATTTAGTTATACAGTGCCATCTCTGACTAGGTGAGGTGGTTCTTTTAGAGTTAGGGGGAAAAAGTGTTGCTGGATCTGCAATTTCATGTGTTAGTTGTTCGTGTGGATGAGACATTTTTCCATCAAAAAGCATTTCATTAGTTTCTAAAAATACTTATCTCGGAAGAGAGCTCCTTTAAAGGCACTCGTACATCAGACCCATTCAGGGTTTTAGGCGTAACCCCAAATCCACTACTGTAGTGTGAGATCCTGATCTGATGGCCTTTAAACCAAGAGGGGTGGCCTGTACTGCGCAGTGAGAAGCATGTCTTGAACAGAGATAGATCACTTCGCTGTTTTGATGGAGCATTTTGATTTAAACCTTAATCTGTAAGACTCTTTTACAGTATGATATAATAGTTATCCAGTTACTTTGAGGCTCAATTTTTCTAGGGTTTATACCAATGTAAAATAATTAGATAACCCAACTCAGAACCTTTAATATCTTTTTCTTGCATTTAGTATCTCTTTATTCCTGTCTTCTCCCACTCTTTCAGCAAGAGATTAAGCTAATCAAGCAGGGTAGGGAAATAGTAGTGTTGAAGAGTGCAGTAAGAGCTATTGAAGGCGAATACTTCTTTTGTTGCTAGTTGTTAATCACTTACTGAATTAACCTTTTTTTCCCCTATAGTCAATTTGATTTAGACAAGTGTGTGGCAGGCTACTTGACTGCTTTTGACAGAAGTGATTTGTGTTAAATTAAATGCAGCTGATTTTTTTTAAAGCTGCAGAGTTAAATGTTCTTAGGTTCTGGAGATATCTTGGGTAAAATGCTTGGATGTGTGAACAAATTTTGTCAAATCAGAATCATAGAATCATAGAATGATTAGGGTTGGAAGCGACCTTAAAGATCATCAAGATCCAACCCCCCTGCCATGGCCAGGGACACCTCCCCCTAGCCCAGGATGCCCAAAGCCTCATCCAGCCTTGCCTTCAAC
>WKFP01014853.1:502913-588227 GCA_011057875.1 Pterocles orientalis | reverse complement strand
CTGCCCTCCCTTTGATCCTGACCCACAGGCTCTCTGTTGGCTCCTCATCTGCCCCCAGATGGAGCTCCACGCACTCCAGCTGGTCTTTGACATAGAGGGCAACACCCCCTCCTCGCCTCCCCTGCCTGTCCTTCCTAAAGAGCCTGTATCCCTGCATTCCAACACTCCGGTTATAGGATCCATCCCACCATGTCTCCGTAATGCCCATAAGATCATGATGATTAAGCATTTCGTTTTCTGATAACTTAACAAGGAAACATTTCTTTTCAAATGTTCTGAAGTAGGAAACTTAGAACCAGGCTTCCCGTTTAGTGATTGGTAGCTGGAACAATTACTACTGCTTCCTTAACAGCTGACATGTATAATTCATAAAACTTCACAATTAGTTGTGTTCTCTTACCTACTGTAAGGATCTCTGTGTGCTGTTTTGTATTGTTTTTTCTGTTATTAAATAGTACTGGAATATTGGCATGTTCACATCTTAAAAATAAATCTAAAATTAAAAAACCCCAGACTTCAGTTAAAAATAACAAGCTATGAAGAATTTTTTGTTGTTTAAAACAACCGATTAGAGGTTCAAACGCCTATTACATTTAGAAAAGCAACTTTCCTAAAGCAATAATTCATCTAAAATAATTTCTGTAATCATTTATCTTGAGCTGGAAAAATTTTTGAGGCTTTGCTTAGAATGAAACTATTTTTAAATACAACGCATGAGACAATATCTAGTCATGGTGTGATGAAACAAGAATCATTCATTGGTCCTCACATTCCTTCTGCAGCTGAAGTCTACATAGGAATTGGGAAGCCTGCTGAGGCCACAGCATGTACCCAGGAAGCAGCTAATCTCTTCCCAATGTCGCACTATGTTCTCTACATGAGAGGTCAGGTGGCTGAACTTCGTGGAAATATCGATGAAGCCAAACGCTGGTATGAAGAAGCCTTATCTATTAGTCCTACACATGTGAAAAGCATGCAGAGGCTGGTAAGTCTTGAGAACCACGTTCACAATTACTTTTGTCTCAACTTATGGTATTGTATTGTGAAATCTTAACTTAGTGTGGGTAATCCATAGCTTATGAGTTTTGGATCTATATTCTTATTAGCAAAATAGCTTTGGAATAAATCTTTTTTGGCTTTTTATTCTCTCTTCTATGTGTGTTGGGACGTAAAAAGCATCTGCAGACAATAAGACTACTTCAGTCCTAGCAGAGACTGCAGAAAAATCATTTGCATCTGCCTAATGTTCAGTGCTGTTGGGAAATAAAGGTGGCTCATGGTAAGAGAAGAGTTGGATACTGCAGTCCGAAAACTAAACGTTGAATTCCACATGTTGATTGATTACCTTCATGCTATGTGATTTCTTGGATTTTTGAAAGGTAGAGAATCAGTCTTGCCCTCCAAGGACAGTGTAACTTTAAGTACAAACATGCCTTCCCCAACATAAATGCAGAAGTTTGTTTAAATACTTCATATATGCATACATGTAATATACTCTGTGCTCACCATGTTAGCAAAATTACTTTCTTTTTTTAATCCAGTTTTCTTCCAGATAGAGCAGACTTAGAACAGCTGCAATCAGCTTCTTACTCAATCTTTCAGTTCAGAAGTAGAAGCTGTTTTCTGCCTAGGTGCTTATGAATTATTCAGAGAAATTTCTCGTGCATCCCTGAGGGGAACATATGAGACAAAAGATCAGACAGGAAAGCAGCATAGGGAAGTTTTTTGTTTCACCTTTTCAGCATTTCAAGATACTTGAGCCTACTGACAAATGCCAAAAGGTTCAATTTTCTGAAGAATCAGGCAGTTGACCTAAAGCAGTGAAGCTCAGTGAAAATGAGAGCTTATGTTTTTCTGGGTATCATTTTGCCCCACCTCTGAATCCACCTTTGAATAAATAGTCTGTAAACACCCACGACGCTCTTTAGAATGACTCAGAAATTAGCTGCCTTAAGAGGCATGTGAGATGAAAAATACTGTGCTTCCCTTCTGGGTTCTCTTTTTATGAGCTTTTCAGTTTGAGTGCAGGCTGGAGGAAACCTACTCATTTCATTGGCTTGGCCAGTCCTTTTTAAGCATTCTTACAATTTAAAATTTTGTTTTTAAAAGCTTTCTCTATCACTCTAGACCTTTTCTATAGGTGTGTTATAGGCCACCCTCCCAGCAGGAGGAAGCAGATGAGGCATTCTATAAGCAGCTGGCAGAAGTCTTATGATTGCTCCCACGTGTTCTTGTGGGAGACTTCAACTTGCCAGACATCTGCTGGAAATACAACACAGCAGAAAGGAAACAGTCTAGGAGATTCTTGGAGCATGTGGAAGATAACTTTCTGACATAGCTGGTAAGCGAACCTACCAGGAGAGGTGCCTCGCTTGATCTGCTGTTCACAAACAGAGAAGGACTGGTGGGAGATGTGGTTGGAGGCCCTCTTGGGCTTAGTGACCAAGAGTTCTCGATTCTTGGTGAAGTAAAGAAAGGTGCCAGTAAAACCACTAACATGGACTTCCAAAGGGCAGACTTTAGGCTGTTTAGGACGTTGGTTGGGAGGGTCCCTTGGGAAACTGTTCTGAAGGGCAAGGGGTCCCAGGAAGGCTGGACATTCCTCAAGAGGGTGGTTTTAGAAGCCCAGGAACAGGCTGTCCCCATCTGTAGAAAGACAAAGTGGCAGAGAAGACAACCAGGCTGGCTAAACAGAGAGCTTTTCCTGGGACTCAGGGGAAAAAAGGAGAGTCTACCACCTCTGGAAGAAGGGTCAGGCAACCCAAAAAGAGTACAGGGATCTTGCCAGGTCATGCAGAGTTAAAATTAAGAGTGCAAAAACCCAACTGGAACTCAACCTGGCTGCAGTGGTAAAAGATAATAAAAAATGTTTTTACAAATAAATTAACAACAAAAGGAGAGCTTTGGAGAATCTCCATCCCTTGTTGTATGCAGGAGGAAACATTATCACCAAGGACGAGGTGCTTAATGCCTTCTTTGCCTCAGTCTTCAATAGTCAGACTAGTTATCCTTAGGGTATTCAACTCCCTGAGCTGGCAGGCAGGGACAAAGAGCAGAATAACCTTCCCACAATCCAGGAGGAAGCAGTTAATGACCTGCTATGCCACCTGGACACACACAAGTCTATGGGGCCAGATGGGATCCACCTGAGAGTACTGAGGGAGCTGGCAGGGGAGCTTGCCCCCAGTCCTGGCTAACAGGGGAGGTCCCAGAAGACTGGAAACTTGCCAGTGTGACACCCATCTACAGGAAGGGCCCTAAGGAGGACCTGGGGAACTACAGGCCTGTCAGCCTGACCTCTGTACTGGGGAAGATCATGGAATGGCTCATCCTGAGTGTGCTCACACGGCCTGTACAGGACAACCAGGGGATCAAGCCCAGCCAGCATGGGTTCATGAAAGGAAGGTCGTGCTTGACCAATCTGATCTCCTTCTATGACCAGGTGACTCACCTACTGGATGAGGGAAAGGCTGTGGATGTCATCTACTTGGACTTTAGCAAGACCTTCAGCAAGGCCTTCAATACCGTGTCCCACAGCATTCTCCTGGAAAAGCTAGTGGCTCATGGCTTAGACAGGAACACCCTTTGCTGGAAAAAAAACTGTCTGGATGGCCAAGCCCAGAGAGTCATGGTGAACGGAGTTAAGTCCAGGTGGCGGCCGGTCACCAGTGGTGTTCCCCAGGGATTGGTTTTGGGGTCTGTCCTGTTTAACATCTTTATCAATGACCTGGATGAGGGGATTGGTTGCTCCCTCAGTAAGTTTGCTGATGATACCAAATTGAGCGAGTGTGTTGATCTCCTTGAGGATAGGAAGGCTTTGCAGAGGGATCTGGACAGGCTGGACCGATGGGCTGAGGCCAGTTGTATGAGGTTCAATAAAGCCGAGTGCCTGGTCATGCACCTTGGTCACAACAACCCCCTGCAACGCTACAGGCTTGGGGGAGAGTGGCTGTAAAGCTGCCCAGCAGAGAGGGACCTAGAGGTGCTGGTCAACAGCCAGCTGAACATGAGCCAGCACGTTCAGCCAACGACATTCTGGCCTGCATCAGAAATAGTGTGGCCAGCAGGACTAGGGAAGTGACTGTGCCCCTGTACTCAGCACTGGTGAGGCCACACCTTGAATACTGTGTTCAGTTTTGGGTCCCTCACCACATTGAGGTGCTGGAGCAGGTCCAGAGAAGGGCAACGAAGCTGGTGAAGGGTCTGGAGCACAGGTCTTACGAGGAGCAGCTGAGGGAACAGGGGTTGTTTAGTCTAGAGAAGAGGAGGCTGAGAGGAGACCTTACCACTCTCTGCAACTACCTGAAAGGAGGTTGTAGTGAGGTGGGTGCTGGCCTCTTTACGGTAACAAGTGATAGGACAAGAGGAAATGGCCTCAAGTCGGGCCAGGGGAGGTTTAGGCTGGTATTAGAAAAAATTTCTTCGCTGAAAGAGTGATCAGGCATTGGAACAGGCTGCCCAGGGAAGTGGTGGAGTCACCATCCCTGGAGGTGTTCCAAGAAACATGTAGATGTGGTGCTTAGGGACATGGTTTAGTGAGTTAGGTGGTGGGGGTTGGCAGTTGGACTTGATGATCCTTGAGGTCTTTTCCAACCATAATGATTCTACAATTCTATAATCCTGTACTAAGAAGTAGTTTTGAATAGAAGCTGAGAGATTTGTGCTGCTTAAATACAAGTATTAAAGATGTATGCTATAAAAATACCTGTCTATGTAATGCCATGTGGGGAAAAAGTATAGAACTCTGTATCCTTCTTGATCTTTTGACTGTTGCAAAAAGTATTTTGAGGAAGAATTTTGCAGTGTTTACTCTTGCCTGTGTTTATAGATTCATATCTGTACATCAAAATGCTTTGTGTATATTTACCTATTTGTTATAAAGAAATATGATCTCGGTGGCAGGGGAGCTATAGCAACAGCACTGTGGAGGTAATAGCCTCTAAAACAACAGCTGAAGCTTTAACTTGCAATATTTGTATTCACAGTCCTAAGCTGATAATCAGTTTATGAACCAAAGTTCTGTGAGAAAATACCTAATTTTCTGTGATTAATTTGATATTTTAAAATTATTTGATACGGCTTTCTAGCAATGCTTAGCAAGTAACATAAAATGCTCTTTCAACATAACAGTTACTTTAGAGAGTAGATTTATTTCATAAGCTTGGGTGAATATATTTTTTTGGGGCAAATACCAAGTATAGATCATAGTAACTTTATCTATAAAATGTTATAGATGGGTGGCACAAGTTCTAGCATGTAGCGTAAGTATCCAGCCCTGCCTCTCCAAGGGCCAAGTAAAATTACTGGAAATAGTTGAAGCTGAAATCAGGTTTGAAGGATTTTTTTCTTTTAATTAAAATTTTAGAATGAGTGTCATCTGACACTTAGTAAAATTTCCTGATGCTAGTGGTTTAGAAACCTGGATCTTAGATTTGAGATACTATGTGTAGTATGTCCAGAGAAGAACAAAAACTAAATGAAATGTTTCTTTATTTTTGTGTGAACAAGAATGTCTTATTGGGAATAGGTAAGATTTCTTTTTTTTTTTTTTTTTTTTTTTTTTTTAATTTTCTGTTTTCATCTGTTTTCGTGTTATCTGTGTGATAGATTTTTCCACAGTTTATCAATTCAGGATCAGCTTGCCAGAAACCATTTTATAGTTTCTATTTGTTCCCATTTTAAAAAATGGAAAATTAATTAGTAGTAGATGCCGGCAGAAGGGTGGGATGCTTTGGCTAGAGTTACTCCTCGTTATTTGGCAGGTCGCGAATCATTCCAGTGTTTTATTGTCTTGTGTGGAACTGATAAAATTCCACCCATCAGATAATTCATCACAATTTGCTGTTGTAGCAGGTCAGTCTACAGTGTGCAGTATTACTCCAAAGTTGCTTTTCTTTGCTTGGGATATTTTAAGAATCTTTTTTTTCAATTTTCAAAATACAAGTAGTGTTCATCTTAAGCTTTGGTTCATGTTTTATAGCCTAAAGCCTTTGAACTGGGTTCTGTAGTCAAAACTCAGCTGTTACCAATTTGTTTCACATACAGCAAGTATGGATTAAATATCGTAATTTGTTAGGTATCAACAAAGTATTGTTTCAAGTTCAAAGAATAAAATCCGAAGATCACAATGGCCCACTCTGGATCAGGGCTTTGGTTCTGTTTGACATCAGAACAAAGCGTCTGAGGAGGGATTCCCTGTCCTGCACTGTCCATTTCAAGTAATTGACAAGCAAAGAGCTGGGGAACAAGAGTATGATCACATACCATTTGCGTAATGGTAATAGTGTTTCAGATGCATGTGTAAGATACATCCACTTGCCTAGAGAGGTTGCAAGTCTCGCATCCTTGGAGATATTCAATATCTGACGGGTCACAGCCCTTGGCAACCCACTCGGGGTGACTCTACTTCAAGATTGGATGTAAACAATCTCCAGAGGACCCTTCGTACTTCAGTCATCCTGCCATTCTAGGAATGCAAGCGAGAGAAGCTTTTTCATTAGAGGTAATGATTTCTGTTAGACAACATGATGGGAACAATTGTTTGCGGACAAAATATTGTTACAGTCTTCCTATTATGCAAGACTTTATTTTTACCAGTAGTAAAAATCTGTTACATACAGATTTTGTCCTTTCTTCCCCCATTTCTATGGTATAGTACCCATAGCAATCATGGCAGGAAGGTGCAAAAGATTAATATCTTTCTCAACTCTATTCAGTCATCTTACATGCATGTGTAATGTCCTGTTTTCGGCTGGGACAGAGTTGACTTTCTTCATAGTAGCTAGTGACAGGCTGTGTTTTGGATTTGTGCTGAGGAGAAAGCTGATAACAGGCTGATGTTTAGAGTTGATGCCTGGATGTATAAAAGCATCCGATCACAGCATAATGAAAAATTTATTTTTTCAGGCCTTTTTTGTAGGTGTTAGAGAGGGTAATTCATATTAAAAGTCTTTCCAGAGTCCTTCCATCTCCTTATGCATTTTACCCTTTAAAAGGTTGACTACATTAAAGTCATTGTCACTTGGGTTTTGTTGATATCCGGAGTAATATTTCTTTTTTCCTCCACACCTTTTGCTGGGTGACTGGCCACCTAAAAGAGGATGGAGAGAAAAAAACCTACAGATTTTTACTAGTGGAAAAATACTAATAAGCAAGGCTAATGTAACAGAATGAAAATGTCAGTAGTTTTAGTCCCAGTAATTTAGGATATGGCCAGGAGGCCTCATGTCAGTGAAGTTCTCATAGTTGCTCTTGATATTTAAGTTCTCCGTGTTTAAAAAAAAAAAGAATAAAATGGAAATGAGAGAAGGCCTGAAAGAAATTGAAAATGTGTGCTATTCCCTACTATTCTTTGTAGTCTATTACATCCCTTTTCATGGATAATTGCTGGTGCTTTTTTGTATGGATCTCAAAAATACAATTTTTATTTTGCTCTGTGTAATTGCCTTTCAATATGAGAACTGCTTTGCAAAACACTTTTAAATTTAGGTCATTCTGCTGAAGTATGCACTGGACTAATTATGATTATTTTGCTTCCCTGGGCATTTTTGTGCTCATTGAATTTATTAAAGTATTACTTTATAGCTGGAGCTGAGAACTTACAGAGCAATCAAAGCTATGTGGCACCTGGTATGCATGGCTGTCTTTCCTGTAGTCTCTAAGGGCTTTTGCTTGTAGGCAACATCTGGCATCTAATGATTTATAATTGAATTTCATATAATTAATAAATATTTTTAAGGATTTACTTTGGAGTAAACATAAAGAATGTGAAAAAGGCTGAAGAGAGCAGCCATCCTCAACTTTAAATGAATGAAAGGGATTTTATTTTCCTTTTCCCGAGAAAGGTTCTGTTGTAGAACTGTAAGAACTCATTAACTACAGGAAAACATTTGAGATGTGAAATCATGTTACATGTGTTTTCTTGTTTTTTGGTTTTTTGGGTTTTTTTTTTTCCTTTTCTTGTGCTGCATAACTTTGCATACTGGTGAAATATAACTAAATGCTACCATCAACAGCAATCTGAATGAGACAAACCATTCTATGTGGTTTAGTTGTGGTTGTTAGTAAATGTTTGTGAGAAATTTCCAGCACTGTCACCAACTGCCTGAGACCTAGCTCTGCAACAGTCTCTCTTATAATACTGTATTATTACAAAATTGTGCAGGAGTTGTCAGTGCGGTTCCCAGGTGCATTTCTGGTGTGTTAATGAAAGCCTTTTGCTTTTTTGCTTTACATCTATCACAGAGGGGCTTGACTTGCTTTGGCATAAGCTGTTTCCTGAGGCAACAGACTCTTGAGAGCACCAGAAGTTACCCAGTCAGTTATGGTTCCTTTTTACTGACTAGGAACTATAAATAACTCGTTCTTAAGAATTGTGCTTTATCTTATCCTCATCAAGAAGAAAGTGGCTTACCTTAATGCAGAACTAGAGATCTGGGAGCAACTGTCCCTCAGTAAATTGTTTTAATACTTGCTTTTGCCAGGGTTCTGTCAAAGAGGTACGTTTCCCAGGTAGATTTTCTACTTTGGTACAGAGTTTTTTCTGCAAATCCACAGTTTGGAACAGTCTTTTATGTCTCTTTAAAATGAGTTGGAGAGATAAAGTTTGTTTGAAGACTTCCTTTCCATTTACTGAAGTTGTGGATGTCCCATCTTTAGAAGCATTCAAGGCCAGGCTGGATGAGGCTTTGAGCCTAGTGGGAGGTGTCCCTGCACATTGCAGGGGGGTTGGAACCAGATGATCACTAAGGTCTCTTCCAACCCAAAACGTTCTATGATTCCCTGCTAGCCAGTATTGCACTTAGGAGTCCTTCCCCTGATCCTGAGTCTACAGTTTAAAGATGAGTGGCATCTTGCACTTTGGAAGGATTCAACCAATTTACTATGTATGAAGAGCATAATATAATTCTCCAAGGTTCGTTTTCTGGTAGTGAACTGGTTTTAGATGGTGCTGAACAACTGGGCTTTAAGGTTAGTGCCAGGCTGGTTTTTATGTCAGGATTATTTTTTTTTTTTAATCTAGATGGTCAAAATAACAGAGAAAGCAATTACTTCAGTGAACTTTAACTCATGGGAAAATCTGAAGTGTGTTTTGTGTGACTGTGAAAACTGTGTTCCTTTATAAGGTTTGATAGTTATTTTTCCTTTGTTATTCATATTAGTTTATATTTTTTTTTCAAGGAATAGCAACGAATGGTATGAAGAAAGTTATGTGCAGCTACTCATCTTCAGACAGCTGTCATCTCTTGATTTCTCACTAGAGGAGAGGAGGCACTGTTTGACCACCTCACATACTGTGTCTCATAAAAAAAGGCCAGTGTTTTCCCTGAGTCAAACTGACTGCAGTCTTCTGAAGCTGGAGTTAGGGAACAGGAGATATAATGGTTTAAGTAAAACCGTTGTGGCCAAAGCTGTGGACTGCAGGAGCTCTTTACTAAAAGGGTTTGGATGCCTTGCTTGTGTACTATAACTTCATTGCAATCAAATTTCATCGGCAGACTTGATACCTATGTGCTAAGAAAATAAATTAAACTAATATGTCCTGAGGCCGAATCTTGAAGTCTGCTCACCATCATTCATCACTATTGGATGGATGAACTACTGGAAACTAGTTCTTAACTAATTTTTATATTCTTGTACAGCTCTATGCCATCTCTAGTTTTATTTGTTTTACTGTATCCAGCTATATTGAAACTTTACTGAAATCCAAGCAAATTATTTCTACAACTTCCTTTTCCCTCCTTCTCTTCTCTTCTCTTCTCTTCTCTTCTCTTCTCTTCTCTTCTCTTCTCTTCTCTTCTCTTCTCTTCTCTTCTCTTCTCTTCTCTTCTCTTCTCTTCTCTTCTCTTCTCTTCTCTTTTTTTTAATTCCTGGAATTAACCTATCTAATCAAATACTGTACAGGCTAGCTTAGTGTCTCACCAGTGATAAACACATGCTGTGGTTTTGGTTTTTTTCTCCTTTTCCCTGTTACTGTCCTACTAACTATTCCTTTCTTCAACATTTGTTCTAAAGCCTTGCATGTAATTTAAGAAAACAAAAGTATTTCTGAAATACAAACAGTATGCCACTTTTGGTAGTAAATATGCTTCACTATTAATTTGCTAGCTAGGTCTTCGATTTCTTCTCTTTTCTGTCCTTTTCTAGGATGGATATAATCCACTTCTCACAACTTGATTATCTGGATCTCTCTGGTTTTGGTTTTATATTGGAGAAGAAAATTATTTTGCTTCTGTTTTGAAAGTCTGGATGCCTTTTTAATCTGGTTTTCTGCTGAGCGTAAAGGATCTTTTCATACTGTTGCTATGACATGATGTAAAATTAACATCAACAGTAAAGTTACAAGCCAGTGTCTTGGCAAACTGGTATTGATGATGTATGTTTGGCATTGTGAAACAACGGTCTGAGTTCCAGTTTGTGTTGACTTAACTGGGTAATGATTGAAAAGTCTGGTCAAAACTGCAGACTCACTGAAGCTGTAATAAGCTGACCATGTTTAAACCTTGGTACTGGGTACACCTACATCAGAGGCGGTGTTGTGCAGTTTATTTGCCTGAGCACAAGGATCAATGTTTTCTAAAAGCAGTCTCTTTCCAGGACGCTGCTGTCTGCTAGTAAACATACTCACCATGTGTTTAGTCCAAGTTCACTCTACATGAATCATAGTGAATAGAGATTTAGAGCTGTTAACGCTTTTAATGACACTTGTACCATGGTAAGCTACTTGGCTAAACTGATATGAGTGGAAAAATACATCATGAGTGAGACTTAGTAATGCTAAACTTGAAAAGAGAAAGTTGTTTTGGGCTTTCATCACATTTTCAATCAGCAGTGCAGTGTTGATCTGCACCTTTTAAATGTGATATTAATATGCATGGACTTTGTAGAGAGCAAAAAAGATAAGAACTTTTTTAGCTTCAAGGTAATCATATATGTACGAGTCTAGTCTGTACCTTCTGTGAAAATGCTGACTCTGCAAACAACGCTTGGCATTTTTAAAAAGTACCATTAGTTATAGCCTTTTTAGCCTTTTTTTTTTTTGTACCTCCACACTATACATTTTTACGTTGTTGAACCAATAGCTGATTTAAATCTTGAACTCAGTATTTGATATTTGGTTGTGTAGCTGCATTTTTAGTTTCAGCTCTTTATATTTCTAAGCATGAATAATTAAGCATCTGAGCACGTTTAGAGGAATAAGGAGTAGCTGGCTAAGTTGAGCAGCTGCAGATAATATGGCAACTAAGTTGGTATGGCAGATAGACAATTCTGAAATATCTTTTGATCTTTTTCTAAATTGGAAGTCTAGATATTTTTTTTAAAGTTATAGTGTTTGTTTTCATAACAACTTTGGGTTGTCAACACGTTAAATTTCAGATATGTTTTGACCTGAAATACATATTATTTCCAGTCAAGAAATGGGGAAACTGAGGCAGAGATGCCGCAACTTACCTACAATACAAGCCTCCTGATTTCTCATTCTGAGCATCACATTCATGGGACTCACATTTAATTCCTGTGCTTATTTTTTCCAGTGCCTTTGCACTCTGAAGAAAATAATTTTCCCCACAGGGATCTCCATGGTATCAGCCAATCTTGTTAGGGCAGTAGCATCAACATCCCTGCTGCTTGCTGAAGGGAGCCTGCAAGTTGTCTTTTGTGGGCTTTGACTTACAAATGATTGGCAGACTTTAGGAGGGTTTTCCCTTATGGTATTTAAATTTAGTACTGTCACTGGTGGACCTCCTGTTAAAATGTAGATGATTAAAACAGCTCTGTCATTTATCAGTGGAAAATTATCTTTTTGATAGTTATTGCCTTTGCATGCAGTTTAAGTGAAGGGATATGTGGCAGCTCCTTGATAGCCATTTCAGCTCAGACAAGTAATCAAATTCATTCAATACATTTAGATAATAAATCAGTTCATTTACCTACATCTCTCTCCCCCAACTATCTTCCTTTCTGTTAGGTTTTGTCAATGTTGTCTTGGTTTTGCTCAATGAATATAATATTTCCGAAGTCATTGCAGCTGAGATGGTTGGTGAAGGCGGTGGCTGTTTGGATAGCAGAGTCTTTCAGAAGTATCTGTGGCACCACCACTTTGTTTCTGTGATTCTTTTTGGTCTGGTTTTGAGAGCTCAGTTAAACTTAGCGCTGTTTTGCAGCAATGCGCTTTTATGAGTAATAAAGGTAAAGTACTTCTGTAGATCTTTGTTTCTTATCTTACGCTATTACTCAGTAGAAAGTTCAACATTCAAGAAAAGCTAACTTCAAACCAACACTAAATATGAAGTCTGTGGATATAAAGATCTGAAGGAAAAGGGATTGCTGCTTTCATTATAATGGGTTGTTAGTTTTTCTCAGATGTTCTGTTCAGGTCTATACTTTGATGCATCCTCCTGTCCTACAAATCAGACTCCTACCTGGGTTTGAATAAAAAAGAACAAAGTCTTGTTTGATGTCCTTGGGGAGGTTGGAGGAATAGGTGAGCACATATATAACTCTTGCATATTTACTTAGGTGTATTATGAGTCAGATTTGGAGGTTTCCTTTTGCTCTTATGTTGTTTGTGTGCTCATGAAATTACCATTATGTGCAATTAATATAGTTTTGAGTAAGACTTCTCAGGCCAGCTTTTCCCTGTGGAGGAGTAATATCCTCTGGGGAAGGAGATCAGTTGGTAAGAGATGGCAAACCATAACTCCATGCTCCCACTCTGTGGTTAGTGGGAGGTAAACAAGAAAGGGCGGTTTGATACCTTGAAGTTTGTCAGCATGGTTCTAAATATTTATTGTCCAGATGCTGAAGTTGAATGTAATGTACTAAGATGCACTTATCAGTGTCTTGGGAAATTAAAAACGCTCTGTACATAACAATGCATTACAACTTCTTTCTGCTAATCTCAGAACTGGAACGTGTGTAGTTTATATATGTATGGCTTTTTCACACAAATCTGAGAAATCCTGCATTATAATAGATGCTGTTGTGGTGCTTCAAGGAAGCTGGCTTTCAAGAAATAGCGCTTACGTTGAATTGAAAGTTGCTTCTAGAAACAGCTTTTCTTTCTTAAGAACTGACATAGAACTGAAGAGAAAGATATATTAGCAAAACACTGAGATGTCCATTAAAATGGAGTGCTCATACTCAAGAGTCACGTATCTTCACATAAAGCATTTGACCTGGAAGAAATCGTCAGTCTTTTAGTGCTGCTCAGATGAACCAAGCAAAGCAATTCATTAGCAATGAATTTGCAGAAATATGAAAACATGAACATTGTTCGCACAGTTAAAAGCTAAGCACTGTGAGGAAAGACGGTACCCAAAACACTTTAGCGCTATAGCCTGGTTTAGTAGGCCCATTAGGATGCAGACATTTGATTCTTTCAATTTTTTTTCTAAATGCTTTGATGAAAAATCCCAAAGTTTTTAGATGCTTCCCTCTTATCTCAGAAACTGAACTTTGTAAATGAAGTTATGAATGTTTCTTCTATGGATGTGTCTGAAATTAACATTTGAGTTCAATTTTTTTTCTGGATTTTAATTCATTGATTGGTCTTTTTAGTCAGCGATGCTGATGAAAGGATTTGTTGCAGCTCAGTGTGTTCAGTCTTCCTCAGCTACTACTATACAGTGTTTATATCACTGTATTGAGCTTCCTGGTTAAGTCTGATATCCTTAGGAAATCAGGTTTACTAAATCATTATTGTTTGTGTGTGTGTTTGTCAGCTTTGTCTTCATAACTTTTAAATTGTTTAGCCGGTTTCATCTGGACAGAAGAGGGAACGATGTAAAAAAAAATCAGGCTTGTGTAAGTGCTGCAAAAATAGAGGCAGGAGGAAAGACTACTGAGGTTGTTTCATGATTTGAAATTTTTATTAGATGTCAGCAAGTACACTTGAGAGTGAGTGTTTGTAAATTCTTTGCTGCAGGGACATAAGACACAGTCATTAGAAAACCAAACCAGGCTTCATTACGGTCAGTGGTCATGGAGATAGCTGTTAAAAGTTAACTTTTAAAAATTATTCCAGAACATAACATAATGTATTTTGTTGCATTAGGCTAGTTAGCTATATGACTTGATAGTGTAACTTATTTAGACAAAATAGTGTATTGTGAGGGTTATAAAGACCTTATCAGTAAAGGGCTATGGAAATTAAAATTAAAAAAAAAATAATGTAGGTTCACATTTTCTTGTGTACAATACACAGTGTAAAAATTGTTTCAGAGCTCTAAATCTACATGCACGAGGTTGTGTTAGGTAGCACTTTGGAAAAATATTTGCCTTATACCAGAGGTGATCTGACCTACTGAAAGAGAAGACTGCTTTTGCCTTGGTTTGTGAATTAAAGTTCCTCTGCTGGTTTGTTACCTTGAAATAAGTAATTTAAAATAAAGACACAGTTTTAAAACTGTGTTCTCTTATTTAAAAACAAAACCCTTTATTTTCTAAATGGGGGCAAGTAATAAATTAAGGCAGATATTGTCAAGTGGTTACAAATGTTCAAAAGACAAGCCAGTGAGCCTCTATCAGCTGCAGAACCATTTCAGTTTCCAGCTTTTTCATGATCCTTGTTACAGTTTGTCCTGACAGCTGACAACCGCTTCTTTGGGATTCTGCCTGTTTTTTAATTTATGACCATTTGAAAAAGTGATAGCCACAATGGCATCGGAACAGATGATATTATGAGGGTCATGGACCCGAAGACTTACCAGAGGGCTATGAAATGCTATCACACAAGTGCAGACCGTGATGATGCTTTGTCATGTTAATTGAATGCCTAGCCAGAAGTTGGTAGGTCACAGTTGCCAGAAATAACTGTTCTTGATATAAAGACTAAAACAGTATGAAATGCTGTCAGATCTGCTAAAGTAATTGACACATCAAACCTAATTTCCTTTAAAACTGTGATATGATTGTGTGAGCAGCCGGTGATCTCTGTTGAAAATAAATTATGTAGCTTTAGCCTGGGCATCCAAAGTCTTCTCATTTGCTGCAGAATCAAACCCTAAGCTTCCTAAAATTGGAGGAAATTTTATTAGTAGGTACAGTCTTTCTGCCATATGCATTACATTTGATTTAATGTCACATTTATATCTGAATATTTTTGCCAAAGATTAAATCCATGGATATTTAACACAGTAGCTGGTAGGAAATGTTTGTATCTTACTCCACACTCAGCAGCTGGCTTAAGTTGCAGAATTCTCACCTTCCCCACCAAACCCATGCTGTTGCTGTAGTTCTGATCCTTGAAAGCGGAAGCTGCCACTCTGCATTTCAGCTTTTCACTCAGTGAGCATTAACTTCCCAGTTTGCTTATTCTGATCAAATCCTAGCTTTGTGTGGGAGTGCCTCTTCTGCTGTTCTTGTGCTCCGGTGAACCAGAAAAGTGACTCAGATGGACAAGATTCTGACACTCTGGGAAGCAGGATTCAAATGTATTCCAGCTGCCTTGTCAGCTGATGATAGTAAACCAAATGAAAGGACTGAGGGAGAAACAGCATTTGGAACTGCACTCCTCTAACCACAGCACATGATTTAACATGCTGTGTCAATCAGTTCAGTGATTGATAACCTTTTATTAAAGTCCGTAACTGCATTAAACTCATGTTTTGCCTCAATCTTTAACAGGAATATGATATTCATCATGGATAGCAAAGCTAAAATTAGTAGTGGAAATGAAAGTATGGAAATGGTGGCAAGTATTTGCTGGTGGAATAGTATGGAGGAATTAGCCAGAATTCTGGAAGGACTAGTAGATGAAATAACAAATCAGTAGTCCAGTAATATTTAATGAAATCTACGTTGACAAAAGATTGCAGGATACTTAATATGCTACCTATACTTGGGAAGAGCAGTTGCAGGAGAAAGGCGTCAGTTTGATCAAAAAAACCCTTCAGGAAAAAAAAATGATTAACAAATATAAAACACAAGAGCAAGACTGAGTATGGAGATGACTGGGGAGGAAAAGAGATGGGGTACCAGTTGATCTGAGCTACATCTCCATTGTTCTACAAGTGCTACATCTTCATGACTTGGCCAAGTCCAACATGAGACATCATTTTTTCCCAGTTATCAACGTCATTGTCTTGTCTACAGTGTAGTCTCACCATTAATTTTGTAAGTCTACAGATTTCTCCTTCCCTTATACGAAGGTGGTCGTATTCATGCTCCACTGGTTGCTTCATGACCCAAAATACGGAGAGTGCCATGCCCAGTAAAAGCAGTTGAGGCTGGCCTCAGGGCCGCGTATCCTCAATGTGAACCTAAAGCATAGGTTTCACTTGGGGTTTCCTCCCAGGATGGCCATAAGATCCATGCAAAGTGTCTGAATGACAGAATTGGTCTGTAGCTTTGCATCAGCATTGTCCCTACACGTGGTGACCACTCAGGTGACTGAACTGTAGCAGTGGAAAGTCTCTGGAGCATTTTCTGGGAGGAGCAGCAAACTTTAATAATAATATATGCTCCATGTAAACATGAGAGGAATATGCATAATCAAAATAAGGCTAGGGGACATTGGCACTGGAACAAATGAAAATAAGCTGGCTAGGGAAAAATTTGGGTAGGTGATTTGAAGAGAATTCCTAGCAATTACAGTCTAAACATCGTGTGGAACAAGAAATCCTATGCTGAGGTTGTCAGAAACAACAGGGGAGCAAAACGAATGACCTAAGAGGGCTCTTCTGATCTCATGATCTGATTAAACTAAAAATACCTCATTTTTGGCAAGTTTTAAGTAAAAATTTAACAATGATCCACAAATACATTGTTGTGAGAAAACCTGATAGGCTTATACAGAGTTGAATCATGAAAGGCAGGTGATACTTCAGTTATATTTGTCTGTTTGCTTCCAGATCAATATTTGCAAAAGCGATTTGTTCGGGTATGTTAATGTTATTTTTAGCTTTTTTACTGTTTTTTCTCCAGAATACTGTTGTTTGGGTTTCTTGCTTTAATTGTCCAAAGCTTTTTTCCTTAGTTTTCAGTATATTCAACTTCTTCAGGTTTTGTGAAAGGCAAGTAAGTGTATGAAGAAGTGTTTTGTTTTATTTTTCTGGAAGTGCCAAAAGCCCTCTCTTACTCAATGGTTAGGGTTTGGCTCTTTCAATCTCTGCCTCATGGTGCACAGATGGGAGGGTGTATGCCTTCCCTTCACACTGAAAATAGCTGTCCCTTAAAGACAGATCTGCTGGCAGTTGTCCTGTCAGACTGGCAGGGTAGCAGCGCACCTACAACTCCTGCCTTTCATTTAAGAATCTGGGGGGAGGAAGAGGGTGTGTTTCCCTCTCATGCCGGCAGGGAAATGCAATGAGGATGCCTCTTCCCGTTGCAGTGTATTTGAGCCTGAGGAGCAGATGGCAGTTCACGTCTGCTTTTGGGGGCGAGGGGGAAATGGTCTGTTTCCTGGGGATGGTATAAAAAGTATATTTATTAATACTATGTTAAAAATAACCTCTTTTTCTCAGAGGTTACTGCAGTGCTAGTACTATGTGCTACTGTGGTGTCATAACACTTTTGAAACAGTGACGTTAGCCATAGTTATAACATATGTATGTACATACTTCTATATACAGAAATCTGTTTGGCTATGGCCAAGAGGAATAAAAATGTGAGTAATGTGCTTTAATCATTGGAGTTCTGTTTTATTTTAGTAATGAAAGGACTGGTCATCTTTTATCTTATACTGCAGTTCTGACTCTGAATATTTAATACAGCATTTGTCAGACTATTTGAGAGAAATACACATGCATAAATGCAAAAAAGGTACTTCAGAAGAGTATCATTAACTTCTGATGCCTTTTCTGTACCCTCAAAAGTTCAGACAAGTAAGTGCTGGTTTCTGTAGTACTGAGCATGTACAAGTATGGACTACAAGTGCTAGCCTTTCAATATAGTGACAATCTAGGTCTCCAAAGTACTCAATTTGAACTCTGACAGTTCTATTAATTATTAATTTTAGCCGCAGAACCTGGTACTGGATCCGCAACTGTGATTTTTCTTTGATAGACAAGCTATTCCCTTGACTTCAGATTGATTTCTTCATTAGAACATTTGATCAATTTTTCTAATTACTATTTCCGGAAGCCATATACCACCAGTACATTCATTGTGATTATATAGAAAAACTGCCATTAATGAAAAACAGCTTCTTAAAAAGCTGTTGCATGCTATTTCTTATTATTTATTCTTTAATACTATCAGTGGTTGGTCAGAAGAACATTAATTTCTTGACATTAGTGATAATTTTGCATGGAGCACAAGCGTTCAAAACCAGGAACCTTCAGATATACTACATTGAAATCTAGTCTTTAGGCAGTTGAGTAAGGACACTGAACTCCCAGTATCCTCAGGTCTTGTGAAAAATCATGCCTTTGCTCAAATGGTTGAATATTGACTCAGTGGGTTGACTTTGAGGGTCCTCATTTCAAGACTTTTGGAATGAGGTTTTCTGTTTTTCTAGTCTGTTCTGTACTTGTACTATTTTTGAAGGATTTGGGATTTTCCTCTTTTGGCTATTGTCCTGGTTTTGGCTGGGATGGATTTAACTTTCTTCGTAGCAGCTACCGTGAGACTATGTTTCAGATTTGTGCTGAGGAGAAGGCTGATAGCACACTGATGTTTATAGTTGCTGATAGGACAGTCAAGGACTTTTCAGTTTCTCTGCTGTGCCAATGTCTGCAGGGGCAGGAGAAGATGGGAGGGAGCACAGCCCCAATTACTGGCCTAGGATTGGGCCTAAGGTTAGGACTGAGACCCAGATTGGCCACTGGTATATTCCATGTCACGCACGGCCTGCCTAGTAATAGATGAGGCTCTGTCTCGAAGTTCTCTCTCTCTGGGTTGCCCCTCTCGGGGTTGTCTCGCTCTCTCAGTCGGCTCTCTGTCTTGGACACTCGGGCTCTTATCTCCACTCTAAGAGTGCAGTTTTGAGACTCTTCCTGCTCCAGGATTGTTAGCCAGGAGCAGGATGAGCCTTGGTCATTGGGTGGTGAGCAGTATCCCTGTATCACTCATTTGTGTATTTGTATATATTGCTATTCTTATAATTAATATTTTCAATTTTATTGTGGTTTAGTTATTAAATTATCCTTATGTGAACCCATGAGTCTCTTTTCCCTTCACCCCTCTAATTGTCTCCCCCATCCCTCGGAGGGGGGAAGGTGAGCGAGGAGCTGTGTGGTGTTTTGCTGCTAGCGAGGGTCACAAACCACAACAGCTATTGCAAGCACTTTTGTGTTAGTCCTATGTCTTGAGTAATGATAAAATGGTAGGATTTCAGTAGTGAATATACTGTAATTAGGTCGTGCACTTACATGTATAACATGTCTACATAGGGGAAAAAGGGTGAATGTATGAATGGCAATATACAATAATATAATGAATTAAGGAAATTACTGTGGGCCGGTTTCATAAACAGCGCTGTCTGTAGCTGTGATCCCCAGCACAAGTTTTCATCACAGGTGTATGTACTAGAAGGATGCTATACATCTGGAAAATCCTCTTTTCTCATTTGTGGGAAAGGTGAGATGACACCAATGTAGCTTCAGTGCTGGGAGGTAGAGGAGGGCAGATAGAGCTTCTGAATGGAGGGAAGTGATCGAGAGACAAATCACCTACACTTTAGAGTTAGCTCGTGATATCACAGCTGGGAGAAAATGTAAAATGTTTGCACCAGATGACAAGTACTCCAAATTCAGGACTGGCCATAGTCTGAGGCCTAAGGTTGTACTAATTGTTCCCTGTACCAGTGTTGATGCAGTACTTGCCAGAGCTGTAACCATCTGACTTTTGAAGGGAGGATTGACATGTTTTACTGTGTTTGTAGATACAGAATATGAAAAAAAGACCCTTGGTGTAATTTCCTGGTTGAGATTAAAAGTTAGATAATCCCTGTGTCGCTCTATCAGTAAGGCATTTTATTTGTTTCCAATGTGCTTGCTATAACCAAATTAGTACTCGCCATATAGCGTGGTAGTCATGCTATATTTTTATAAGCTGATATGACATTCACATAAAGTGTATATCAAAATTACAGCAGGCTATTGCAAGATCATGTTGTCTTAACAGGAAAAGAAGTACCCCAAGAGCTTCCATCTTGGTGGAAGGCTAGGATAAGCATTTTAAAAAAACCAAACTTCAATTTTGAACCTTTCTGTATTATCAGCTGTGAACAGTAACGAACTAAAAGGCAAGCACATCCCTGTTGAAAGAGTTCAGTCATTTTCAAGGGGTTATAAATACACAGATGCACTAACAACCAGGCACGTTCGTTATTTCATGCTGGCAATGTAAAGTTCAGTGAGTAACAAAGCCAAAGTTGTTGTTTTAAAAATCTGTTGCCAAGCAGTAGGTTTTCTCCTAGCAACAAGTGTTTTGCAGCAGGGGAAGCAATTGGATACCGTAGGGGGTATGTTAGCATTGGGGGAAGGGTAAAGGAATAAACTGAGGGTGGGAGCTTGCTTCAGCAGTGACAGAGCACACAGCTCAGTTTCTGGGTGTGCTGGGGATCAAGGAAGGCAAGTGAGGGGGACAGGGCAGGAAGGGACATGTAGAACAGACAATGTTTTGGGGCAGGCAGTGAACAAAAATGTTGGCTGCAAGCTCAGGCTCATATTTGTTCATTGGTTGCTTTGGTTTGGTTTAGTGAGGGATCAGCTGTAGTATTATTATCTGATTGTCCTCAGCTAATCCATACCGAGCTGCTAGGAAGTTTTCTTTTGAGCATATTTGAAGAAACACTTATTCAAGAGAGTTGCATTATTAGAGAAAACAAGATAAGTAGTTTTGTATTCTGCATTTTGTAAATGAGTTACATATACATTGTAGTTTCTTTTATGGAAATTATCTTTACTTGTAAGTGTTGGTGGCCAATCCAGTTGTTTTTAAACGTTAGAATATGGACACTCTTCAAAATCCCTGCATTAAAATTCACCTGTATCTGTCATTGCAGACATAGCATTATGTTTATTCATTGCTTTTCTTATGGAATGGCTTATTTCGAACTGATTACAATGTCACAGTTTTTTCACACTTGCAGAAAATAGGTGCTTACAATGACTAAGCATGCAACTCTTCTTGGCACATGCCTTCGAAAGGAGGAGTTAATAAATGATTTCATGTGCAAAGTCATACTTCCATTAGATGGACATGTTTCAGCACAAATTTATCAGCTAAAAGAAAAATAGAAGAACACAGAATATAAATAATGTGCTATTTCACTCTACATAAGTGTAAAATATTGACCATAGAATACATTTTAAATTTGTATTTTTATCACAGAGGATGGGAAATATCAGCTGCAGAATTTTACTTATTTTTCCAAATATCGTGGTAAATTCTTCTCATTTTTCTTTGCTAACACTTCTGTTTCATTATTATAGCATAACACTGTCAAGTCTCTGGTAAACCTTCAAGTTTGATAGATTTGTTTGAAAATAGCAGCCACCTTAACACATGCAAAATCAGCTGAAAAAGCAGCATTTAACAAGGGGCAGTTTTGTGATGCTAAAATTACACTGCATATGGATTTGCAATGCATACATTGCATATTAAGTTTTGAACTGTTTGTGGTCATAATCCTTGATTTCAAGTTTTTTAGATAAGATAGGATGTTTCTATCATGTCTTTCTGCATACCACAGTTGAAAGTTGATTGTCTCTCAGCCAGGCTGGGACTTGTTTAAAAAAAACAAAACAGTGAACTGGGAAAATTACTGAGGAGTTGGATGTAGTGAGTTTGTCCAACCTTTTTTTGTAACTTTAAAAAAAAAATCATTGTTTTCAAGATGTCTATAGCTCTATATCTGGTTGTACATTTGCAGCTGCTAGCTTATGGGGCTTCAGCAGGTCATCAGCAAATCAGGCAAGTAGTATTTCCACTGTTCTGTCTTCCTGCTCTCAACATTAAAAAAAAAGAAGTCCATTTTTGTTTTTCATATGCTTATAATGTTTTCTTATAGTTGTTTTTGCAAAGGAAAATTTTAGCTCTGAGAGGTATTTTTCAGCTAAATAAGGTCTGCATCTACAAATTTAGAAGCTCTTTAGCAAACAATTCGTATAATAGACCTGCTAGAAAAAAATTAACATGAATATCTTATCTGATAGAACTCAAATCTCTGTAGTTGACTCTTTGGCAGGTCAACAGGCTGCAATTCTTAAATATGGTGAGCATCTCTGATGCTTTTTTGCATATTAGGTCGGCCGTATTTCTTCTTCTCATACTGTCCATTTCTCCCAGTTATCATTTTCCTTCTCCGCAGTTACAAGAGAGTTCAGTGCTGAAGATTTCAGCATCCTCTGTGAAGAAGACAAAAGTGCAAATGGACTCATGGTCCAAGTTCCCAGTATAATTTTTCCAGTTTGAAATAAATTTCATTGCTTTTGAGAACATCTTCCACCTATAGTCTATATTTTTCATAGAGTAATTAAATTGTTCCTCTTGATATCAAATGAGTCAAGTTGAAAATCTCAAGTGATGCTTCTGTTGAGATTGAGAATTGTTTATTTTCCAGGAGGGGTGGAGAAGTAGTCAGATGGTTAAACTTTAAGAAAATCTCCAGCTCTTTTGAGCATAAATTTTTAGTAACATTGAAGAAACCACAGTGATCTTTATAATGTTACCTTTTTGGGTTTGTTTTGTTTGGTTGGGGTTTTTTTTTTTTTTTTTTTTTTTTTTTTTTATTTGGTTATTGCAAATCTTATGTTGCTCTGGTTTGGTGAGACATGCAATGGGTGGTAGTTATGGCTTTAGTTCTAAAAAATTAGTTCCATAGAAAAAATCTGAATGTTAGCTTCTCATTTGCCTAAAAGCAAATTAAAAAAAAAGTAACCCTACTAGACTCCTCTAAATGGCTAGTTTTAATCGTGTTTTCAAAATCAGAAATTAGTTATTCAAGTAGTTTTCCACTTCTGTCCTGTGTTTATTTTTCTAGATGTGTTTTCTGTTGACTGTTTGGTTAATCATTATGACAGGTTAATTTGCAAAGGGAAAAAGCCCATTTGCAGAAAAAAAAAATACCTTTGCAGTGAAGACTACACTACATGCTTATTTAAGCAATTACGACTTTATACAATTGCTTATTGTATCATGTTGTTCAGATTCTGAGTTATGACAATGTATTAATAAATAATGATGCTTTTGCTAACTGAAGGTTTTACTTGGAGACTGTGTCAAGCTGCATTTGGAAATTAGAATTCATTTGAACATTTTCCTTTTAAAAAATGCTTACATTTAGCTAATGAAAAATAACTGTAATATGTTGAACTGCAAGGGGCAAAATAACTGTCTCAAACTACAAGTTTAACCTGTCCAATATATATATCTCAGAATATAATTCTGGCTTATTGAAGAAGGCATTAATTGTAATTATTGGTTTTATTTTGCCATCACTACTGACCTATTTTAAAGATATCTTGTTTATCTGGGATACAGATAGATGTGTAATGACATACTGAAAGTTGTCTAGATGCAGTAAGGATTTAGGTCCTGTCAAATTTCATTAAGCTGATTAAACATCTTGTTGTACATGCATTTGAAAATTCCTTCATGCGTCTTTCTGTGCCCAAAAGACTGTGAATATGGTGTGGAGATTGGTTTCTGGTTTGTTTTGTTGGGGTTTTTTTTTGCTTTTTGTTGTCTTTTTTTTAAAAAAAAAAAAGGCTCATGGATTTGGAGATTTCAGAATCCAATAATTTTGTCATACTAGTTTTGTTCTTTCAGCAACAATCTGGATACCTACCATAATTTTGATTTTTAATCTTTGTATTCATTAGTTGGACATTTCTCTGTGCCTGCAACAAGGAATCAGGAGAAAGCTCTTACAACAGAAGCATCAAGTAGTCATATTATACAGGCATGAAAATATTATCGCTCATTTTCCTTTCAGTGCAGTTGAGGGAGAGCCTGATATAGGAACAGGAGTAGTGGAAGCTCTCTGGGACTCTAGACAAAGTCTCATTCTCGTGACTATCAGAACATGCAAGCTCTTCTTGTAGAACTTGGTCTTAACACCGTTTTGCACCCTGTTACTGTGAGTAGAAGGCTGTTCCAAAATCTCTCTGCTCCAATGCCAGGAGTGCATTTTTTTTGTAAACTTACTCACAGCCAATTTATACACGTGTATTCTTGTGCCAACATTATTCTCTAACTAAAATAGTTTGTTCTGTTCTCTCTACTGTTTTTATAGCAAGTAACTTCACCTCCTCTCAGCTTTTGATTTGCTAGGTTAAACAAACCAAGTCTGTTAGTCTCCTCTTGTAAATTAAGTTTTTTATTGGTCATCTCAGTAGTCATTTTCTGTTCCTCTTCCAGTTTGAATGAGCTTTGTTGAACAGAGGAAAGTATACAAGGTGCCAGAGGGGGCCGTACTATGGCTGTGTACGGCACAGCTGCTAAAATCTCTGTTGTCTTTCTCTCTACTGGAAACCTCTCCCGATGTCACTTGAGTTTTCCTCTTTCACACTGGCACCTTTTCACACTGTCATCCTGTGTTTGTCTGATATATCCAAGTCCTTCTCCCAGGCTGCTTGGCTGACAGGCTTCCACCATGCTGCAGAACTTCTGCGTTCCTGTTGGTTTTTTTCCACTTTGTTTTACTGACTTCTGCCATTTTTGTGTTATCCTGGGTCTCATGATCAGCCTTCTGTCTCATATCCTCTTTTTCTTATCTAATTGTATCATCACTCATAATTCCTGTGATGTGTTGGTAGTTAAAACACTAAACATGATGAGTCCCAGGGAAGTATCCAACATACAGAGAGATAATCCCCATTCCTTAATGCATGCAAGATAAGTCAAGGTTATTCAGCCAAATGTTTTGGATGGTACGTTAAGGTATTTCTGTCTATTCAGACTCAATAGCTGTTTTTCTGGACTGTATTTGTGTAGGTACCTAGGCAATATTGAGTAATAAATAACACATTACTTCTGTTTTGACAACAGTGCCAAGGGCCTTCAGTCAGGGGCTGGGCCGTGTTTGGTGGAGCATTATGAAAACAATCCTTGGGCAGATGCTGTGGCGAAATAAGCAAAGAATAGCAGCTTTGTATTTGTTTGTTATGTAAAACAAAGTGTAAGGGTGAGGACTGAGGGAGGAAATACATGTAAAATCGACTAACTAGAGGGAGACTCTGTGTCTCCCAGCTGGATGAGGAAAGAATAGGCAAGATGTTGAAAAACCTGTGGCGGAGAAGAAAATTTGAATTTCTTTTTCCCTTTTTTATTAATTTCTGGAGGGTTTTGTTCTGTTGTGGTGTAAAGCTTGTGTAGGACCTTTTCTGTAGTGACTATAGTGCCTCCCTGTCACAGGCAGCATACAGTAATACTCTTTTATAGAAAGCCAGCCCCTGTAGGCTCTTGAAATTGAAACATCCCTGTTACTCCCAGCTCTCAGCCCCTGCGTTGGCCTGGGCGCTGTAGAGGGTTGTTGACCTTTCCTTGAGCAGGGAGCATCTGAACTCCACAAATCCGTGAGTACAGTTGGTTATTCAAAGTAACTGGAACAAATATAAGTGAATTGGAGACATGTAGCACTGCTTTCACTTCTCACGATGATGGCACAAGAAAGTCTCTTTGTTTCTTCAGAGATTCCCGTGACTTTCTGCCAGGGCCATTTCTGATTAGAGTTTTCTCTTGGAGTTTTTTGAGTTATAAAATCAACCTCTACAATGTAGAACTGGCTAAAAGAAAAATAAGATTTTCTTAGAGAGTTTACAACATAGAGACATCCTGAATAGACAGAAGTGGGAAGCGTTAACACACCCAGGGGAGATCAGTCGTTTGCCAAAAAAGGCCAAAAGCAAAACAACCCCAAAAGATCCCCAAAATTCTCAGCAAAGCAAACATGGAGAAAAGTAATAAGCCAATTTTTTACTGAGCTGCAAAAATGAAGAAACCCACACGCATTTGAGGCTTTTATAACTGTGTCAGAAGCAAATGTCATAAATGTCTTCCATGTGAAAGAGCTAGTGAAAGAGATGCAATAGCAGCAAGGATCCTGCTTTCTCCTGGCAGGATGCCAACAGGTGTCTTAAACATCTTTGTCAAATACTGCAGCATTTTCAAATGTACAAAGAAGAAGTAGATTGCCTTAGATTTGTGTAATTCCTTAGGAACTTACTGGTTTCATAATCTTTTGTGCAATGGGTGTTTTCCTACTGGTATTTCTTATTATTATTTACTCAAATTATTATATAACAGTTTTTCGAATTGATTCAGGTTCCAAAATCCCTATCACTTCTTTTTTCTTTTTTTTTGTAGTTTATGTGCCTGTTTACAAAGAGGATATAGGGAGAAGGTATTCTGTTTAGGTTTTAAACTAACATGCTAGGTCTGAAAGTGTGAGCCGTATGTCACTTGGGTACCCCTCCGCGTTTCTGCAGAGCTGATGTGTTGTTCAAGCCCATCTCCAGCCGTAAAGCAAGAGACCTAACATTATTCTGCAGATAAATGTTGTCTGTACATCTGCTGCTAAATAGGTAAAGGCCAGAACTGGTACCTTCAAGATTTTGTTTCCAGTTACGAAGCAAAGAAAAATACAAAGTGAAGGACTAGGGTAATTTTAATTGATTTCTGGGAGATCTTAGAGGAGTTTTGTGGTTTTTTTGGGGGGGGAGGTTGGAGTTTTTTGGGTTTAGTGGTTTGGGTGTTGATTTGGTTTTGGTTTTTGGTTTTCCTGAAGGGTTTAGTAGAGACAACAAGCATATGCTGACAGCTGGTAAACTGGAGGTCAGTTTTCTTGGATGGGTGATGGTGTGAGGTCACTGAGGATGTTGCTGTGGGGTAGGAATGCCTGCTGCTTCTCCCTGTGGTCTGTAGTATCGTGCTTAATAGAGCAAAGTCAGGCAAGGACCGCAAACAGTTTGAAGTGTTCTGTGCCTCAGAATTTTAATTAAGTCATCTGGGAAGGAGATCTACAAACTGGACACTCACAGTATGTGAAATCTGACCATCATTCTGAGAGAGTTAGTGTCTTCTTTCTCTAGATCACTTGAGCTCAGCCCACAGCTATAGCGACCAAATGTCCCCATCATATTGATGCTCTGCATGAAACGATTCTGATTTTCTTTCCATTCATTCTTTGGAAGCAAAGCTTATTGCCCTAGTGCCCAAGGCAGGAGTCTTCATACCACCCCAGCCTGAGACACCAATGAAAGACTGACTGTTGGGAGGCTGTGCCTCTGAAAAGCTGTAGCCTCAAAACCATGAGGATACAGGATGTGACCCGATTGCTCATGTAAGAGTGGTTCCTTCACTAGTGCTGAATAGCTTATATTCTTAGAAAAAAATAACAGCAGGCAAATAGCTAGTATTTGCTCTAGTTCTATCACCTGGAAAATCTCAGCTACACTTTTTTCTGTACAGAATAGGGCAGATGTGACATAATGTGTTTCTCTTCCCATCAGCAGGCTTATATCTGCAAAATTTGGTTTTTTCCTTTGGTCTTCAAAAGAATAGCTTGTATCCTCAGCAAGTGGGGAAAATAGTCTGGCATATTTGGAGAAAAAAAAGTATTACCAATATTCAAAGAACTTGCATGTTTGATTAGAATAAAATATACAAATCCACACAGGAAAAAAAAGGAATTTTTTTTGAAAACCAATCAGAGAATCTTGTCTCAAAAATTAAAAACACTTCAATTTTACTAAGGGTAGGTGCATGCAGCCAAACCACCTTTATGTATTTCACCTCCTTGCTTCATTTTTTGTAGTTTCACATCTGATGCCTACAAGTCACTAAAAATCAGTTTTCTGCAGTGAAAAAATACTGACCCTGAGAGTTTCCTGGTTTTTGTGTCAGAACTATTATTTACTTGCTCTGGAAATGCTAACTCACTTGACAGCTCAAAAATAAATCCAAAACCAGAAAAGCCCTCTAGCACCTTTATGTGAGAAAATCTGCTGGACTGATAGAAATTAGCCTTCATTGCATTTATTTATTTACTTGCCAGTACTATACAGCACTCTTTATATTATTCTTTAGAGCATGGTCTGCTCTTTTGCTCTATAGGATGGAGTTAGCAGTCTGCTTGTGCTGAAACATTTAGCGGGTAATTCAGGGGTTACATAGAATGTTGGTACTTTCTAGTCATCAGCACCTAGGTTGATAAGGATTTGAGGGACAGATGTATGGGGAGAAATAAACAAAATCATAGTCTAAGGAGTGGGGACTGGGAGGGGAGAAGTTATAAGGAATCTGTAAGCGTGTAAGCAGCATGCCTCTCTGGAAAACAATGATTTGTGGTCCATACGCATTTTGCAATACAGAATCACAAGGTAGAAGTGCATAAAACTGTTAGAATTATTGTAATCCTGGGATAAAGCTCCCTTACTGGGTCATTCCATGAGGTTTCTGGCACAGTGACTAGCTGAATATGATGGAAGAAGAATTCCATTGCCTCATTTAGCCCATATCGTAGTGTGTTTGAACATCCTCTTGGATCATGTGGTGTTGAATTGGATCCGATCCCACAGAGGAAGATGAAGAATCTGTGTCTAGGAAGCTCCTGAGGAAGTTATCTGCTTGCTGGACCTTTATACAATACTGGTGCAATATTGGTCCCAGCACACTTCCCGTTCCACAGCTTGAATCAAATACGATGGCTGTTGCCCGTTGGGCTGAATGAGTTCTGCTGCTGCCATCCCTGAGAGCTGATGGTGCTGTGTGTATGATCTCAGACAATGTAAGGCATGAGATGGGTGCTGAGCTGCACAGGCAAGATGAGAGCACTGCAGGGCACATGCCTTAGTAGACATGGGAGCTTGCCACAAAAGCTCAGGTACTTACTGATTTTTGGTGGTTGGGTGGAGTTTTGTTGTTCAACTCGGTTTTTGCATTTCAGTGTCTTTGCTTCCCATCCAAAGCCACATAACTCTTTGTTGGTGTGGAGTAGCCTGCTCCAGTCCTGCTTCAAGTCAGTTCTTTTCTTTAAAAAAAGAAAAGATAAAAGTATATAGTCTGTAACACTTTGAACCCAAGTGTTACCTCTTATTTCACTGTTGCAACATATTATTTGAGCTTGAGGAAACTTACTGGCCAATCTCAGACATTTTTCCTGTGTTTTTTTGCAGGCTCTCATACTTCACCAGCTTGGGCGCTATAGCTTGGCAGAGAAGATTCTCAGAGATGCCGTCCAGGTGAACTCCACAGCTCATGAGGTCTGGAATGGCCTGGGAGAGGTGCTGCAGGCTCAAGGCAATGATGATGCCGCGACTGAATGCTTCCTGACAGCACTGGAGCTTGAAGCTAGCAGTCCTGTGGTCCCTTTTACCATCATTCCCAGAGTCCTTTGAGAGGGCATCTTGATAACTGATGCAGGTCTTGACTTCTGGGTGAGGAAATCCAGTGTTTCAGGCTGTCTGGTAACTGGTCAGTTTGAAAAACTTTAGAGCTACAGGTAACAAACTCCAGCCTTTTGTGGGAAAGTGGCCAAACCAGTGAAGTGATGCAATATGTTAATGTTAGACTGAGAGGACAAAATGGCTAGCCAGAGCCAAATCACTCATATCGCCTATGTTTTTGCCCTGGTAGTTTTAAGACATCATTATATTGTTCATGGATGATGTGCCATATTTTGTTAGTGATACTTGAGTGTTACATAAAATTATAATGGAATCGACTACCAAACGTAGAATAATGTATTCAAGTCAAAATTCAGTGGCAGAGCAGACTATTTTTAACAAGGCTGTTAACAAAACTGTTCTCTTCCTGCCTCTCAACCTCTTTTGGCCCAAAGTCAAAATGTGAATTTTCTGTTTCCATCTCTATTTCACTCCAGGCCAGAAAAATCAGTTGAGTTCTTGGTTTTAGTTGTTAATAACTGTGATGTGTGGCTAACTGTTATCCCTATTTAGAGCAAAGGCTGAGTACAAGAATATTTATATTTTACCAATGTATGCCTGTTACAAAAAGTATATTAGTTATTTAAGTTTAACTTTTTTATGTGAATTCAGAGTTTATTTATCAATGGAAATATGTAAAAAGAAGCCTCAAATGGAATATTTACTGACATTCCTTATACATGACCCACTCTTGGCTAAATGGGAAGATTATGTTAATAATAAAATGATTTTTAAATGGAACCTTTCCTGTGTCCTGGTTAAGAACCCAGGGGGAAATAGGTGGCTTGTGAACACATTTTAGTGATGTGGGGCCTGTGGCTGGCTGGCCTTGACAATGAACAACACCAAAATTAAATGCCCTGAAGCCAGTCTAGAGAAAAAAAAGCTGCTATACTCTTTGCCAATGGTATTGTTATCCTAAATTTCATGTTTCCTTAAATCCTCTCCTTTTTTATTCCTTCCACTCCAGCTCTCAATGAAGCCAGATTTCTCTGACTTTACATAATACATAAACATTTGTGTATACCTTGGTAGTACTTGGGAAGAGAGTGTTAAATATTTACACACTATTCTTCAGTTTTCTTTACCTGTCTTCATAGCTACTTCTCAACATCTGCACTTTCTGTCCCTTGAAGGAAAATTTGGCTGGTGATGTATTACTGCCATATCGGTAGGAGTAGGGCCAAATGTTTAGCAAATACTTGCCCCAGTTTCTCTGGGATGCATGTAAAAGAGCCATTTGTTCCAATATTCAGGGTGCGTGTGCTGGGGTAGTCTAGCGTCCTCTCATCTACAATGTTGGGCTCGTATGAAGTCTGGGAAGAGTTCCATGTTCCCAGTTAGATTGGGTGCTCGTTGGTATTTGCCTGATTCGTCACAGAGAGCAGGTTTAAAGTGTTTAGCACAAGACAGAAGATGATTCAGAAAAATAATAGTAAAAGTTTGTCGCTCACCAGAGAGCTTACTCACCTCAACTGCATGGAGGATCTTCCCTGTGACACAGGCTCTGTGCACTCTAGGGAGGATCTTCAAATGGCAGAAGACTTAAACTTGGAGAAGCTCTTCATTTTTGCCTCTCTTCTCACTCCCCAGCCCCCCCACACTGGCATTTCATGTGCCATTTAGGCTGAAGCTACTTTCAAATTGTATTTGCTTAGTGGTTAGACCATATGTTTTCTGTAAAATGGACCAAAGCCCTGTAGTAGGTAGTGTTTTCAAATCTATTTAAAAGCCAGTAGCAATTGTGTCATCTTGCTCACTGCAAAAACATCAAAGTTTTCCTTCCACTTTTAAAGTGCCTGTTTTGCATGTATTCTTCTTACTGTCCTTGGCTTTTTTTTTTCTTCTTCTGTTTGCCAACTGTTCTCTTTTTTCTAGTCCTAGCTCATAATATATGCTCTGGCCCTGCTGTCTTTTAGCACTCACTGTGCGGTACCTGGAAGGGGGGAGGGACTTCTTACGAGGGCATGCAGTGACAGGACAAGGGGTAATGGATTTAAATTGGAAGAGGGCAGCTTTAGACTAGATATTAGAAAGAAATTCTATACTGTGGGGGTGGTGAGGCACTGGAACAGGTTGCCCAGAGAAGCTGTGGATGCCCCATCCCTGGAGGTGTTCAAGGCCAGGCTGGATGAGGCTTTGAGCAACCTGGGCTAGTGGGAGGTGTCCCTGCCCATGGCAGGGGGGTTGGAACTTTTTCTTTAAGGTCCTTTCCAACCCAAACCATTCTATGATTCTATGATGATTCTATGGTATACCAAAAGATACTGCAAAACCTTTATTTGTTTAATTCAATTTCTCTTGAGCCCTTCTGCTATCCCAGTTCAGTTACTTAAATTTGTAATACCTTTCATAGGCTCCTTCACAATATTTATTCACCTTTTATTATAATATCAAAGCTTTTCTAACAAGGCAGTTTGCACCCAGATCTAAGACTGGTCATCTTTCTCAAGAGTGGAGAATAGGAGAATTCTGTAATAGCAGAGTTTGTCTTTGATTCTTCTCCTTTAAAATCCTGGCTTCTTGATAAACTCCCTAAGTGGAAAGGTTAGCAGTCTAATTGTGTCATGTCTTTTATTAGTGTAGAAATTTTCACTGCCGTTGTGTATATCAGGTGAACCTGACTATGTTTCATTTTTCTTACACTGGAATCAGTTTCACTGTGAATCTACAAGCTTCTACCTCTTGGGAATAGCCTCGGCTACCTATTTTTAGAAATGGATTATCACTGTAAGGCACTACATTCAGGAATTTTTAGGCAGAAATGGAAATCCTTGCAGCATATGAATTAAACAGCAGCACTTGTTTAAACATAGTTTTCAGCTTTAAAAAGTTACTAGGTTTTACAGATGTAATTTTTTTTAATCAAGTAAGAAGGCCAAGAATATTTTTATATCTATTTTAGCTGATACACAGAAAGATCTGCTTTTTGCAATTTGCTCTCAGACCACTTTGGTATCTCAGTCACAGGAGTGAAGCGAGCAGGGCCAGTGTGAACAGCCAGTCCTGGGGAAGTATTCCCCTTGGTGCCAATGGGTCAGTGTCATCTGCACAGGGGACCTTGTGCCTGACCAAATGTCTGTGTGGACACACGGAGGTATGTGTGCTCTTGCTCCCCCAGCCTGTGTCGGAAATAATAGCTGTTCAGATGAATGGTGAGATAAATCAGGGGCTGATCCAGCTGAAAACTAAGCTAACCCCTTGCTTCCTTGCCCCAGGGTTTTACTAAGCTTTGAGTAGGAGCCTAGTAAAGGCTTCAGGTAGTTCTTTCATCTGATTTTCTGCACAAGTAGTAACCCTAACATGCAAAAGAGAAGACAGCTTCCCCTCCCCACAGCAGCCTGTACTTTGCACCAGTTTCAAATGGTTATTAAATTGTGTTGTCAAGCACTCTGTGTTGCTATAATGACAAGTTGCACAAGCTTGAGATCTCCAACCTTTCAACAGGGATCAAATACACTTCTCTCATCCATAAGACTGGAATAGCAGGGTTCAGAGGAAACTTCACTTACCCTGCAGTGTGCTTGTGCTACTCAAAATGATTAACATTGGTATATTAAGCACATGCTGGAGTGTAACAACAATCCCTGTTGCACATGATGAAAGGTCTGACTCGGTGCTTACAATAAGAAAGCTTATCATTCAAGTAATTGGTTAATATCTAATTTTGGTGCAGATAACCATTCTTACTCCATTAATTATTTCATTTCTTTTTTTGCTTTCTTGATTGATAGAGAATCACAGCAACATGAGAACCAATCTGAGCAGAACTAATCCGACTGTATATTTGAAAACTTTTGTCATTAATTACATGCATTTTAAACATCAAAGGCTATTTTTTAAATGCTGTAGTTTTTCTTGAAAGTCTGGAGTTTTTTTCTGTTTTTTCCTGAGTGGTCTGTTCTACTCTGTAATGATAGTTTAAGCCAGGGTGTATCAGAGTTCCAGATTTACCTCACTAATTCTTTGTTTGTTCAGTTGTCAGTTAAAATGCCATTTTTCTTAGCCATCAATCTGGCAATCATCCTCTCTCTCCTCTAGCATCAAGTTAAAAACCGTGTATGCTAAAATACACTTTCAGCAAGCACACTTCTCCAGCATTTCATCTTATTTAACCTCATCATCTCCAAACTACCTTCTCTGATCCCACTGGCAGGCTATGCTGGAATGTGTTGAACTTCCACATGCATCTATATGATCACAAAAAACTAGCTGGTAAGAATCCTACTTGGAGACAGCAGGGGAAATGTTAGTGAATATTCAGCTTTTGGCCTGCGTGGTTGTCATCACTGATTATGTGAAACTTGATGAGAGGCTCTCAGTCTTACAAAGCCAACAAATGGGCTTGAAGAAATGGAACAGTAAAGCCTACAGACAATCGGAAAGAAATGCAACCCCAGACTTTTCGGGGAAGAAGAGTGCATATGGGTTGGGTGTTGATCTGACTTCGTTCTTCCCCATTTAAGGGATGCATGGTCCTGATACACTGGTTTGCCACCACCTTGGCCACCCAGCATTTCTAGTTCCCGGTTTAAAGCACCTTTGCAGCTCAAGTGCCTTGTTTCCCTAATTATTATTTCAAAGAGAGAAAACTGTACTTTTGATTTCTAAATCCTTTGAAAAGATGTAACCATTTCTGTCTGACTCCTGTTATGTACCCAGATGTGGGACAGATGAGCACTGGACACCACTCATTTTTGCCCGGACATTTTCAGAGTACAAGGCCTGACAGATGTGATCTTTTGGATGCAGTCTGTAAGGCATGGCAGGAGCACACAGCAAAGCTCCTGAAGGTAGGAGGGAGCATGTTTTTGACTTTCTAAATATGCCTTCATTTAAAAAACTTGTTTGGAGGAACTGAGTGTAAAAACCTATTTTGGACATTAAACGGTTGATGAAATGTGTCATTGTGCTGAATTCTTTTCCATTGTGTCCTTACATGAGGCAGGCATCTCTATAGGAGAGATTACCCTGGCCTGCTTCATCCAGGTATGAATCTCTACAGCCTGCTCCCCCCACCCCTGTCCACAGTGGACTGATGTGACAAGCTCTTGGCTCCCTCTCTGCCTCAAAAATTGCTACCCCAAGAAAGTGACACTGTTCAGTATGGAATTACTGAGGGTGCCCTGTCTGTCTCTCTTGAAAAAAATAATCAGTAGACAATTAAGTAAGGTAATGATAATATTTATTATAACTCACAGGTTACAGAAAGCCAGGTTACCTGTGCATTTTACAGTTTTGGCAGAAAGTTTTGAGAGGACTCAAAGTTATTCTGCGAGTTTACTTCAGCTTCTGTAAAGTTGTCTCCTCTATAAACAGGCTTTGCTTTTCCAATAGAAAGTTGATGGTGCCAGAAAAGGAAATTGTGACCCAAATTTTCACTTCCAACACATGTCTGGTGTATATCAGATAATGAGCCTGAGATGCTATTATTATAAGTGCAGGTTTTCCCAGGGTCGTTGTTTTCCAAACAGCACCGACTACTGATGTAGGACTGGAGGGGGCAACAGAGGCCATAAAACATAACAAGTTCCTTCCCTTTCGACTGCTTTGCAAAAAATAGCTCTTTACTCAAACAGCAGTCTTCTGACTGAACAATTTTTTTAAGGGTCCCTTCCAGAAGGCTTGTTTGTTGTTTTTTTTTCTTTCTTCTTTTTAATTTTGCAAGTAAATGTTTAGGGTAACAAACTCCTGGGTGCTGGAGCAGGAGCCCTGCAACCTGCAAGGCCAAGTCCTTGTGACCACAGCACCCAGCAACTGCCTTCACTGATGCAGGACCTACAGGCTCTTAGGCTAAAATCTCTTCTTCCCACACTTGTGCTTCAGGAATAAGTCCCACTTGGCTGATGATCCCATTGTCCTGCTTCTGTGGTACTTCCCCACACTGGGAGCCAGCCTGCAGGAAGCCAGGTTTCTGGGGCAGGTGCTCCTGACCACCACCCCCGTGTCCCCAGGCAGGAGCTGCACGGGTTGGCAGTGCCGCGTGGAGCAGTAAATCACAACACACCTGCTTGCAAACAATCACGTCATGATGCATGCTGTGTCAGCCAGCCTCGGCATTGAGAGACTGAAAATAAAAAAAGGGAGTAGGCACAAGCTCCTCTGGCTTACCTGAAGCCCTGGAGAGGGCCCACCAGCAGATGCAAGCAAACCTTTGTTCAATTTCCATCTTCTACTGTCAGAGAGCTGTGGCATGTTCTTCATCGTCTGCTTGGGGTTCACCTGAAGGATGGTGTATGTACTGCAAGGCTGAGCTTCAGCAGCAGAAAGGGTTAAGCAGAACGTGTCTTGGATGCCAGGTTATGGTGCAACTTCACCTTATGCCTGACCCAAACCAATGGCAGCTGCTGTTGAACAGGAGACCTTGTCCCTGCATCTGCTTTGCTCCCTTTGTGTTACATCTTGTGAATGTGAGGCTACCAGGTTAATCAGACCAGCTGCTCAGTCGGCCTCATGGCCTTTACTTTTGGGTCTTTTTACCACAGAGGAGGCAGTGGCAGTGGCGAGGTGGTGTGACCCCCTTTCAGAAACAGCCCACAATTAGGTTATGCATATTGAGAACCCGCATTGTTGTTTCCCTCAGCATTCTCATCAAAACAAAGGCCAAAGTAGGCTGGCAGAGCCCACATTAGTTGGTCTGGCAGTTCCCAGCTGGGCCTCACCCACATGTATTCACATGGTAGCTGTCCTGTCCTCGCTGCAGAGCACCACGTTTGTCCTAAAAAACCCAGCAGGAAGAGCATGGGGGGATTCTGTTTCCAGCTGAGGTGCCTTTGCTGGGAATAGTCGCCTGAAGTATTATGCTACTGATGTCTCTTGTTGCATTATAGTTTGAAAAATAGAGACTGGGTGATAGCAGAGATGCTCAGGAAAGCTAAAAAATGGATTCACTACAACTGTGATGCTGATAACCCATAAGATAAAAATATACTACATGCTTATGTGGGTGTTCTTGTTCAGCAATAATGTGGACTTTGTTCGCTGTAGCTTACAAATGCACCATGAGAATTCATAAGTTGGTATCTAACAGTAGCTGAGACCCATAGCTCCCAGCCTTGTTAGAAGTGCTGGAGGAAAGGAGGCACAGATCATATAGGTCACAGCTGAGAAGACGCAAATAACTCTCATGGCCAACATATCTCAGCATGTATCAGCCTGACCCCATGGTTCTTATCTCGGACCTTGTTGCCTGTCTGTAGAGAATCTGAATAGGAAGTGATGCTATTGCAGAACTATTTCCTTTCCTGGCCCCAAAATGGACTTGTGATGTGATTCTTGGCCATTACCACCAAGAAACATTCTGTGCTGCAGTTTTTTAATCATTCTCCTGCTGTAGGCCCAAATTAGGCCAGTAGTGACACAGGGCGCTGGCACATGATGCACTGGCCATCCTGGCAGCCTAGCCGTGCTTGTGAGATAGTTCTGTCAGCATCCAACCTTTGCAGACATGTCTAATAGGAATCTTACTGGGCAAGATATACTGCAGTATTTGGGATGCAGTCTTGGCTCTGTTTAGAGAGCAGGGACACCTGTGGATCTTACTCTTGTTTGAAAGAGAAGGGTCCTGTGCCAAGCCTTGCCTACACCAGAAGTGTTCTCCAGGTGATAATCCTGGTGCATAACAAGCCTGCGCTGTTGTAACACCCAGAGATCTAGCAGCAATGAGACAGCCCTGTGGTCTGGCTATACGAACACACAGCGAGCAAGGGCTTTGTCCAAACAGCCTTGCTCTGTCTGGGAAATGAGGCACTGAATGTACTTACCCACCCAGTAGCTAAATGCCTAAAGGGCTCTAGACACAGGTGAAAAAATAATACATTTTCAGAAGTATTCAGTCCCAACTCAAGTCTGTTCCCAGTAATTCAGTGGGGACAGCCATAAGACAGGTAACAAGTGCTCCTGAGGGCTGCCACATGCTCCGGAAAAGCTGGACCTTCCACCATCTGGGAGGAAGTGCGTGTTAGCTTTTTTCTAAGCAGTTCAAAAGCAGACGCAGATTCTGCCTTCTTTTATTCTGCTCCCCACTACATATATATCAGGGCTCTTTTCATGTTCTGATGCTTCAAGTCTCCTTTCTGTGCAAAGGGCAACATGGATCAGTGGCAAGCACTGCCTCCATCCTGCTCTCTGTCCTCAAATTCCCACTTCACTGGGAGATGCCAAACAATATGCTCCAATGACTTTTGTGTCCTGATTCCTAGAAGAAAGCATCCTCCAGAGAGCAGCTCACTCGGCCTGAGACGCTCAGGCACAGCGGCAGCTGCAGCCTACATAAAGTTGTGGCTGTTATAAATAGCTTGTGAGGAGAGAGGCAGGAAAAATTATATGGTTTTATGGCCAGAGCTGCAGCATTCAGGTTCAGCTTGGTACTGCAATAAGCTTTGTTTTAGCCAGCATCAGAGTTACATTGGGTGGTTGTAAAATAGCCAGTTTTCCTCATTTGGTAAAATTCAGGTTTTCTGAATCATTTACAGAGATCTTACTGTGGTATCAGTGACTGTGAGTTTTACAGCTTTATCTTAGTCACTGACTCACAAAAAAGAAAAAAGCGTATCTATTCCACAAGTCAGGGATTCTGTGCTCATCAAGCTTTGCTCTAGGCTGCTGGTGAGGGCCTTGCTCCGTACACTGTCTAGCCTTTGTGAACCCTGTCTTCCTCCTTGTGGGACAGCTACCTTCAAAAGGTGAGTGCTTTCTCCTTAATTCCCCCCTTACCCTGCTGACTGACTGCCTTCCTCCTTGCCAAGGGAGCTGAGGGACCAAACGCTGCCACGCCAGATTAGACAAGACCTGAGCTATCCTATTGACTGGGCAGCGGCTGTTACTTCTGGGCTGTTGTAGCCTGGCGAGAGGCTCCAGCAGGGCTGACAAAGGGCTCTGCAGTGGTGCTGGTGTGCTGTTACTGCTGTGCTAGTGTCTCGTGTTAGGCATTCGCTGGGCAGATTTGCACACCAAGCCTGAGGGGACTGCAGCAAAGCAGGGCTGAAACTCTAGGGGTAGGAAGCAGATGTCTGATCGCCCAACCTGAGCACCTCCAGCTGTATGTGGTGCTCGATTTGTACAACACACAAACTTCCCGGCTGACCAGGAGATGCTTGGGGGTTTTCAGTGCTTCAAGCCTGCTGACCCCTGGAAGTGCATGTTTCTCTCCTGGATGGTCACCTACATTCGCCCAGTGTTCCTGGTGCGTTTAGCTGGGTGGCACCACTGGTGCCCGTGTTAACTCCGGATTACCATCTGGGGGAGATGAGAATTTGATAATGACACTCTAAACCTTGGGTGGGGAGTGGAAGTGGCACTGAGGTTCGCAGTCTGCCTGGAGCAAACCCACAGGCTGACAGAGTTGAGAGATTTCACGAGTTAACGATGGTAGCTCTCATCCATCACCCCAGCATGGAAATGGCAGTGAACGCTTGGCTGAGGCCTCGCTTGTGACCCAAAGGGAGGTACCTGCTAAGCGAAACACCTCACTCAGCACCACCCACTCCTGGCTCTGGAGACAGAGGTGAACAAGATACTGGAGTGTTGCAACCCACTGGTAGCTGCAGCTGGTGACAACTCGTGACTGTCACCGCTCTGTACAGATCACTGTGACAGATAGATGAGCAGCATTCGTAATGAAAACTCATGCTGAGGCCATCCCTTAGCAACAAAGCTCTTACAGCCCTCTTCATGGTGCAATGTCAGAAGCCTGGACACCTTCTCTGCCACAAGAGCTGCAAAATGGTGTGTGGCAAAGCTGTCTTCTGCAGGGTGAACCCGCCTTGAGGTGCTGCACCAGGAATGCTGATAGATGCGAGCTGACCCTGTTGTGAAAGATTTTTCTGGGGATCCCTCTAAACATACACGTATCCATAAATGATGTTATGCAAGACACACCCATGTCTTTGGTTGGCATATCTTTGCTGCTGGCTGACCCCCTGCCTTGGAAAAGCAAGCCTGGTAATCTTGAGAAGCACAATAACTAGTCATCATCCTAAAGAAACTAGTGTGACAGAGTGAAGCCTTTCAGTCTCCTGGACCTGAGAAATAAAATACTCATGAATGAGTAGAACCTCAGGCTGGAATAAACAGCTCAGCTTTGTCCGGGTCTTAGCTGAAAGCCCCAGCAGCAATGGCACACTGGGTGAAGGCCATGTTGTGACAGTTCCAGAAACTGTCTTCTGATAGTTTCAGATGTACTCAAGTCTCGAGCATCCTGAAAGAGCACCACCACAATGATTCCAGTTATTGTCCACCAGCAAGATCAAGACAGTCTTCACCCATGAGATGCCACCAGCATCTAGATTTATACATGGACTACATGCTCCAGGTTCTTTAGTGCTGTTTACTCCACCACCACAGGCCTCCAGCACTCAGTAGAAGAGAAATTACAAGCCAGGAAAGCTGAGTAAATAAAAAAAAATAAAAATCACAAACATGGTACTTCAACTGTATCAACTATTTCTTGCTCATGCACAAACTCCCATTTCACTGCTATTAGCAGAGCACTTGGGCCCTGGCATGCTAGGTATTTATGGCTTTCTAAGTTCTAACTAGATGATAAGATGGAAGACACCGACAACCACCTTTGATCACCTTTGTATGTCCACAGACAACTACCTGAGGGACCTAACACACTGTAACCAAGCTAATGTCCCCGTGCACTCGCTGCAGTGTGCTGGCCATGGGAACAGGCTTACTGGCAACCACTGAGCAAGGAACTTCCAAGAAGTGCATTAAACCACCTTCTAGAAGAAAAGCTTAAATTTAATCAGCCCTGTAGCATGCGAGCGTGCTGAACCTGGAGGGCTGTAAACTCAACATCTAGCTTGCTAGTGAAAGTCTCCCAGAGCAGAGATCAGAGTAATCAGCCCTTCTAGTAAATGGCCTGCAAGGGAGCTGCCCCACTTGTACAGTGTGCCAAGGTGTGTTACTGATAACCACCCAACATGTCACGCAGTTACTGCCAAGTGGCAGATGCTTTCTGCAATGGCTGACATTAAAGGAGGCTCTGAATATGCATGTTGCCCTCTTTGTTGACAGCTGAGTCTCTGATGTGGTGAAATGCAGAACATCTGCCAAAGGAGCAAGCCTTCCTGAATAAATTAGCATCCACCCGGGATATGAGCTTGGACCCCTCAACCGGCTGAGGCCAGCCAAGAGACCAGCAAGGGGATGCGGGGGCAGCCATGCCTCACTTCCCAGATCTCCAGGAGGCTGGTGAAAGGCAAAACCATATTGCATGCAGGAAGAGCACAGAGGTGGCCCATGGGCCTTGCCCATGTACAGGTCCTTTGTGTACAAGCCTGGGCTTGTTCATGGTGATCCCTGGATCACCACAGGAAATTAAAGATGCCCCCAAGTGGGGGGGAGGGAAGGACGGAGGGAGGGAGGGAGGGAGGGAAGGAAGGAGGGAGGGAGGAAAAAAGGAAGGGAGGCAGGGAAGGCAGAAGGGAGGGAGGAAAGCTGTGTCATGGTTTCCATCAACATTGGGTGCAAAATTCCTCCTGCACATCATCGAAAGCCCACAGGTATTAGCAGGCACACTGCTGGGAGCATAACTCAGCCTCTCTGCATGCTGTCACTTGCTGATGCCACACTCTACTGCATCACTGGAGGACAGGAATAGCAGAGAATCAAACTCCTCCATATCCAAGTTCTGCATCGCGGAGCTAATCAATTCCTCCTTCCCCCACAGGTGATCAACAGAAGCCCTGATGCACAGACTTAAGACATTTCAAGAGGGTGCAGGCAGGATCAGCAGAGACATTATCTGCCTCTTTTTCAGCCTGTCCTGCTCTGAAGTCAGAAATCTGATGCTGAAAGAGACCTTGGGATATGGCATTCCTTTTGTCCATTGTGGGGCAGCACTGCCTTTTCCTTGCTGAAGTGCTGCAGCAGGGTCTTCTGAGCAACAGGCTCTGCAGACCTTCCAAGGAAACAGGCCGTTCCCAGAGGTTTGCATCTGCCTTCACAGAATTTCTCGTCCAGGCTCTGACTTAGGTCACAGCCCTGGCTGGGCAGCTGCGTTCATTGGCTTGATGGGAATGCTTACAACCAGGGAGAGGAGGCAACTCACTGAATTTTGATCGCATTTTGGCTGCCAGTGCCAAGAACAGGAAAATATTTGTTTACATGATTAGAAACAAGATGTGTTACATATACATAGTCTCGTCAGCAATTAGTGCCTCAGCATAGCAGACAATAACCTCCTGGCTGAATACAATGCAAATCCCTTGGCTATGACCTTCTGGTGTGCCTCCAGGACACTGATGTTCCCAGAACTCACCCAAGGGAAGGGCACCTTGGCTGGATTCCTGGTTTGACCAGCAAAGAGAAAATGTGCTGGGGAGCTAACAAGACCTTTGCAGTAAATGCAGCTAGAAGAAACAAGGAGCCTATGTGCCTCAGGCATAGCTGCATTTGGTGAGCAACAGTTTTATCTCTCCTTCAGGAGTAACTCAGTGGGAGTCAGTGAGCCACAGTGGTTCAGAGAAAAACAAAATTGAGTTCTTCATGTCTGTGCAATGAAACACAGAGGAGAGATGCAAGACAGCCACAGGCTGGGGTTAGAGCACTGTTCTCCTTCCAGGAGATGCGGAGCTGCAAACAAAGGTGGGAGCTCAGCAAAAGCTTCAGGACAGCTCTTTGCAGTGCTCAGACTGCAGCTTGCTGGTGGGCCAGGCCAGAAGACAGAGCTGCGCTTAATGGGGTTGTGAAGAGAGCTGGTCTTGGGCAGTGTTTTCACCTGGCCAGTCTGCAACATGGGCAAACCCTCAACAACAAGACTCCTGCTGCCAAATCCCCACCAGATCTATGGGGATCTTTGCAAATGATAGATTGCAACCTCCCTCTTATAGGAGGGTTTGGAAATGCAAAGCACCTTTATGACTGCATCCCAGTTCATTAATCTCTGAGCAGTTACACAACCTGTGACCCCAGCTGCAGAACCACATAAGCATTCAATCCCTCTCCCTCTCTACCTCTCTTGTTGTGTCTCTCTTTAACATTAGAGATGCAAGTCCGTCAGCTTTTACTTGAAAAACCTTTAATGCAACCATCTAAAACCAGCTTCCCTTAACGATGCTGCCTTTTAGCTTGGAGAAGAGAAGGCTCCAGGGAGACCTCATTGCAGCCTTCCCATACTTTAAGGGGGTTTATAAACAGGAGGGGGAACGACTGTTTACAGGGGTTGACAATGACAGGATGAGGGGGAATGGTTTTAAACTTAGAGAGGGGAGATTCAGGTTAGATATTAGGCAGAAATTTTTCACCCAGAGGGTGGTGAGGCACTGGAACAGGTTGCCCAGAGAAGTTGTGGATGCCCCATCCCTGGAGGCATTCAAGACCAGGCTGGATGGGGCCCTGGGCAGCCTGCTCTAGTGGTTGGCAACCCTGCCCACAGCAGGGGGGTTGAAACTAGATGATCTTTAATGTCCTTTTCAACGCAGGCCATTCTATGATTCTATGATTCTTTGATTCTATGATAATTTAGGTGTCTTTTGCAGGTCATTACCTGTCACCAGAAATGCAGGACATTTGGGTTTTTTATACTGCCATAATGGGTAACACCCTCTGTTTCCTGAATCTTCCAAAATAAGATGTATGCATCTCCGGATAAATTACAGACAGGCCAAAAATAGGAAACCAACCTCTGAATTTGATTTTTTGCTTTTCATTTTTTTCTTGGATATGCTCCCTGTGTTGAGCATGTCCAACACATCCAATGACTGCACTTCCTTTTAGGTCAGGCATTAGACAATAGTTTTCCAAGAGCCTGGAAATGAGAGAAACCCATAAAACAATTCCATATTCATCAGCGTGGAGCTGCTGGCACCCACTGAAAGGTCTGCCCTGGAAGTGGCCTGGGTTGTCTCTCTCCTGTCTGCCTTCTTAATACTGCTATTTCTCTTCCAAAAGTCTTCCTAAGCTGGCTGCTTTTATCTGCTCTTGCTACCTACTGAGCCTCCCTGCTCTTCTCAGGCTGCGCATCCCTTAGTGTCTTGCTCCCACTCACTGTTGAGATTAATGCTGTGTAATATTCCAGAGCTATCACATTCTGTTACTTGGAGCTCAGCTCGTTCTTTCTCAAAAATAAATTTAAATTAAAAAAACACGCAATTGAAAGCCTTTATATCTAAGTGGCTACACAGATCTAGGAGCAAGTAGTGGGTGCAGGGTAAGGAAGGGGAGCCCACATCAGACAAATAGGTAGTCTTTTTGATATGAGAAATGGTTCTCCACTTTATTTAGGTGTAGGCATAAAACTTGTATGAGCCAACACTACCTAGCACGCAGTGAAAAGTCTGCCTAATTTTGAGCTCCCGGGTGCTTTGGATTGCCCTCCACAGGATTCCTGACCAGGTCAGCAACAAGGCAGGGACTGCACCAGCCCAAAGACTGAGGGATGTTGGGAGGTGGAGCGGAGGAGCCATCCTGCTTCATGGACGTGCTGTTGGCGACAAGTGCTCAGCTCAGGGCAAGTCTGGCTGCAGGATGGTGGTGCTATGATTCACCTCCTTGGGCTGGAAGCCAGCTAGGAAACTGCCAGGAAAACAAATTCTCACACTTCTCAGGACACAAGCAGGAGGTGGGTGGGAAACCGGGCAGATCTCACTAGTGAATACTTGGAGAGTCAACTGCAGAGTCTCTTGGCCCATCTGTCTCCAGCACCGGCAGGGCCCTGCTCAAGTCTGTTCCCAAAGGGCTGGATCTGCCCTTCCTGTGCCCCACAAGTGGACTGGAAGATTCACCTCCCTCTGCCCAACCCAGGGGTCAGCTCCAGAGCACAGCATCTAACTTAACCATGCATGGGCAGAGGAGGCACTTTCTACCCCTACTCACACTTCCCTTTGAAACAAATGTTATTGCTTTGCCTTTCAATGGAATAAATGCTGTGAAGCACTACAATGATAGTTAAAAATGTACGTGCATGCTACGTCATGGAAGAGTGGGCTAACAAGGTAATAACGACTAACTCCAGTGTTTCAAACAGGGGGAACTGAGTTCCCTGAAGAGCAAATTAGGTGGAATGTTGTTACTGACAGCTCCTACAGCAGCCCAGTCGGGTGCATGGCAGACAGGTCTTCTGACCCACACAGCAAAATGCAGATTTACATGGTACAGAATGATGTTTTTCCTCCTAGGAAGGACAGTGTCCGTGGGCTGGAGCTGATGAAATCTACTCTGCTTCATACCTTTTGTGGGCAATGCTTGGCTGGACAAAGCCTCTCTTCTGTGCCATTCTGAAGAAAGGATAAACTAGCTTATTCCTGCTTGTATTGAACTTGACTGCCAGCCATTTTCAGTTTGTTGCAATAAAGTGAGAGCTACTAATCTCTGGCTGGTGTAAGAGTCTAACAGCAATGAGGTCAAAAAGGAAAGAAGCATTCTGCACTTTGAAGAGTACTGGAATGTTTGCCAAGACCAAGTACATTTTTTTCTCTAACCAGTCAAGGGACACAGAAGCTTTTCCAGACGTTGCTGTCCAATGCAGAGCAGTTTGGCCAAAAGCAATATTCTGGAGGAATCCACTCTGGGCTGAATTTGTATTTTATTTTTAGTCAGAAGGTCTGTCGTTCATTGCAAGGAGTAAAATACCATGCAATCTATGTTCAGGCATCCACAAAAATAATACTGCTTTGAGACATGCTGCAGTAAAAGCAACCCCCCACCCACCGATTCTCTTTCACCTTGGAGTACAGCCATGGTGCCTATCATCAATTTGAATGTTGTCCAAGCCATGCCAAGGTATGGGAACATTGATGTCCTGTCAGTGGGGCTCACTCCCCAGCACCCTTTGCCCAAGCCTGGCTCCTGTGTTAGGTCACTTTTCTGACACTAGAGTTTCAGGTTGGGGGAGGCAGCAGCAAGCAGATGGCCTTCCCCTCTGCTGTCGTGGTCCAGGTGCCCAGCCTGACCTCCTTCCTGGTTTCAGGTTTCTCTGCAGAAACACTTTCTTCTCATTACCATGAGCAGTTTTACAGCAAGGCCCCACCACTTATTACACACTGCAGTAATTTCTGGTGTGATGCGTCTGTGATTGAGTTCTCCATAGTGGTGAAAATAAAGAGTAGGCTCATGGAGACAATAGGAGAAAACCAGAAATGCTTCTCAGTTTTCAGTGTGAAGTTCTCTGGGACATATCACATCGTCCCAATAGAGTCTAGAAACCCAGGGCTCCCTGGTGGACAGGGATTTATCCCCATGCAACATCAGATCCTGGCGTGGATCCCATTCCATTTCCACCTTCATCCACAAATGCCATCCTTCTCCTTCCTCCCCCGTGCCTGCAGTCCCCTGTTCAAGGGTCACTAGACCCTGAGCTCATGCCTCTCAAGACAGTGTTAGGAAAATCATCTGACTACTGAGAGCAATGCCTTGCTGCCCAAGGCTGCTCTGGAAGACTGGTGTGTTAGGCCAGCTCAGTGTCATTTGGAAACATAATGAGGTCTCCTCAGAAATGCAGTTTCGAAATAGATTACCTGGGCTCGCAGATGAGCTGCCCCCTGGTCACAAACTAATCCTGCCTAGGGGAAATCTGGGCACAACAGCAGTGCACAGGGATATTGCTGCTTAAAACTATGGTAAAACTAGGTCTGAGGTTTTTGTCTTTTACACTTTTCGAGATACTAGTTTGCTAATTGCTTTCTGTTTACAGAAGGTCCTATCGCATGTAGAAAACATAGGGAATAACAAACTTTTTGTAACCCCCTTGCAGAGTCATCCAGCTCACAGACTCAATGTAGCCATTGCCTGTGCTTGGTGATGCTCAGTGGCAGCTCTCTGTGCCCGTTGCTCTCAGAGATACTGTGTCTCACTTGACAGATCAGATCACACACAGGTGAATGAAAGACAAGGTTTTGTAAGAGGGACTACAAGTGTCCCCTGGACTTTTCTCCCAGAAGCTGCCTAATACCTAATCCTTCAGTGTGAAAAAGAGATATAGTTTATCATCATTTTATTTTTTGCTTAAAAATAAGAATTTGGAGCCTCCTATTTCGTTCCCTAATAATACATTAACTGTAGTTATAATAGTCTTTCTACTTTTCTATTGCAATGCGATAGAGTAATACAAAGGTTTAGCTAGGAGGAGAGTTTGACTTCTCTGTGTAAAAGCTGTCACAGTGAAAATAAAAATGAATCCAGCAAATGACACAGCTGAACAAACCCACACTGCCTCAGTTTCAGCAGGGTGAGTTGCTGCACCGTGATGGCACTTGGACACCAGCACTGGTGTGCAGGCAAGCTGCTGGGAGCAGCCACGGTGAGCCCAGAGGATGCACCGCTGCCATGTACGCAGCAAGGAGCTACCAGCATTTGCCAGAGCCGCCCCATTTTCCACAGCTGCCTGTTGTCTGCTCTGTGCCTGAGAGGCTGGAGTACCCAGGGCTGTCAGCCCACTGCGTGTGGGGCTCAGCAGGACAGGAGGCACAAGGCCACCTTTAACAAAGTAATAATGAACATCCGCAGCTGGTGTTACCGAAGCACTCTGCTATCCTTGGATAAATGCAGCCTGCAAGAACGTGTTTTGAAGGAAGCAAGAATCCAGTTTTGTTCCCTCCTCACATCAGTTTAGAGAGGCCAGTGGTATTTCACTGTGTATAAAAATTAATATTGTTTTAAATTATTTAAAAGATATATAAGGTATATAATCACATGAAACTCCTTCCTTACTATTACCTATTCTCCTTGTTCAGGGACTCTCCTTCCCAGACATGGCATCCACGCTGTGGAGGCCCTCTCTCTGCTGGCACAGTGTCGATGGCCGCTGGAAGCTCCCCGGGCACAGCTCCTGGTGCAGCTCCAGTGACACACGTGGAGCCACATCCTCCCTGCCAGCTGGCGAGCCAGCACTGCCTCCCACTGTGCGTTATCACTGCTGAATTTCCTTCCTCCCTGCGCTGAAGGGAGGAAGCGCTGCCTGGGGCACTGCTTGCAAAGCACGCACGCATCCAGCTATGGTAAAATGAAAGCATCCTCAGCCATTTCCTCCCCGGGAAGCTGTCCCAAGAATTAGCCCACTTCTTCATGCGGCTCTTTACCACATCCCTCCATGGCGTCACTTACAGGAACAGGCCTCAAATTTCCTTGTTTGCAAAATGAGATTAAATCATAGTTACCTTGTATTATGCATCAATTTACTAAGCAGAAAACATTGAACTTGCAGCAAAACCAATAATAATGGAAGCTGATGAAGTGCTTTGGTCAAGAGGGCATTGCTCAGGCATGGTGACCCTGTAGGAAGAGGGGCTAATGGCAGGCACAGCCCTGGAGAGCTCTGCACCCACCTCTCGGCCTCAGCCCCACGTCCTACCGTGGGAGGCACTTTATTTCTCCCCTTTCCAGGAGCCATATGGCACACAGCAAGGGATGGGCATGAAGCTGAGCGTCACCAAGGGTTCACAAAAAATCTTAGTGATACTCTGCAGCTTCACCAAAGGAGGCAGCCAGTGGGGTTTGGGAGAAGCCATTTTTGGGGGCAGTTCACAGGCTCCTGAGGGAGCTGGGGCAGGCCTCACTCCCCAGGCAGCTCGGTGACAGAAGGGTGGGACGGAGAGGACTATTGCAGTCTTCTGGAAAGAGGCAGGAAGGAAGTGGGAGTGCAACTTCCTACTTGGGACAGCGAGACTTGACCCCTGCTAAATTTCCCTATGACTCAAATGGTATTTCTTAAAGCAGCCCTCCTTCCAATGACTAAAAAATAGCAACTGCTGAAGCAGAGGAGACTGCTGACTAATGCTGTACTAGAGGATACATCTTTCTCTTGAGAATAAGTTGATAACAAGCACCAGCTTCTGGATGAGCCAGACAGGACTGGCAGGGTTACTGTGTGGCAGCTGACCTGCAGTGCAAGCAGGTTCTAGATGACTAAACAGGGCAGCTTCAATAAAACTGGTCTACAACTGTATTACAATCTACACAAATGTCAATTCTAAGGGATCTATGTTTTTGATGGCAAAAATTTTCGGAGTCCTCAAATGAAAAGTGCATGAAAACTCACAGCAGAGACCACAGGCCTTCCCTAAATCAGCTCCACTTGAACATGAGCATATCATTTGGAAAAACATCCCATTCCAATGCCAAGTGCCCAGTGACCACAACCTTTGGCAAGCTGTGGAAAGGAGAGGTTCCCCTGACCGTGAAAAATCTGGGCTGTATTTCCAGGCTGAATTTGTTGAGATGGACCCCATTCACTGTCATGGCTCTCACGTGCCAAACTGAGGACCCCCGCAATGGGGGGTCGTGATGGGATAGAAAGTGTGATTTAACCACAGGGACAGAGCTTCCAGCAGCTCCCACAGTGAGGCAGGGCTTTCAGTGCATTTGCCAAGCCTTTTGAGTTACTTTTGGACAAAAAAAAATAAATTCCTAGTTGTCATGCGACATTTGCTTTCTCCATAGTCCTTGCCTTGACCAGGAATTCTGTTGAGTATTGGGCTGGTACCGCTGATATAACTCATATGGTCCTGAAATATGTTTAACAACCTCACTTTGCAGAAATACATGATTTTTTTTACTTGGCTCATTCAGACTGGTTTCTCTCTTTTGAGTTTACCTTTTTGCTGCCATCCTGCTGTTACAGGATGTGTCTATTTGCCACATTTCAGCTGTTGCAGATGACTGCAGGTGCCACCCACACGTTGGTGAGGTGTCCTTTCCCCAGGGAGTGCCCATCCAGCACCTCAGAGGAGGTCAGCAGGTACAGGAGATGCCTGCCCTGGGGTCATGCCAGGAAAGGGAGAAGCCCAGTGTAAGAAAGCTTCAAGCTAACACAGCATCCCTCCATGACAAAATGCTCTTCTGGTTAAAAAGAAGCAGATTGCCCTGGGGAGAGCAAATTAGCAACCAGTATCTAACACTGTTTGTCTTTCTTCTGATGGATGAGCCATTTTTTCCTCTCTTTCAGAGTAATAATTGGCTGTACTTTCCTTTTAATGAGCTTTTGGACCAAGGCCCAAAATGGATCAAAGTCATTGGAGGGAGGGACGGGAAGACACATGACCCAACCCTTCGACTTTTTTCTCTTTTTCTTTACAAACAGAAGACGGACTTTTCGTTACTGAGGTGAATGTCAACATAGGGACTTGGTGCTTTGCTTCTGGAGTGGAGGGTGACTCATCTGCCAGTTTACTAGTGATGGACATCAAGCAGGAGGCTGCTGCTGCCTCGCTGCTGGGAGAGCTCTCTGGAGAGGGGCAGAGAAAGGGTGGCTGCTGACGATGGGCAGCACTCGCCTTTCTGAGCAAATGCATCTCTGCCTGAACAAACATAGCGGCTCCTGGGGGGGAAAACAGGAAGAAGATTAATGGGTGATTTTCTACTTCTTGTGTGACACTGGGGCCCTAGTCTCAGGGTGGCGAGAAATTGCAGCTGTCAGGAAAGACAGGAGCATGGCAGGGCAGGCAGGAGATCATGTCACGTCTCCGTTCTTCTTTCCCCATGTCCCTGAAATGTTATTAGCGAGAGTCCACTGCTCCCAGCAGGCAGCTTTGAGAACACTGGGTTGGAAGCACTCCCACTGCCAGGAGCTGTTGCCGCTGTGACAGCCCAGTACAGAGTGCAGACCTAAAAAGGGGAAATAAATAGTCCTGCACTGTGACAGCCGTCAGGGCTTGGCTGCACTCGTTGAGCCATTTTTCCCCTTTTCCAATAGAAAACTGTGCCAGGAGTCTGGAAGCTTGCCTACACGTGCCTGCCATACAAGGGAGCTGAGCATGATTAGGATACTGATGAAGCTGGGAAAGGACAAGAAAGATAAAAACTGTATCATTCAGCAGAAGTAGAAGCAGCAATAGATGTGAAGAGCCTACAGAGGTCCTCTTGTCCTTCCACCAAGAAACCTGTGGCTGCTGAGGAGCTGGGGGTAGTGTGGGCCCATGTGGTACCAGACCAGGGGAGAGATGCAGCCCCCTGGTTTGGCAGATTTGGGGGAATGCCCAGGGGCTCTCCAGCTGAGCTGCTGGGGCTCCACTGGCTGCCCTACGCTAGCATGTAGGGCAACTGGGGATGCTGGGATGCTGCTGACTGGGATGAGCGGTCTACAGAGGTTGTGTGTGATGAGGAGCAATGAGCATCATGGGCAGCTGCTGGGTGGGTGACAGGCTGTCACCAGCCCCCAGACGCCACATGGCCTTCACCTGGCATTCAGACTGGCGAAAGGCCATTTCTAGCATAGTGCGAGTCAAGCATCCTCTCGTCAGGCTTCAGCAGTTTTTGCTCACCATCGATATTTCTCCTGCTCTCTGAAAGTCTCTCCGACACAGGGTGCCAGTGGCACTCTGAGCAGTGTGCTGAGGGCCATCCCACTCCCCAGTTCTGGAAGAGAAATACTGCTGATACGACACAGGCTTTTATTTCCAGGAGACCTCTCACAAGAGGCAGTTGCCCTTCACCAAGTACATTTTGTGTGTTAGGCTTCAAGTGTGACTGAGCAAGAACAGCCCGTGGCTGCTGGCAGGCCCCCAGTACGCTGCCCGTCTTGTCACAGGCTTGCAACACCTCTGTTACACAGACCTGCTTGTGGCATACTCCAGATGGCAACTCAGGACGAGGGGATTAGCTGTATGGAGCACACTCCTACAGAAAATGAAGATTCTGCCAGGCTTATTTGTTGGTGATTGTGTGCAGAGCTCTGGAACATGCATGCTTTGTTCTCCCCGTTTCCTACCTTTGAAATGTTTCTTCCCAGCAGAAGACAAGCACCATGCCTTGTTTGGTTTCAGTGCTCCTGTTGGAGGGGGCAGGGAGCTGCCTAAACTCATATGCATAATTGTCTTCCTCGTCATTTAGTTTTCTTTTTCTTAGGGCAAAATAAAAGCCATTTGAGCTGGTAGCATAGAGCTGCTTCTTATTTTCAAATCTCCTCCCTCTGCCCCAAAATACAGAGATTTAAGGGATTTAACAAAAATGTTAAAACCTTGTGTCTGTCCTCCTCAAAGATTATCTATGCCTAGCATCTAAATACAAAAGAAACATAATGAGGTTCCATAAGATTCAGAGTGTGAAACACACCCAGGAGAAACCCAGCACACACTAATGGGCATTCCCCGGAGTTTCTGACTCATGGATGTGTTTGGTACTATTTCTGTAGGGCAAAGAGCAAGAGGAGGAAGACAGCCACTAGCAGAGGTGTCTGCAAGCTGACTGCAGAAGTCAGTAATGCCAGAAGACTGGAGAGCAACTAATGAAGCATCTCATTTCAGAAATGACAAGGCGAGACTCCAGGGAAGTGCAGTGGTGACCTACATAGAGAAGAAGGATACAACAGCAAGGCCTGGAGAGGTGAGGACAGCCAGGAGGAGGCAGAGGAATTGCCAGGGCAACACGAGAAGATTCTGTTTGTATAAAATATAAAATAAAGCAATGAAAAGCATCTTTTTTACTGTGAGATAAGCAGGCAAGGTACACTCTGAGCTGGGCTAATAGCTGATACTTTGGTTCTTTCATGGTAAAAACATATTAATAAAATTGGATCTGTGTTGGGAATTCAAGTCAACCACAATGAAAAAACACAGACATTTTGTGCAAACCAAAATATGGGGAGATTTTTTTTATCAATTCAAAGAAACATAAAAATGACGAGAATGTTTTGTTTGAGCCTTCAAAACACTAAGGAAAATTTCAAAATAAAGTATTTAGACTAGACATTAGGAAGAAATTTTTCACTGTGGGGGTGGTGAGGCACTGGAACAGGTTGCCCAGAGAAGCTGTGGATGCCCCATCCCTGGAGGTGTTCAAGGCCAGGCTGGATGAGGCTTTGAACAACCTGGTCTAGTGGAGGGTGTCCCTGCCCATGGCAGGGGGGTTGGAACTTGATGATCTTTAAGTTCACTTCCGACCCAAACCATTCTATGATTCTATGATTCTATTGCTTCAAATGAAAAGAATATTTGAAAGCATCTCAGCACAATACTTTTATGTTTTAAAGGCTTTTGCAGCATTCCTTCCCACTGAAAAAAATTAGTATAATTGAGGTTTACAAAATGTGCTGCTTTACCTTACTCTAAATATTCCAGGAGAAAAAATATGAAAAAAATTAATTCAGCTGCAGGCAGCAGCTGTTTCTAGAGTTGACATTGCCTATAGCAGCTCCCAGAGCAAAACAGAAGTATCTTGTTTCCATTGAATTGATTATTGTGGGGAAAAAAAAGTCAGCAAAGACTGCATCTGAAGATGTGATACTATTTCCTGAGGAACACAGAAAAGTGGAGGGAGATCTCGCTGTGGCAGACTAAGCACTCACCCTGTGCCACTCTGACCACTGCCCCGGCTTTCAGAGCTGGGTTAAGCTGATGAGGGGGAATGTGGAGCAAGTGAGTTAAGGTGGGAGCAAGTATTTCTCTTTCACTATGAAATAGCAAGTCCTAAAAAAGGAGGAGCTGCAGGTGGTAAAGTCTTAAATTACCATGATGAGCTTTGCTGGAGAGTGTCTCTAGTCCCCTTAGATGGAGCCCGTTTGCAGCTGATTCACAGAAGGTCACGTCTGCCAGTCCTGCCCGACCCCCGAGCCTACTCATCTAGTCAGTGTGGCTGACAGGGGTGAAAGAGTAGAGCTGGTTCAGAACATTTGATATGGCTCTAGACAGGCAGACTGATCTGCAAACTCAAAGCACAGGAGAGACTGAGAGCTATTGCAATGGATTATGAATTAGCTTGGAAACACAGACGTGAGGCATGAGGTTAGGGAATGTGGCTGGAGCTGGGTGGGTGAGTATCCTGACCAGCTTTCCAACCCTCTCTGCCCATGCCAGCATCTGTTCCATTAATAATTTGCTCTGTCAGTTGATACCATTTTGCAAACCCAAGTAACTCTGCACACTCAGCAATGAGGTATTTCTGCAGCTCTCAGGGTATGTACACACACATACCTTTGAAGTGGGACTGTACACCAAGTTTGATTTTGAATGTAAGCGTTGTGCCATGCTGGGACATAGCAGCTTCATCGGGAACACCTGCAGGAGCCCAGCACCAGCTGTTTCAAGCCCTGTGACTTACCAGGGTTTGTCTCTCACTCCAGCAGTGTACTGCCCATCAGCTGACTGCAGGTATCTCACGCTGCTGACGGTTGCCGTACCCTGGACCACAGGTGACTTCGCTCAGCTCACTGACAGCAGAGTGGGGTTACGGCGAGTCCAGCTGAATGCTCAGTAGGATCTTCCACACTCTTAAGCAAGAGGGCAGGATCCAGCCTCCCTAATCTGCGCTACTGCCGGGTCACAGATTGGTCACTGTCTCACAACCACAAGCCAGAGCTTCTTAAGTCATCGCCTTCTTGGGGGCTGAGCTTGGTTTAGAAACAGATGCCCTGGGAGTAAGAAAAGCCTCCCTGTGAAGGGCAGGCTGGCCCCTGCCAAGCTCAGGGTCTGGCCAGTGCTGGGAGCCAGATCTCTTGGAGGCAGCTGCTCCCTTCAGGCCGCCAGCTCCTGCTGAGCTCGGCAAACCTGCCCTTCTGTAAGCATCAGGGAAAGTGCATGGGAGCGTGCTCATGATGTGGAAGTCTGAGGTACAGCTGCGGCTCCTAAAAAGGACCCTGAGCTGTGATCCTACCAGCCTGGTTCAGCCTTGTTTTGATCATGTTCCTCTTCTCACTGCTGCAGGTGCTGTAGCTTTCTGCTTGCTTCTCTCCTTGCAAAGGGACACTGAATTTAATTTGGGCAGGAGCCCCAGAAAGACTCCATGTGCCGTTTACCTGCCTCTTCTCCCCTTTCTTGCCTGTCTCTTCTTTCTGAAAAATGTATTTATTTGGCATGAATGGAGCTGGGGAAGTCTAGGGACTGGGAGAGGTGCTGAATCAAAGGTCCCAGCTGTTACAAACAGCAATAAAGGGAGGTGTGATTTTAGGAACGAGGAGACTAGTATAACCTCTGTTGCTGGGTTGGCCAGCAGCAATAGGGAATCCAGGAAAACCACCTTTTCACTGGTTAGAAATCCCTGCACTACAATTACAAAACAGATTGGTGTAGAGAGAAATCACGCTGAAATGTGAGCCATGTGGCACTGTGCAGAAATCACAGCAAGGCCTTTGTTACAATAGCAAAGTGTGAATCATTTCACTGAAGGCTTCGTGCTGTTTTTGCCGTGAATTTGTGTCCAAGCTATCAGGACTGTAACATCTATAGACATGTTTAATGCTGTAAGCTCAATAGATAACTATTGATAGGGTCTGACTGTAGGTCTGTCCACCATCTATACCTTGCAGTCTCCAGCAGTTGTCAGGAGAGGATGTTCGAGAAAGAGCAGAGCGAGGTGTGGACAGAGCAATCCCTCTGTGGCAACAGCCTCCCAGCTTCAGTAGGGATCAGTCTGGGAAATTTCTGAGCTGGAGGCTGCTTCCAGGCTTTAATATCTGATAGACTCTTGACAGACCTATCCTTCCTGAAGTTGCCTGATCGCTTTCTGAACTTTTGCCGTCCACAACAGTTCATCGCAATGAGTCTTATGGTTTTAATATCTGAACTATTGTCTGGGCATGGATTGTGCGAGGAAAACAGACTTGATTTTGTTTGTTTTATATCTGCAACTGGATAATATCATTATCTAACTTATACTGCTAGGGTTAGTGAGTAATCATTTCCCACTCACTTTCTCCACAACATCTGTGATAATGTCAAATCTATCACCTCCACCCTCTTTTAAACAAAAAACTGGAGGCTGTTTGGTTCTCCATGTAGAGAGCTGTTCCACATGTATCATCACCCCAGTTACCCTTGTTTGTGTGCCTGTGAGTCCCACGACTCCCCTTGCCAGGTTGCATGACCATAGCTGCAAGGAGATGCTGCTCCAGACACCAGCAATCTATGGATTTATACAATGGTGTCTTAATGTTTCATTCTTCTGTCCTTCTCTGCAAACAACTGTTTGTATTTTTGACAGCTCCCGGGATGTGATTTTCAGAGAAATATCCACTGTGACCCAAAGATCTCTTTCCTGAGTTGCATGTGGTAATCTAAAGGTCATCACCGTCCATGTAAGGCTAAGATTATTGTTACAGGATAGAGTCCTCTTAAACTATCTGATGTTAATCTCTTTTACCATGCAAAGTAAATGTTCCTATTGACAAGCTGATCTGAGAAAATTATTCTTAAAAGTAATAGCTAGAAAATTTGGTATGAAATCCCTCATTGGCATGAGAATTCTTAAGCAGAACACGATAAATCTTGTAAGCAAAGCAAACTCTTTAATGTTCTCTTTTATAGGAATTTCTAATATCTCAGTGTCCTTTCTCTTCTATCAGTTCTGTATCAAAATGCAGCTTAGGCTGATGGCTGAAAGTCATCATTGATGGTTGTGAAATCAGTTGCAATTTTTAGTCCATTTCAAAACTCCCATTAGTCCAGCTGAAATCTTGAAACAGAAAAGAATTGAATTGGCAGAGAGAAGAAATTGTTCCTGCTACCCTAAGGTTAAATCTCTGGATGAAGAAACATTGATGGTGGGAGACTGCATACCTACTACATTCGCTATATTTTTCTCTGTGGATAAAAGGAGAACACCATCTAGTTTCTACACCTTTCCACACACTTATTATTCACCAAAAACCACGAGGAGTAGATCTGAGGGCCCTGAGTGCCATACAGATCCTGCTAGACCCCAGCAACCCGTTTTCATCAAAGATATGGGCTGGTTCAGGAATTATGTTTTTTCTTTGAAAAATCAAGCCATCATCTACCTAGTTATTAATACTAAATTAACATTTTCCTCTCAGCTTCTGTCTCAGCAGGAATAATATAATCTTCATTGGTTTGCAAATTGCAGACAGCTCCCCTACACCTACTCTAGCTTCTCAGCTCTGTTTCTCATACTGAAACTCTTCTGAAGAGACAGGGGGTCTTGTTTCCCCAGAAGAAAAATTTAAAGATGTTTGCATGATAAAACTGATGCCTGTTGCATGGTAGTTTAAACAAAAGAACCCTACCATGGACATTTTGCAAGCAGTTTGGAAAGCTGGGTAATGTGTCTTGACAGCAGTACAAATCACTGAAGGTCAAGGGCTTGGGGATTAACAACATCCCCACACAATAGACTGATACAGAAAGGGCAGGACCATGAAGGTTCAGCTTTAGAATGAAATGTTTTGAACAGAGATGATGAAAATGGATTTTGAAATGGTGGACTACGGCTCGCACCCTTCCAACACTCAAGCAGGCTAACAAGATCACAGTGCAGAGGCAAACATGGTGCTCTCCCCATTCTTTTTTAACACAGTCAGCATCTGGTTATGGGGACCATACTCCTGGGATGTCTTTTGCCTTTCTCCTCAGATTTACTTTAGCTGCAGATGCTCCATTCAGCTACAGATTTCCAGAGATCTTTACCATTTCAGAAGCCTAGATCAGGTTAAGAGACAGGAGGTCCCACTCAAAATCAAACATTCATCCACAATGATAAACAAGCTACTTGATTAATCTTTGTCCCTATATAAAATGGCAATAACAAATGGTTCCCTTCTCTCAAAAATACTGCTAGGTTTAAATCTTGCAGAATTTCTTGCCGTTACAGTGTTATGATGTACAAAGCATTATAAACCAGACATCGAATGTACCTCTTGAGATCATCAAGACCCACCCCCCTGCTCAAGCTGGGTCAGTTACCGCAGGTTGCCCAGGCCCACACCACTTTCGTTACACATTAGCGTGGAGGCTTTCAAAAGAAACTTTATTGGTTCTTTTACTTCAACTTTGTGATTGTAGCAGATATCAATTGCATTGTCGGCATTTTCTGTGGCATGCATGCAGAGCAGACACAAAACACCTCAGTTCAAGCCTTCCCTCTTCTACATGAAAACAAAAACATCAGAGATTGTTTCCTGTATCAGAGATCAACTGAGAGGAGTCTGCACCAGAAAAGCCTATTGAAATTACTTTTCTCCCTCCCATCAATAGAAGTATTTTTCCCTGGAATCAGCAACGATGACATTATTGAGTATCAGTGGAGCAGGGAAAGGACAATGAAGCTTTCAGAGAACGTCTTCTTTTAGCTGTACTCACCAGGTAATGAATAAGTTAGCATTCTCTGCCAAAGGGCAGAGCATTTTTTGCAGCTCCCATTTCAGTAATTCTGCTATGATACTTGCACTCATTTTCAAAAAAAAGCAAGACAAGTAAAAATACTATAGGCTACATAAGTCTGATGAGTGCATTGACAGGAAGATGTCACTAAATGCCACTATTTATTAGTAGCATGGCTCCATGAAAGAATTATTGTGTAGGATTTTTGTTCACTAATTATGTGCTAAATTACATTAAATTATCACAGTAGTGCCTCGTAATTACAGTTATTATGACAAACGCCAAACAAATGAGTAAAGGAGTGACCTCTTTCATTTGAAAATAGGCAACATAAGTCTCTCACTAATGCCAGCTTTCTGAATATGCAGCGTCAGTGTCAATTTTCATTTGTGATTTGCAATTGGAAGGACTTCTTCAATTAGCTTTTTTAAGGCCCACTGCTCAGTGAAGGTCTCCTCTGTTTAGCTTAGACAGGAATGCATAAAACTGTTCCTGCTGGCTGTCAGTCATTTCTCCCTCTGCCGTCCAGGTGGCCTCCCCTTGCCTACACAGTCCATGTCACAGCATTTCACAGGCCTCATGGAGCCATCTCTCAGAATTTGTATTTTAAAAGCCATATTAAAATTAATATTAAACTTTTCAAATATATTTATATTTAATATTAAATATAAACCTCAAATTAAATTATGTCCAAAATTTAAAGATAGGATGATTCTGGATTTTTAATTAAATTCATGGTTAAACTTTGATGTCAATAATTAACTACTACAAATACAGATTAGAATTAAACTCATATTTGCCTACAGTGCCATTCTCACAGCTTCAGCTTTACCCAAAATAGCTAATATATGGGGTTTTGTCAAAAAATAGGATGCTAACTTAGACAGACTGCAAATATAACCTATTGTGGTAATTTTTATGTTCCTCTGTTCCTTCAAAACCTGTCAATAAGGTTCTCCCATTCCATATCTGATCCGTGGAAGAGTTAACAAGTCACACTTATTGTAACAAATCAGGGAGGAACCAGTCATCACTTCTACGAGGCTCCTAACACGGGCTTGCCGGGCTTGCCGGACACACACACAAAGCAGTTTACATTTCCATTCTATTCAATGACCATTAGTAACACAATGCATAGTTTACTGGCAGATTTGTTTCAGGGAATTGTGAAATTCTAGTGAATGAGTATTGTTCCTAGTGCTAAAATAAAGTCTGGTCATGTGATAGTTACTAGCACTAGTAAAAAGAATGACCATATGTGCTTGAGACATACGGATATTCAAGTACTCGTTGTTTCAAACACCCAAACACATAAAGAGAAATGGCAGTTATTATATATTTACTTCATGCAGGCACAGAAATGCTACTATTTGATTGACAAGTCATCATGAACAAACAATTTGAACTGCAGCAATCCAGACAGTGATTACTGGTTGACTAAGAAGCTAACCTGGAAGAAACAGACTCAGTAGGAGCGAAAAAATAGATGAGCTAAACTCATCAGATGACATTTCTTAGGAAAGATTTTGTAGAAAAAATCAACTAGATAAAAAACTAGCCAGCTTGAATGATATGCTCAGAAATAATACATACCATTCATTGCAGGGCTATTTTGTATATGAGCTGGGGTTTTTTGGAGAATCAAAAATGGGATGTCATCTTGTGGCTACTTCGGAATTTTGAAATCCATTACCAAGTCCTTTCAGCAAATATCCTATACACTTTACTTATCAAATTCCAAAGAACATAACTATTTGTATTCTTTAACTTCCAGTTTCAGAGCAGCTTTTATCTCAGTGCTTTATAATTGATATGCACATAGGTGTGTTTTCATCCGTTCTTAAAACACAGCTCACTTTTAGCCAAGCATGTTGGCTGTTCAGACAGCACGAATGTTGAGGCTGTGAAGCAAGTCTGGCATTTAACAGGATACGTTGGAATTTGATGAAGATTCAAAGGCTAAGGATACAGTATAGAGAGTTTAAATAGAAAGCCAGCTGCTTATACTCTGAGAGAGGGATGACTGTGCTTACTTTTTATTTTTTATTTACTTCATTATTCGTCAAAAAGACAGCAACTCTTGAATGGCACTGCCTCTTAAAAGCATGTTGAACTGAATCAGACAAAAGAGGATCCAATACTGTTTCCCTCAGTGCCTGATTTACCCATTCATGACTCATTTAGCTACAGATCTGAGTGATTTTGGTTAATCCATCAAGATCAGAACCCTAATCCAATGGCTCCAATCAATTTTGATCTATTATTAACAGAAAGAAGAAACCTCTTTTCTGTCCCCTTCCCATGTACAATATTAAAGGTGTCTTGTGGTCACATTCTTCAAGTTGTAAGTATCCATGATATTCTGTTTGTTTGCAGAAAGATCTGTCTGAAGCAGAATAAATATAAGTAACCGAGAGCTGAGCAAAAGACTATAGCTGGGGAATAGCTGGGGAAGGTGGTACAGTTCCTAGGAGAATCCAGTGTGGAAGGTTTAGTATCTACTGTTTATCAGTCTGTCTGAGCTACGCACATTTTATCAGCCTCACACAATCCCAATTGGTATGTATTAAAAATTCATCCCTGTGGCATTAAGGTATTTTGTCCTTTTATAGAACTGAAAAGGAATTCGACTTGTAAATAGCAGCTAACTCCAACAGCCTGCTTTGCTGGTATCCTATAAGGTAGGATACAATTCTCCTTATGTACATGTACATAATTTTTCAGCTTGCTTATCTTACAGGTAGCGTCTTGCTGCACTGAACTTGACACACTGAACCATTTCTCCTTCCAGAGATAGCCACTGTAATTTCCCACTATGTAAGTAATACATTTAGAGAGATGTTATTCTTGTAATAAAAGATGCTACTGAAAACACACCTGGTATTTCATTATAACAATCATGATGAGATGACCCAGTCATAACCCCACTAAACTCCACCTGACTCATCACTTTCTTAATTGGTTTCATCTACTCCAGTGCCATTATCAACAACTTTTTATGAGACATGGATCAGAGTTACGCTGTCACTCAGCACTGTATTGCTACATTATCCTGATCTAAACATGAATAGGGTTCATCCTTCATAGACTCAACGGTCCACCTGCTTATTTTCAGGTCATAATCAGATTACTCCAACACATTGTATTGCATACCTTCTTCCAGACCGGAGTCCCAAGTAACTGTTCTGCTAACAGTCACCTGAAATAGCTGTATATAGGGCTTGTTCTCAAGCTTTTGTAATTTGCATTTCCTGGTTAGCAGAATACTGAGTTAGAGAAATCCCCCCAAGCTATCTTTGTTCAGCTTGCTGCTGTCTACGTCAATTTATTTGCTCACTGTTAGGAAACAATGAGCTTCAAAAACTTTTAGAGCAGTTCTTTTTCCAGTTCCTCTGTTTTTTTTACTGATAATCAATCTCAGTCCATCCTGCTTACTATCAGATTTTTTTCTGGATTCTTCCTTTCAGCACCCATACTTCTGTCACAGGTAAGGATAGCGTGCACTGCGTTTGTCCACATGTAGTAACTTATTGTCAAGTAACTATTTGCTAGGAATGATTTATCACTAATTTCATAATGGAAGTGGTTTATTGCTTGAACCATGTCCAGGAACGTATTTTTTATCATCCGTTCTGCAAAGCCCACAGAAGACACTAGTAGCCAAGAGGCAGGTCTGTTGGTACTCAGACAGCTGCAAAGACTTAGCAAGGGGAAACCAGCTCGCTCATGCAGCAGTAGCAACCCTGTTAAATGATGCAACAGGCTGTGCAGTCTCTGAATTTGTGTGGTGGCAAAGCAACTGCCTCCAAAGCAGTAACCTGGAAGTACTGCAAGGCAGGTTTGTTAACGATGTCAAGGTCTGACTGTGCTGTGATGCTTGGGTCACTGCTCAAGCCCAGAGGTGATTCACTGCAAGGCAGAGTTGACACATGCCAAGGAGAGAAACAAGGGAAACTCACAGGTATCTTTGTGCCCTACTCTGCTGACAAAGGTCACAGCCCCTTTCTGTCATCTGCTACCTTTCAGAAGAGTTGTCTTCTCCTGTTTCCTAGCCATTAGCCCACTCAACAGGCATTTTAGGATAATAGAACCCATTTCATCTTACTGGAGAAAGATATACTTCTATGCACCATGAATGTTCAAGGGGAATGATGCAGATTAGGAAGAGTCCATTTCCAGTGATTTTGACAAACATAACTAGTAGGTCTGTGCAGACAAGGCCAACTGGAAGCTCAAGAAGTAAAAAAGTGAGTACATTGTCTGAAAGTAGTGGACTGACAATTTGTCAGCTGAAGCGTGCGGATTTGTCTGTGCTTGTGGACTGACTGATGTTTTCAGAGCAGAAATGACTGACAGAGTTGACATTGTCCACAGCTTCAGGCCTCACTACCGCAGCATCAGTTTCAATAGCATTGACTGCTGTTGAAAACACTTTGTCTGTTCCATTGAGGAAGACACTGATCTCCATTAGCTAGCAGGTTTTAGTCCACTGTCACACGGCATTCATGGTTATTTGGGGTTTTTAATCAGTAGTTCAAAATTTGCTGACTTGAAAATTTCCTTATTCTCATAAATAACATCAACATGTGAACTTAAAAAACTTATTAAAAAAAAAAACAAAAAAACTTGAGAATTAGACTCTTGGATAGATTTTTTTTTTCCAGTTCCCTGGTAAAGGTCCCAAGCAGGCTGAAGGGAACCTCCCTACCCACAGGTAAATGGTAGGTGAATTACACAGTAATGGATGTATTCAAGGTTTGAAAACCATCTGTTCTGGCACATCTCTATCTACAATGAAACACACAGAGGATTACTATCACAGTTTAAGATAGGTAGAAAGAAAAAGCCTTCTTCCAATTAAAACTGGTAAGGAGGGTGGGCCAGAAAACAAAATAACACCACTCTTCAAATTGTCTGGGACACGAGGCCTATTGATTTTGTAGCTGGGAACGCTCAAAGACAGAACCTCAGCAGGTACAAGCAGTCAGCACTGTGTGTGTGTCTGTGTGTGTGCACATCACTTTAAATATCACATCACAAAGACAGCAGGCCCCTACACCACCCGGCCCTACAAACACCATACATGACAACCATGTGGGGCAAACACAAAGCACAACTGCTAAGGATTGAAACACGGACCTTCTTTCTTCCAGTACTGTTCTCACATCCCCTTCTGCCTTTCTGCTTGGATTTTCATTTGTAATTGTGCAAACTGGAGGTTAAAAGCTCTCACACACAGCAGGAGAGATTTATATCCCTTCGCTGCACAAGCGGCAGCTGGGGTGTGGGTGAGGGAAGTGGCCACGCGGGTGGCCATCAACAGGGCAACTGGTGAATCAGGAGACACAGGCTTGCTCACTGAGGGCACGGGGCTTGGGGAGGGAGAGGTTTGCTTCAGCAGGAGGAGATTGGGCCTCATTATGTGCAGCCCCTACCTCTTTCATTTCGTATTATGCAGATTCACTCACCTTTGATCTTGCATGAAATGCAGGGGCAGCTTTGGGGGTGCCAGGGCAGTCACGGGGCAGTGTCAGAGGACACGGGGATACCCAGCCCTTGCAAATACCGACCGGCCTGTGGAGGAAACATGGGCTTTGACACTGACACTCCACGTCTATAAATATTTTGTATTTCTCACCAGTTCTTGTCTCTTCATTCCACAGATCTTACTCCTCCTGTGTTCTCATAGGTTGCGCTCTCTTTGTTGGACCATTTCCCCAGGAATGGCCTTTCTGTAGGTGCAGTGTTGTAACAGCTCTGAAATGTTAGTCACCATTTTATCAGTGTTAAAAGGTTCTCAAGACAATCCTTTTAAGAGAACTGTTACTCAATCTCTAGTAATTCTCTCTGTTGCAGCAAATCAGAAGATTAAATAAAACCTTCCATTCATGTTACTCATCTCACCTTGTTCTGTACCCAGGACTGGAGTGAGTCTGAGGAAATGTGTCCCAATTGTAAGGTGTTCGTGTTTACATGGCAACAGTTCAGTAAACTTGTTCAACTTTCAGTAAGAAATGCCTTTGTTTGTGGTTCTCTTACAACACACTGAATAAATGCTCAAAGCACTCTGCAGAGGTTTTTTAAAGATTCAGTTCTGATTTAACTGATATCATTGTAAATCAGGAATAGCTCCACTAAGCTTGTTTTATGTAAGCTCTAGCTCACATTTGCATGCAGTAATGATGAGAGCTTTATGAGTACTTAGTTAGAGGAGTTAAGACAAACTTATGACAAGCCCTATAGCAATATGCTAATTCACTTATTGGAGATGCTGATGCCCGTGTCATCTTCAATAAATTGCATAATCCAGATTAGATTCTAGCCCCCATGAAAGCTCTACAGATACTGCCATCAACACAACCAACTCATGATTTCATAGACTACATATTTACTAGGAACTTGCTAAGATTATTCTCATGTGTCTAAATCAGTCTGCAGTGGTGAATAATTAATACCCAGAAAAGGTTCATTACTTCTACAAGGAGGCCAAGTCAGCAGCCTGCCGGATTTGAAGATGCTGCTCAAAAATGAATAATCTCCTGTTGCAACAGCATTACCTGCACCTGCAGCAGAGGAGTCCACAGTCCTTCTCCCTTCCTTGCCTCTGTAGCTTCTTCACTGTGGAAAAGTGTTTACACTTAATAATGTTACTACAAATGGGAGTTGCAGATACCATATCTGTCTATTTCAGAGGCAGCTGCTGTCAGAGTGGAAGGAGGAGACGGAAAGGAGGTGACGAGATGCTACACTGCCGTGCAGAACATGGATGCCAAGACAGAACTTTTATCTGGGATAGTTCTTCAGAGAGAGAGACATGGGAAACAGGAAAGGCAATTAATAGGAACATCTGAGAGAGACAAGTCAAAACACTAGTTTGAGACAAATCTCCAGTAGATATTTTGCATTTATAGCTCCATTTGTTATTATATATAATATAATATATGAATATATTATTATTTTTTAATATATATGCATATCCCCTTTCTCTGCCACAGAGATACTGTGTCAGTGAAAGGAGAGCTAACCTGCATGACAGTGTGCAGAGGCAAGCCATAACAGTCCCAGTTCAGATGGGAGCTTCATCTTCTGAAACTGAGTAGGGAACTTCTCCTTCAATGGGGAATCTTTTATAATTATCCCTCTCATTTAGGCCATTGACGGCTAGCTTGGATCCTTCAAGTTCAGAATTAATGTCTAAAGGTTTGTGTTGCTCTGTAGAGTTAAACACACACTGAAAACACAGTGAAAACCCCTGTAAAAGATTAAAAATAATTGGCTGACTTTTTATAGGACTGGAGAGTGCAGTTGTAGAGAATCTGTGTGTGACTCAAGGACCAAGGAACACTTCACTGTTTTGAAATACATGCTTTCAAGAAAACCAGTCATTTTGCTTTCACTTGTGGCTCAAATGAAATACCAACTTAAATATTTCTAAAACCCAAACATTATATGTTGTGCTTAATGGGATGGGAGACTAATTACATGTGAGAAAACAGAAATGACAACCTGTCATAGAAATCTCTTTACCGTTATCAAAAATGACAGAGCATCACAAAATATCATTCAACTTTCAGTGTGACAGTTCAATAGTGGATAAATGGTGATGAATGTGCCAGAGTTGGCTCACCCTGACAAACTAGACTGCTCAGGTATTGAATTAGACAATTGACTGAGGTGTGCACATGTGGGAGGGAGGTTTTCCAGTTAGAGCAAGAACATAAAACAGTTTGAACAGAAACAAGAAAAACAGCAAGTGAGGTTGCCTTTAAGTTTAACAGATATTGTGAATATAAAATTACCATAATATTTTGGCTCTCAAACCACAAGATATCAGGCTATTAAAATGGAATATATATATATTTCTGCACAGACAGGTGTCATAGAAGTTAATGTCCCTTAAATACCCCAGATCACAATCACCAGATTTAAACACCCAATTTACTTTCAATGCTTTTAGATCACAAATTCCCCAGCACACAGGTTTGGGTATGTTTTATAGTTATCTTAACAAGCTTAGCTGCGTATACTACTTACTTGTTTACCTTGTTGTGTTTTTCTGACTTCTCACTTCCACTTTCTTGTTCTCATTTGTTACCATACAGTCATCGTTCAAGCTGACAGTGCTTCAGACATTAAAATAGCCACAAACCCAGATTTGATAATTGTCCATCTAGAGGGAAGATGGGGACAACCTGAAGTGTTTGATATTGCCCAGGCCCCTCCTGCCTTCTGTGTCGTGGTCCTATCCTGGTCCATTACCTTTGAATGTCTAGGGCCAGGGCAGTTTGCCAGGACAACAGGGCTCTTTGGGACATAGTGAGCTGCCCTCATAGTGCTGCAAACAGTCTGTGTGGCAATGAACAGGTTTCCAAGCAAGGAAATGTGCATATAACAGTATTCTTTAATTATTAGATACACTAACATATAGGTTGCATGAGCCTCAAGTGTACTCAGCTTGCCCTGGCTGTTTGAAGTTCACTGCTATTTAGCTTGCAGATTCAATGAGAAAAAGGAGGTGTTTCTTTCTGAAGCAGGTGATAAAGCTCCAGCCAATTTAGATCATTCTGTATATAAGGCAAGAGCAAACTCCAGAGAAAAAAGGAGCAAAATATAATGCTAAATTTGGCCAAGTACTGCAATGAGCGCTCAGCACAATGATAAAGAAGCATATTTTGCCCCAGGTAAATAATAGTATCTTAAAAAATTCAAAAGTCATGATTCAGACTCAAGTAATGATTGCCTCCAAAAATCTCTGGAGTTATGCTGTTTTTATGTGGCTATATTTTGGGCAGGACCTGTCTTCTGAATGCTTTGCCCAGACCGCTCATTCCCTTAACTATCTGTTGATCCAGTAGTTTAGCAAGTATCAGCTTCCAGCTCTGCACATTCCTCTGATCCCAACTCAGCCCTGCCGAGATTTCAGGTCTCGCTCTGTCCCCATCTTCTGCCTCTCCAGCAAGAAGCCCTGAGAGCTTCCTCACTGTATTGCCCAGGCAAATTAGGGCTTACTCTGCAAACACATCCATGGCATCCGTCCCTAGCAAGGTGAGTATACGGCACAGTGAATCTGGAATCACAGAAATACCTGTCAAACAGTTCATGAATTCTGGGTGATACATTGCTGCAAAGGCGGTTCCAGGTTTCAGGCCTGGAGTTCACTGCTCAAGTTTATCAGCCAAATGCCACTTTGCAGGCAGCACTAATCCCATGGGGATGTGGGAGAAGAGGATGAAAAAGGACACATGCTGCCCTATTCCTTGGCAAGTCTTCTATAGAAGCCAAATCCTCACCTGATCCTACATATGAAACAGATCAGCCAGTGAAGTGACAAGTGCTGCTCAGATAGTTGGAAGAAATAACCAATGACTAGTGCAAATGATCACAAAAGTATGCAAAATGAATTTTAGTAGTAGTCTAAATATACACTGACATATTTGCATGTTACCTCACACACTCCCACAGAAGTGACTCTGACAGTTATAACACTAAGAAAGCATCCATGACACAGTGAGACCAAAGAGGTTCAAATATAAGGCCAGAACAGTAGGTCCCACTGCCCCAAATTCACTTTGCTATAAAGCAGATTCCATTAACACATATCTCCTACAGTTCAGAGACATCAACAACATCTGAGAAGCATAAGGCAGTGAGCTGGGCCAAAGAAGCTTCATTTTCCTGAAATTTCCTTTTTGTCTTAATTAGATAAATTTTTCTTTTATTCTGCTACCTGACTTTGCTGCAACTCCGGACAAATTCCTGTTGAGTAATTCCCTTTTGCATTTCTGATTGTTTTCTCTGGAAACTGAAACAGCTGCAGAGTTCTACCAGGCAGAAGCCTACACTTCTGAGAATGTGTCTGAGAGATATCCCAATGTATTCATTTTTTTTTCTTACACTTAAATGCATCTAGTTTATGTGGTATTGATTACTGTTGTCATAGGATCAATTATCTTCTTTTCTGCTTTATGGTTTTATTTTGGTGGTTCTCAAATCCACAAGTAGTCTGTAATCTTACCATAACAAAAAACATATTAAACAACAAAAATATTATGATCTCCGTCAAAAGTCTTGGCTAGCGTGAATATTATCCAACAGAAACTGCAAGGGTTGGTGCTGATTTGAAGGCCAAAAAGTCTGGAGAATTTTATCAGCCAAATTCTGGCGGCTTCAACAGGATGCTCTTGATTTATGCTGGAATAAATGAAAAATTAGTCACATCTTGAATTTGTCACCTGAAGAAAGGAAAGATAAACCATCTTGGAATTCACAGTTCACTGTATTCTGAATCAGAAAAGTCCTTGCAGTAATCCAGTCTAAAGCAATGCCAAACTTTAGCACAGCATTACAATAAAGAGAATATCTGTACACTGCAGACCAGATGTTATTCCAGAGTCACCTCACGCTGAAGCGCAACTTGCTTTGTTATTGCAGGGTCACTCATGAGCGTGGCTGGGGGTATACAGAGATCTTTCGAAAAAAAATTAATAAGAAAAACTACAAGACTCTTTATATTAATTCTTCAAAAGCAAGTAAAAGCTGCATAGGCCACAGACATGAGTAGTTCAAATGAAGTTGCCCACAGCCAAAGTGTTGGAGCGGATCACTGTTAGTGCTTTGTCCTGGCTGTGGTGAGACGCATCTCCTTTTGACAGCTGAAAGCTCCCTCATCATATGAGCACTGCAAGGCCAAGCACAAGGGCTGTCACTCACTGGCATGCCGAGATGTCCTGCCTTTCGCCTGAAGAGCCCTCTCTCTGTGGAAGGCGCTTTCCTGCACATGGCTGAGGAGCTGCTGGGAGCTCCATGGGCCCCTTCACCTGGGGGCTGCCTCCCCGCCCGGCACTGCTGCACTGGGCACCTGCCTGCTCCGTCGCCTGCTGCGCAGCCAGCTGCAGCAGAAAGAAACAAATGCTGCCTCAGATTGAACAGTGAACGTTAGACTGGTGTTGTTCTCCCAAAATTAGGATTTCCCCTACCTAAACTGCCTTCGTGTTTCTCTGGTTCATATCAATCGTTCAGGTTACTTCCTCAAACAGGTTCTGCAAGAGCTTTCTAGCAAAAAAAAAAAAAAAGTGTGTATATATGTATCTTTATATACATGTATATGCACGATTATAGTGAGAGTGTGTGGAGCAGGGCTGACAACGCACCCACGCGTTGGCTGCTCCCTTCAGACACAGCTGCCAAGAAGAGAGCCTGAAATGGGGCCTGTTTGCCCATCGCCATGGCAACGCTGTGCAGCAAGCAGCATTTCCTGCAGGGCCTTGCCCTGAGCCTGGGTGAGATGCTGCCAAGCCACAGAAACCCGGGGCTCGGAGCGGTGCCCGCTGTATGCTGTCCTGGGAGCAGCCATCACCCCTCGGCCTCCCGCAGCTGCCCTGCTGCGCCCGCCTCCACCATGGCCACTGCTCGAGGCCTGTGGGCAGCTGTCCCGGGTTTGCCCCAGTGCAGGGCTGGAGGGCAGCATGGCAGCTGCCTGGGAAGGCTGGTGGGGAGGGAGGGGATGAATGGAGGGGTCCCAAGCAGCTGCCTGCTGCCTCCTGCCTGCACTGCCTTCACCAAGACCCCATCTCCACGGGCTTTGTCACACGGGGAACAGCTTACCTGAAAAAATTCCAACCAAACCTAAAACCCCAAAGTGTTGCCAAGCTTTTGACCCCATGCCATGCCTAGAGGCTGAGCAAGACCAGACTTTCTCTGAAATAATTGGTTTCCTCACCGCAACTCTGGCGGTTAAGACTAATGCATTTTAAACAGTGTGTAGGTTCACTCAAGTTATTTTTTACTTCCTCCTCTTACTTCTGAGTAACATCTGACCGCAGTAACAGAAATTTAAAACCTCATGTTATATTTGCTTTGAGGCATGTGCACAAGTCTAAAACCTGGGTAAATAATGAATAAAAGCTCTTCCACTCTCTATTATACCAACCCACTTCTGTGTCCTTGAGAGTCTAGTGATTACTGTAACAGCATAAGACTGAAATTCACTGTGACTAGGTATAAATACTTTTTTAAAAATTTGGATATTTCTTCCTTGTGTGAACATGTCTGGGTGTGGATCGTCTGGTATTAGTGTGCAAAATGAGTGATGAAGTGAGAAAATGCATTCTCACAGCTACCTTCGGCATCACTGCAGAGAAAGCCTTCATAATGCGAGGTGTGGTCTACAGAAAAATGTCCAAGCCATCCAGCGACTAAATATAAATTACCTGCTCAAAGCAAACTAGCACAGATGCACTATCTCTTCCTGTCAGTTCCCTTTTAGACATTGTTAGTTCTCCCACCAAGGAGTGCTGAAACTGAAGCTCAGCCCTTATTCAAACACAGGGAGTCTGCCCAGGAAAGAGTCTGCTGGGAAAAAAAAAGTAAGAGGTTGCACTGAAAAATTTGGTACAGGGGATTCAACTGCAGAACACAGATCTAAAGGCTTTATTTAATACTGTCATGTTGCAGAATATTTTGTTTCTTTTCTCAGGCATAGATATTTGTTCCTTATTTCACTATAATCATTGCCTCATTTTCCTGTGTCTCCTTCTCCATGCTCTCGCATCTCTTTTCGGCAAGGTCCTTCAGCATGCTCCCAGCCCCCTGCAGCCCAGGCTCTTGCCTCCCCTGGGGTTCTTGCCCATGTCCTGCCCTATTTATACCAGCAACTACTCTCTTCAAACACAATTCTGCAAATATTATCTGGAACAACTCCTTTGTTAGCAGAGAACACAACTGTGATCTTTGCTTTACTACTCAAAACTAACAGAATAGTTCTGTAACACAAGAACTAAGAAAGCACAATTTCCTAGGGATTTGTGCCTCATGGTTGCGGTATCTCGTGCTTGATAGGCACTAACTCTGAGCAAAGCTGGCTCCAATTGCAGGAAATTCATGGTTGCTTTTTCCTATGTGAATTCTCTGGTGTATAAAATTGGGGGCTTCACAGTGCAATCCTTCTCCACGGAGATGTTAGCAGTGACTCTCACCTCTACATACATGACAAATCATGTAGGGAATTCACAATATTTAAACTCAGTGTTGACCACCTCACACTGGCTGCAGTTGGACATGGATTGAAAAAGCTAGACAAGGTGAATCAATAGACAGACACCTATCTGTCTCAACCTTCTTCTACTTAGAAAATACAGCTGACATCTAAGTTTGTCAGCTTGCCTAATGTGTCCCATAATAGCGAAAGCAAAACTTACCAGAGTTTGATGAAGCAGCTGGAGCAATGACACTCTTGTGTTGAACTTCAGTGATGCTAGTGTTGTTACACTCCCACCAAAACTTAAGCCCTATTGTTCCCAACTATTACGGATATTCTTCAGAAAAACAAAAGTGGGGTTTGTAATAGCACGAAGGGCACCAAAATCACCACAATCATTATCTGGTCAAAATGTTCGATTCTCCATTGCTAATATTATCTTTGATCCTGAATTTGGCAGGGGGAGAGAGGAATTAATCACCAACTGGGTTTTCTACAGACCACAGTGTTTACCTTAAAATAATGAAATTCAACATAAAAAATTAATATTTTATGTTATTTCCTGGGTTCTGAGCCTTCAGCTTTTAGCCTTCCTTTTTCCATTTTTTTTCCTCCATGATTATGAAAGCTAAATCTTTGTCTTAAAAAAACCAAAATTCACGAACACTGAATTCCCAGCAACTTCATGGATGGCTTTGCCTAGTACATCTGAAAAAGTCATCCTCTTAAATGTCTAAATATAACAGAAGGCTCAATAATTAGAAAGTGATTTTCTGATCAGAGATGCTTTAGCCATTTCTGAAAACAGACTTCTTATAAACTATCCTTTAGCAACTGAATTAATTCTCAACTTCTTTCTCAAGCTGGGCAGACAGCTAATTCTTTAGTCATTTTCTAAAAAGTAAGTTTTAAAAATTTCATCTTTGGCTTGTAATCAGAGAAGATTTAGTCTCACAAATTAGGAGAATCGTCCCCTGCACCCACCACTTTACAGCTGTATTTCTGTGCTTCTGTTTGAGAGGAGTGTATTTCCTCATATGTTTAAGTTCATTTCATGTCTTCACCAAACAGAGATGTTCAGGATGCACAGAGTTACAGTCATTCTTTCATTGCAAAAGGTTTTTGCACCATTTGTTTTATATATAAAAGACAACAAAACCTAACCAAGGACCATTGATAACTGTATTTCACCAAGGCACCTGTGCTATAAATGCCAAATCTATACATAGAGACTTTTTTCCTTAACCTCAGGATTGCTTGCATGTTTTTTTAGAACTGGTAAAACATCAAAATGCTAGATCCCAACTCTTGGCATTAGACAGAAGTTCAATACAGTTAACTGTCAACTACACCTTAATGAGAGCCAAACCACAGTTTCTTCAGTGAATCGTGCCTATTTCCTGATTTCTACCCCAGCCCATCGTCTTTTAATTATTTTCATGAGAGAACAAAAGTGTAAAAACAAAATATTTAAAGGCAGGGCACTGTCTGGTAATAGCTGCTGGCTGCTCCTTGGGCAGAGGAACAAGTCTGGCATGCAACAAGTCTGGCATGCAGTTAGGCACTCACTTGCCTATCACGACTTACGCAAGGCTCATCACAGGAATCACACTTACCAGGATTCACAAAATTTGTAAAGGCCAATGAGATCATTAGAGCTATTTAATCTTGTCTCCTGACTAATGCAGTTGATTCAATTCCATCCAGGTCACATTTGGGTTGGTAGTCTGTGGTTTCATGATGTTAAAAATGCATCCAATTAATCATTGGGAATCTCTATCAAGTGCATTTATCATGTCTACTTCTTTCTTGATTCTTCCCAAAACTCGCAAATCCCAAACTAGGTTCTTGTTTGATACCATACTCAGAACAAATTGCCCTACTGTTCAGATCTCTCTCTTTGTATACCGTGGTTAGGCTTTGTGCCTTGTGCTCTTTGTAATCTATCAGTGATAACTCCCAAAGGCCTTTTAATATTCAGAGCTCAGATTTCAGTCCTTCTTTTTCTAATTATGGCCTTGCATTTAAAATCAACGGCAAAAGACACTGGAGCAGTTGCAGATCATATCTGATCTGCTCACACTTTCTTTGGATGCTTAGGGATTAAGGGTAATCCCTTGCACTCCAGTAAAAGTCCACATTGAGCTAAACTATAAAAATAATCAGTTAAACATGTTAAACATGCTTTCTTGTACAAAAAGGCTTCCTATCTTGCTCAGTGCAATATTGAGAAGCATGGATAACAGACAGTGGTTAGAATAATACAGACTGACTCAATGTTAAAAAGAGAATCAGAAGTCTACTTAATTTTGTTGCTTGAGTGCAAGAGCACAGACCTTTAAACAGGTTTCACTGTAAAGCATCAAGCTGTCACCCCACTTTTGAGTAACTGTATCCTTTCAGATGACACAGTGAAAAGAATATTTACTATGTTTGAAGGGAGGAACTGTTGTAACAGATTTGCTGCAAAGGGAACCCTGCAAGCGAGTCAGTCCAGCAGGTCTCACTAAAGGAAGCAACACATTTGGTTTTGTATCAAATAAGCCCCCACTTGCAGAATTTACTAAAGATGACATAAAGCTACCACTGGTGACAGGAGAGCCATCCTTGCGGCATTGCAGTGTTCCAACATCCATGGCTCATGTGACAACTCCTGGTAACAGCTGGACTGGTGCAGTGGCCTGTTGCATTGGCTCCAGGCTTTCCTGCATACTGGGGACAAGCAAGAAAAGCTGGTAATATCGAAGTTTCACTCCCCTTGCCTTCTTCTTCCTCTCCTCTGCTACAGAACCCCGATAACCAGGACTCAGGCCAAAGGAAAGACATCTGTATTCAGCAGCAACAAGGACAAACCTTTTCTCCTTTTGCTGACACAGAGCATGACCAAGAACTGCAGTGAGCTTAAGAAAAATACCCATGAAAGTTGCATAGATGCAAGCAGAAAAATGAAGAGCATTTTCCAACTAGCATGCATTCAGCTCCTCAAGGAGCATAACACCACACTGATGTGCTGTCAAGAGTGTGGCAATTCCTCTGCAGAGATACTTGGATGAGCTGAATCAGTTTTATTTAACTGTCAGCCCTTTCCGTGTCACTGTATCAAAGTCAAGAAATGAGGCTTCATCCTCATAGACAAATACTGGTTGTCGGGGTACTTTAGGCAGGGAGAACTTGAGCCAGGGTTTGGAGAAGTGCTAACAAAATTAGCACTGTATCAACAATGTCTTATTTTCAGAAAGAGCTGAGCCCATCCTAAGAAAATGAAGCCCCTCCATGGAGCTGGGCAGGAACAATTGATGGCAGCAGCTTTTGGAGTTCTATCTGAAGGTACTGGCAACTGAATTCTCAATGTTTGAATTTGGTCTTTGAGGCCAAAATATAAACTCACATTGGTTTACTCAATCTAAACTTGTTCTCTGAGCAACCCGTTGAGACTCTCTGCCTCAAAACAAAATACAGGATAGTGATAGTCCTCCATATAGCCAGGTTATTCTGCTGAGAGGCAGAAAAATAGACTGCACTGTCCCACCAGCACTTGAATATATTTCTAGTGATTTATTTATAGGTGAAAAGGCAAGAAAATTGTCCTCCTAGTTCCATTCAAAAATACCAGTTGGCTATAAATGTTCCCAGCTTTCCATCAAGGGATTTTTTCTTCCCTCCTTCCAACTGCTCTGCAGTTAATGCTATCTTGTACTATCTCTCTCTAGATGTACCCATTGCAAGGGTACGTTGTTAAGAACCAAGAAAGCAAACATTCTGACAGGCTGTTCTCCACCCCTTTCCTCTATTAGGAGAGAAATGTTGGTTATAGATGGGTTAATTATTACCTTCAATGTTATCCTACTGGCAAGCAATGACAGTTTACTCTCGAGACTGTTATTGTGGATAAACCCCTAGGGCTCTTCCACTTACCCTACAGCTAGAACCTCTTGAGTGGCTCTCTGCTGAGCAGCCTTTCTTAAGAATTTTTCGAACATAACTTCCTTCATTTTGGTGAAGTCCTTTTGTTGCTGGTTGGCAAAGTTTTGAGTTTGGTTTAATTTGTTTTCTGTGTTTAGTTCCTTTTTGTGTCTGAACTGATGGCCTGCTACAGCCAGTGCCACTTTTGAGACTAGATTCACATGACCCTTTGCAAAACACAAACTCTCCTGAAAATTGTTCTTGCTCACTTATTATTTCTCTTCGGGAAAAATAATAATTTATATCCAAAATTTGCAAATTTTTATATACATGAGACACAATGTTAATCTCACCATGCTTCAGCATCTACATATGGATAACGTGCCTACTTCAAAGGATTGTTGAGGCAGAGTGTAATCTTATGTACTAACAACACTGAAATCCATTTTAACTTAAACTGTCTCCAGCCCTCCAAGGAGGTCCTTATCATAACTAAACTGTTCAGACACAGTCATTTCTTGCCTTCTGCTTCAGCTTTGTAAGTGGTGTCTGTGAGATGGCTTTGGAGGAGAAAAACTAACAATCTAAGACAATTTTAAGTGGTTATCCATTGATCCAGTACAAGCTCAGTATCATTTTCCTTAAGACTGACTCAGACCCACTGATTTATATATATAATTTATCATTTATATATAATTTATTATTAATAATAAAATTGGTCAAAAATATTAATAATAAAATAATTAATAATCAAATTTTGGGGAAGTACTCTTTATCAGGGAGTGTAATGATAGGATGAGGGATAATGGTTTTAAGATGAAAGAGGTGAGACGTGGGGCAGCCGGCAGTGGCTCCCTGGAGGGGCCTCTTTGCTTCTGATGGTGGAGGGAGGCAGGAGGGACGGCAGCCCAGGGGGTTGGCCAAGCTCGGGGCGGTGGTGAGGGACAGAGGCCGTGGCAGGTCCCCTCTGCTGCTGCTGCTACTGCTGCGGCTGCCTGCGCTGAGTCACTGCGCTCCACCCCTGCAGAGACACGCTGCTTAAATAGATGACTGGGGGAGTATGTGATTTCCATACCAATGAGTCTCCCTAACACAGCCTGCCCCAGCTCTTCTTCTTTCCCCTCACGTTAGCAGGAAAGTCACATGAAATGAATTATTAAAACCTGTATTAAAAGCACCCCAGGAAGGGCTGCCTCCTCTGCCTTAATCAAACACGGAGGGCAGCAAGGTAAAGACTCGGCTGTCTGCTCTGTGCCCTTCCCACACGGGTCCCCTAACCCTGCCGTGCTGCGCGGCTGGCAGAATCATGGTACCGCTTCAGCAGGTTTTTTGAGGTAGATCGGAAATGCTTTGCCTCCTTCCTCCATTTGCATTTTCAGCTCCTGTGACAGTGCCTCAGCCCACAGGGCAGAGAGCCCCTCCAGAAAGACCCCTCCAGCCATGGCCACTGATCTCCCACCCCAGCCCCACCAACTCCTCTCTCTGCCTTGGCTTAACCACCCTGTCTTCTCCATTTTTTTTTTTTTTTTTTTTTTTTTTTTTTTTTTTTTTTTTGCAATGTATCAGCTAATGTCAGCTTTCTAACACCTACATGTGCTTTTTGACAGGACAAGAACTATCATGACTTTTAGTTGCGTGTTGTCCGTGGAAATGGGGTTTTACAGATCCCTGTTTCGTTACAAAGGATGCCCACAAAATCCATAATCACAGTTTTTGCACAAAAAGCTTCTGCATACTACTGGCTTTCTGCCATGGGTAACTATTAATTTGAGTTTTTCCACTGCTTACAGTACATATTCTTGCTCACAGAAATCTAGTCCTCGCTCATGTTTTCCCTTTGGCCACTGCTTTGGGCAATTGCTTCAGCTGCTTAAATCATCTTGCTCAACAAAGGGGTTTGATGCTAGATGTCAGACACATAAGGCACAGGACAATATTTTTAAAATACTTGGGTTCTTGTGGATATGAAGTAGCATCAAGCAGAATTTAAAAGAAAAAAATGGTTAGAGAGGAGCATTGTTCCTACATGTAGAAAGCTTGAGTGTTTGATGGGACACAGAGGTCGGGTGGAAGGTCGCCATGTCCTGTTAGAGCAGGCAAAATTATTAAAGAAAGGTTTCTGGTGCGTTTTTGACAGTTATGAATAAGAAATACACTTCTGTGAATATTCGATATCACTCGATTAAAACAAGCTATTTTTGTGAACGCTTTTGACCATGAACATTTTCTTGAATATTCATTGATGACAGGAGGAAAGGCATGAGGAGAATTTCGGGAAATTAATTTAGAATCTGAAAGACCATGCTTGAGAATTTAGTATTATATTAATGAACTATTTTTTATACTTTTTTTTTTACTTCTAATGTTGGTTTGATTACCTAAAGATAGAAACAAATGCACAGACACTCACACTGCGTAAGAATTGTTCATTTATGACCATAACTAACTATTCATGTTACATGAAAGCCCTCTAGATTTTTTCTTTAGTGTGCTTGCATCAGTCACAATTCTAAAACCATTGGAAATCCAGCTGAATAGTGGCAGATTCTGCCCTAGGTCTGGTCTTGGTGTACATTTCTAAATGCACACGTGGACTGGAGTAACAAAGAGACAAGGACAATCCCTGCTGTGCCTCCAAGACTGATGTTTTATGAGGCCCAGCAAAGATATCAGGAAAGGAAAAACACTAAGAGCAGAAAAGATTCTGCAGCATATGATGGTCTAGAGGCTGTGGGCTGATTTGGGCTGTGGAAACTACGCTGATGTATGCCAGTGGCTCTTTTGGTCCCTGACATAGCTTGAAATCCTCAGGCACAATGATGCCTCAAACTTCCCCCAAGCCCCTAGGCAACTGATTACCCTAAAGATTCTTTGTCTCTTGAGGTGAAGCATGGTCCCAGCTCGAGAGTCTTCTCTTACAGAACTGGAATAATGTTTAAAAGAGCTAAACAGAAATCCCAGGGCATTTGAGCAGATCATAGAGGACTCAGACACCAAGTTAGGACAAAGACAAAGCTTTCTGATCTCTCACTCTATTAAACTGCAGTCTTTCAGAGCCTGAAATAGCAGAGAAATGCCTGAGGATACAATGGTGAGGCCTCTACTGGGATTACAATGCATCAGTTATTTCATTATTTCTAAAAATATTTAAAAGATCAATCTCAACACAGCTTGGTACAAAAGAGGGGGAAAAGGATGAAAAGGGGAAAGGTTTATGTTTGTCCTTTAATCTTATATTTCTATATTAAATGCATCAGTATACTTATTGTCTATTTTTCTCTTAATTAATTATCCAGAGACTATTACTCTCTTTAGGTGCCAGTATAGTACACTGGACATCACAGGACTATTTAAGCCTGGTTACATGTGCATCAGACTCAGGTTTGTAGGAAGCACAGTCTGAGGATGCTGCTGTGAGCAGAGCCACAGGGTGCTAGCATTGCATTAGCAATAATAGCAGTAGCCAAATGGAGCCCATCTTGGCCTTTGTTCACTTACTTCATTTCCAGAAAAGTCTTTTCATACAGAACAAGAATTCAATACAAAAATGCACCACTGGAAGGGGGACTTCACCTGAGAATATCTGCCTCATTGGACTTCTGCCTGTTGGTTTCTTTATCTTGTAAAGGGATAGTAATATCTGCTTCTCCCAGTGCCTGATGAGGTGGCCAAAGCCATTAGAGACTGATGTGCGTCTGAGAGAGGTGCCCTGGCAGGGCAAGGTCTGCTGCAGACCACTCCTGCCCTGGTAGCTCAGTGACAGTGCCTACACATGGGATGGGAACGAATCAGGAGTCTGGGCCTGTGGCGTTAGCGCTGCTTCAATTCCCTTCTAGGCTTTGGCCACTCCTGGTCCCATTCCCACGTCACAAGCAGCTGTCTTTCCCTGTAGCAAGCAGTTATACAGCCAGGCTCTGCACAGTACGGCAAGAGTGAGAGGTTGAACTCAATGCAATGCCTCACATTTTCTGGAGGGCAGGTAGTGGCATTAGCTGTAATGCCAGAGGTAGAGTTTTCATCCTGAAAGGACAGAGAAGATAAATTATATTCTGATATAAATTACAAAAATATCCACAATTGTATTAGATAGGATTCAAAACATTTTAAAGGGCAATTAATTCCATTATTTCAGTCTAGGCTAAATGCTAAGTAGGAGTAGAAGGAACCTCTCCTACTGGCAGTTATTCCATAGCCATTCAATGCATTTTCCTATGGCTTCTCCTGAAGGAATTGACCTGAAGGAATGGGGATAGTCCCAAAAGCAGGGTGCTGGTGAAAATTCTTATTCCTAAAACCAAAGGGGGTGTCATAATTTATCTACTATTTCTGTCTGTATTCTACTGTTCAAAAGTCAAACCACACATCTCATCAGGATGGTGAGCGTGTGTTCACATGGGCATGTTGTTACTACCTAAAGCCCTTCAATACCCAGGGGTGAAATGAAAGCATTTACCAAGGTTAAATAGGTCTGACTGCTATTGGTCTGTCTGTCTCTGACATGTCACAGGATTGCAAAAAATGCAGAATGCAAATTTTTATGTATGCCAGCTCCCCATATGTATATATATATTCCATATATATACATATGTATTCCCAGGCTCAGTAGGGCTTCTCACAGATGGATGCATACAAGCAGAAACACCCAGAAATGTGGAGCAGCTTGAACTCAGCTCTTGCCTTGCATATCTGCAGCTGTAGGGGAAAAAGAGACTGAAATCTGAGCCTGTTTCTGGGTCTGCATCTCCTGCTTTCCTGTACCTGCAGCCTGTGACAGCAGCATCTGGGCACTGAGGCTGTACCTCAAAACTCTCTAGAAACTGAAGCATCCAAGATGCGTAGTCACTTTTGAAAATCTTGGCATAGGAGGAACCAGGAATATAGCAAGACATAAATGTAGGAAAAGAATAGAGACTGTGAGACCTGCCTGCCATACAGAAAGTTTCTGGTTTTGAACTGGAAGGTCTTTTTCTATCAAGATATTCTCCAAAACAAGTCTGGCTAGGACAACTTGCTACATTCTCAATAAGGTTATACAGAACACTTTTGATCAGCTCTCTGATTATTCAGTGTTTGTCTGATTAAGCATATCAAATAACACCATCAAAGACCCATGTTTTATCGATACAAAACCATCTCTCTTAAATGTCCACTGTACCATATTGAGTAGTTTGCAATCTTTCATATTCTTATTCTAACAAAAACCTTATAAGGAAAAGATGTCTTTTACTAATGTATAGTGGTTAAGTGACATATCCAAAGTCACCCAACTCTGCAGCTGGCCAGAAGCATTCTGAGCATCTAAGTTACTGCTCTAATCAATGAGTAGTTTTTCCAGAAAAGCATATAACCTCCTAAGCTGTGCAAAAACCAGATTTTTAAAATGTAATAATCTGCAATTGCCTCCAGTTGCTGTTCTCCTTCACCAGGAATCAAAGCAGGTAAAACAGGAAATAATTTCCCTACAGCCAACTATCCACAAAATCTGTTTTAGGAAAAAGAAGAGCTGTCCAAAGAAAAACGAGACCTATGCAACTTCTAGGAACTTCTGGAAACTATAGTTGTATGCTTACATTATGCGTTACCATATTAATGTCCCTTTGCCATTCAAAATTCACCCTGTGCTGAGGTCCACAGCACTACACTGAAGAAAAAGAGAAGTAATTTCCTTCACAAACATGGTATTTGGAAACTAGGGATTTTTAGAATAAGAAGGCAATACCCAAAGATCAGTGCCTACTTACTGGCTCACTCTACCAGCCAGTCCTTAGGGACAGTTTCCATTTCTTGACAATGCAGTGTGCATCCTGTAACAGGGATGCAATGATGGACACTCCAAATCTCTACAGCTGCCTGGCGCTGCCAGCATGTTCTTACTCATCCTTGCCTGCATAATGCGTTGCTGTAGTGTTGTCAGTGAGCATGGCAATAAATGGCAGAAATACCCTCTACTTTGCTGAGCTGCTCTGAGCTGACAAGGAAGAAGGTGTCTCCCCAGACCAGCATGGAGTCAAATCCTCTGACTGCAGGATCTCCACTATGACTTTGGTCCTGTCGCTGGCACTTCTGTAATCCCTTTTTTAATTATTTAGGCCCTGTCTGCCAACTGTGGTTGGCTCTAAGACCTTTTGACTGATGGGAATCCCTACTGAGGGGTATTGTGCAGGTGCAGGGTGCTTACTCTCATGGTGTGCATTTCCCAGCATGCTGAGACATGGTGCTGGGCTTGCTGCTAATGTGTGTGCTGTCCTCACATAGCAGAGGTTGGGGTACGGCACAAAAGGATCCTATTAAGTCGTGTGTCATTCTGGTGAGGATGGACCCCACTATTCCCAAAGTAAGCTGTCCCTGGTGGATAAACATGCAGGTTACAGCACAGAGATTAGCTCACAACAGAAAATGATACTTCAGAGAAGTACTGGATAATTAGTAAATGGGAGCTTGTAGACCTCGTATACTTTCCATCTAAAAATGCCTAACCTTTTGGGTTCCTTCTGTCTATGGATAGGTTTAGGCAGAATATCTCGTGAACAGCTTGCATCAACAGGGAGCCTGGCATGGTGTGCTAAGAGAGTATTATATCACTTAGTTGCACTTTGCATACATTGTCCATGCACTTTGACGTTGCCATGTTAGCTGCAGGATGTATCATGTCGCTTCTACTACTTCTGAAAGGCTCTGGCTGATGCTTGACTTCGTAAGGATTACATTATTAATGTTATTCTTAGATTTTCCGCAGTGAAATACCCAGTGTTCCCACTAATCCTGTCATTGGCAAAAAGCTGTAAATATAGGTCTAATTTTCTCATGGAGACACCAGGAATAAATGTCTCCTGCTGATGGAGGCCTTGGGCAGACTTGTCAGTCCTTGGTGCTGGAGGATTTCAGACCTTCCAGCCCATAAGGCCTCACAAATGGGGCCAAGTCCCAGCAGACCCCACCTTCTTCAAAGAAAAACTTGTATTTACATGTTTCTCTTCACCATAAATATTTCCTTGTCACCATGACCTGCAGCACATCAGTGTCACTGTCCACTGAGAGACTGTCACTTCTCTACTGAAGAGCAGGAGCTTTTTTATCAGTGAAGAGCATGCCATGCTGCGGCTTGGGACAGACTACTATACTGGAGGTGGGTAAAACTGCCACAGGCAGATTATTACCACTTAGAAATCTGACCTGTACACCAAACCCGACTGCTAGACTGAGAAAACTGCTTCGGATATTTAATATCCTTGGATGGTCATGACCTCAGTTGTGCATTTCATAGGTTATAAGGCTTTACTGCTGCCCAAATGTTCCTTACAACTGCAGGTATTTGATGGTAATTGTAAGCTCAGACTCTACCTACAACTCAGTGTTTCAAAGCACTGTTCACTGTGAATCTCATGTAGAAAAGCAAATCTTCAGCTTCAAGCAGATGAGTAGGAATTAGAGAATCCAGTATTACAATGTTTTACGTAATGTCACGTACAGAACACAAGAACCAGTTTACTGGATCTCTGCTCCATCATGAATCTCCTATTAGTTTTGCCTCTTGTAGCTTATTCCTACAAGCCGTTTGCCTTGTAATTCTACTTGCTGTCAAGAATGAAGTCCAGATAGCACAGTCTAATATTTCAGGATCTTTTTATGTTTAAAAATCCTAGTTTATGACAAGGGCACTTTACTACATTTTAAAAAATGCTGTCAAAACCCCTTAATAACTGGGTATGTCCTTTTCAACGTATTTCTTTCTACTTGTCAGCTGTAAAGGATAAAATAGGGCAGGTTTTTTTTATTTGACACACAATAGACTCTGAGTGACTTGTTATGTAAATTACATTTCATTTAAGATCAGCTTTAGAGTAAAGACAGACTAAGTAACTATTCAAATGAAGAAGGAAATTTACAGGCTTGTGGGAAATAGTATTCAATGAATAAAACCCCCTAGCAGAGAGAGTATAGTATGGTGCGGGGGGGGGTATTAAAAATCTGACCAGAAAGTCTATCTGTGTCATGTACTTTGAATTTAAAAACACACAATTTGGAGTGTAACAGAAAAAAAAATTATTGTCTCCAAAAATAAACGCTCAGATCACTCAGTCCAACCGCAATGAATTAAGCTAACAGCTCTAGAAACATCTCTGAGTCTATCATAAGGTTGTGTTACTAATAGGTTGTTGAGACAGGCTTTTTCTGAAAAATCTTTCATGAACCTGCTGCTCAAGCCCTTTTTGAAATGAGAAAGTCTACATCCCTGAAGACATAGGCATTAGACAGCACTGCAAAACTGCACATTCTGCTCAGCATTATCCACAGCCCACTGACACATTCCTCCCCCCCCCATGTTTGCTTCTTTATGTCTGCTTAATACTCTCCCCAGGATGTCTGTGCTGATGGTAGGGGATGGGGGAGGCAGGAGGAGGCAGAGTACAGTGCTTGCCCCAAATTTGCTGTTGTTTCCACCAGAGGTTCATATGATGTTTACTGCCAGGGTAGAGCTGCATATGTTGAGGCTCTACCACATAGAGCAGACAAGGCTCTGGGTAAGAGCAACTGTCAGAGTTTTAGTTTCATTAATCATAACCTATTGGTGTCAATGGTAAGACCCTGCCTGACCTCAGTGGAGCCAAGATTTCAATCCAGACAGTCTAAGCCTGATCAAAGAAAATCTACATGAGACCATGCTTAAATCATCATCAGAAATCATCTGACTATGAATTCTTCTTGAACAGACGAAAGAAATAGTGAAAATTTTGGGGTCAATGCCTGTAAACACAAGGGTTCTGTTTGTGCTCTGTCAGACTGGGGAATCATGAATTGCCACTCAGTCCTGCAAAATGAATCATTACGTGGCATTAGGTTGATTATCTGACCTCCATCAAGTACAAGTCTTCCAGTCACAAAGTGGGAATAGGCAAATCTGAGCACATCGTTCACTGCTCTGAGAATTAACAGCATGGCGTGAGCCATGTCTGGTGCAGGTGAAGGGCTGTGCAAGATTTCTTCAAGCCATGGCTTTGGTCAGTGCCCTGCTTCTGAGATTCAAGTTCTGCAGAAGACACAGCTATAAAATACCTGTGGATTTCAATTTATAGAGAAGGCAGCTGTGCACATACCGAATATTGGAATAGAATTCAGGCAAAATTATCTTAGTATCATTAGCTACTCTGGTCTTCACTTAGCAGTTAATAAAAAGTCATGCTGGAAAACTACACTTTCACTACCATTCACTTTCAGATTATTTTCTTTCTGGTTCATTTTGCCAGCATAGTCTAAATGTTTGAGACTGTGTATGCAGGAAGGAACTTCAGCTGAGAAAAATATTAAAAACACCTTGACAAGCCCTGATTCATTATTAACTTTTTTTTTTTTTTAACTGAATTGTCAAGAGTGGAAGAAGATTAGAAGATAAAGTTATGGATTATAACCTCAATTTCTGTCTTTACTAACACACCAAGTACAGATTTGTGCACTGCAATGGTCCATGGCCCAATGAAGTTAAAGCTTTAATGGTGTTCAGTTGAAGCCCTAAATTATGTATTTACACTCTTTACAATGGACATTTACTGCTCGAAAGCAGGCAATGTTCTTGTCTTCCCATCTGTGTTTGTTTACCCATAAAGCCCTCCCCTTTGATAGTTTAGGAATGACTGCAAATTCCTTGTCATTTGTTTTTTGGTCTGAAAAAAGTATTTAATCTGGCATGAAATAGACAGCCTCAGTTGCTCTCAGTTACATACTAGTGTAAATTCTTGCTATCTAACTGAAGCCCAGGGTCTGTTTTTTCCTGCATTTACAACACTGATTTCACTGATATTAGTAGAGATCTCTCCTGAGCTGCAGTGGGGTCACTGGGAGCCCTGCAGGCTCAGGTACGACGTGTGAAGAAGGGATTCTCTCTGATCTAAATCAAATACAGACCAAGATTAACACCACTGACAGCAGCTAGATTATATATGTACAACGACACCCCAGTCAGTCACTCCAATCTACACTGTACACATACCAATACAGCTCTGCCAATTATATTTCAGTAACACATTATTGAAACACTTTCTATAGTATACAAAGCAGAAATGAAAACAGTACGATGTGCAAGAGAATAAAACTGTTAAAGATTTAGCTTGGCTGAATATTATAATGAATAGTCCCAATCTTAGAAAATGATGGAAAGATCCCTTTTTTCCCCCCTGAGGTTTAAGCCCTCCATTTTACTCCTCCTTTGTCAACAGCACTAAAAAAGTGAGTACCCAGAAGTAGGTCATAATTGCTAATATCAAAGAATACCATGTTTTTGTACCTTTCTCGAACCAAAGCACAGCCCCCAGGTACCACCATTCCACACCAATGCCACATTACCCACTTCAAAACTGCTGCTCCCCATTTATACCTATGTTACCACGCAGGGTCCGCACCACAGCTCTGGGCTCGGATCCGAGCCTGTGATACCCATACAAAGAACGCTGGGAGCTGTCAGGTGCTGGGGCCGGATGCCGCACTGTGTCTGTCAAGCTGTCTGTCCCCTGCCATGCTGTATCAGCACCTTCCCTGGATGATGGACAGGATGCAGCAGCAGAGCTGCCAGAGACCAGCACCCCAGGACCCGCAGCCCAGCCACACCTGATGGGTGTGGGGCAGGAATAGGCAGGCTGGTAAGTACAAGGACACCCCCTCACCCCACAACAGCACCCAGAGTCAACAAGAGAAATGAAGCACAATTCTATAGTGTCGCTGCAGCCCCGACGCCCTCACGTGTGGCTGAAGGGGATGTTTCTCTTACACACGTTCCAGCTAGGATGACATAAAATAGACTGAGGCTGCGGATGCAGAAACAGAGAAGCAAAGCTTGAGGCATAAACACAAAGCAAATCACACGGTGGCAGCTGTGTACAAAATGGGCCGGCTGTGCATTTGAAAGAGTGAGAAAGGAGCAGGCTGTGCACAGAAAGACAGGCTTCTGAGATGTGACAATTTTAGCACTGATTCATCATGGGGTAAATGGGCCACAAGTGGGGCTGGGCCACAGCATTTAAAGGGCTCTGCATTCATTCACATTCGAGTAGGCTTTGTAACAACAGGCTGTGGCTCAAATGGGATGTTCTTTCCCTTTTTTTTTTTTTTTTTTTTT